>CM054178.1:18845000-19235000 GCA_028829895.1 Sinotaia quadrata | reverse complement strand
GGATGAACAATACTAGTACTCTTGTTACAATATTGTAATTATAATGAGGGTGGCGGTAATAATTATGATGATGATGGTGGTGATTATATGGTGAAGATGGTGGCATGTTAGACGGTGAGGATGATGGATCTGTGCATTGCATGCATAATTTCTAGTTCGACATATATGTGAATAGCTGAACTGATATGACATCTTTATATCATCCCTGATACTTTCTAGAATGAGAGAGAGAGAGAGAGAGAGAGAGAGAGAGAAAGAGAGAGAGAGAGAGAGTGTGTGTGTGTGTGTGTGTGTGTGTGTGTGTGTGTGTGTGTGTGTGTGTGTGTGTTTGGGTAGAGGTCTGAGGAAAACTAGCCCTGCACTTCTTCGGTGTTTTTGCTTGTTTGGTTCCCTGTGATTTAACATATTCAGTACATCATGTTTACTTTGGACTATATGCAGCGAAAATAAAAATGACGTATATTGCAAAATTCAGTCTGGAGCAATCTTCATTTAAATAAATATAAGAGTTACTGATAAAAGTAACAGACGCATGTAAACATATCAAGAAATATGTATGGACATATGTTACATATCCTTATGATTAAATGAGTTATTTATTATATAGAAGTTAACATACAACTAACAGGGGATAAAGATCTTCTGATAAGTCTATTTAATAAAGTTTAAAACAAGGAAAAGCTATGCGAAAATAGAAGATTATGTCATATAAATATGTGTACGTTTTATTAGATGCGCTATTTACTACCATTGTATTTCCAACATTCCCATTCTTAATAGATGTCTTTATGCTACACAGATGGCTAAAGCGGTCCAAACACAGATCTGTAGAGGAAAGTAACCGGAAACAAGTTCAGTTGCAGACTTCATTTAATCGGCGTAGGTTCTCCACATGTTCCATTTCTTAAACACAGATAGATAGATAGATAGATAGATTAGATAGATAGATAGATAGATAGATAGATATTTCTTATGGATTTTACACAATTAGACAAAATTAGTTATGATTCAAAATCAGTCTAGTGAACTGATAAATTCTGTCAAATCTCAATAACAAAAAGACAAAGTACCAATGGATAATGTTGTAAGTGATTGCATGAATGTATTTTTAGACCAGTTTGAATAATCCTGCTTTATTATGAAGGTTTGCCATTTGATAAAGGCATGTGATTCAAAATGCCAACCTTGAATGAGTTATGGTCTATACTATAGCCTATTAAACTTCTTGTCATCAGGCGGCAATCTTCAGCTTGAATAACATTGCTTTTTACATTAGCACTGAAATAACAGCTTTTATTCAAGATTTTGGTCGATTAAATATGTAAGGATGCATTCAGAAATAATAATATATTGTTATTGTGACAAAGTAAATTTGCCCCTCCTTACTTGTAATTGGTAGATAATTTACTAACTGGTCAGAGAGACCAGAGGTGTCTGTTGGAGGTTCAGTAATAAAAAAAATATTAATATTTTCATCACTTGAAATTAGTGACAACAATGTTATCTCCCTTTTATTTATAGATTAATAAGTATAATTCTTCATTCCTCTATTCACAGCTCGGCTCCCAGTTGGCATTTACTTTCAGTCGATTATAGGCTTATGTAATAACATAGAGAGATAACAGTTACGAAAATTAACAATAAAACTTATTAACAATAAAATTAAATTTGAAACTAGAAATGAACAATTTGATTTCCTCCAATGATAATGTGCTATTGTATGACCCAATGAGTTGATTTACTGTCCACACCATAAGAGTCTATTCCTGATAGTTCTTTAACTTCACTTTCGATTACTTATCCAGTGGGACACAGTATTGTTGTCGTCCACTGACATACCCTGACATCATATGACCCTTGGAAGTCCCTTGTGGTTTAACAAGGTGGTGATAAAGATTCAGCACAGACAGTCGCTCACTCAGTGTTGTTTTGGGCTCATGCTTCAGTAATGGACTCCTATCAAAATAGCATTTAGCAGTCAGATCAGAGTTATGAGGTAAAACTCAGGACCGGCTGAATATATATGATTATATTATATATTACAGCTTCGTGTGTGTGATATTGACTTTATGGGCTTTATGGCAGCAGCAATAATCACTCTTTACAATTTCACTAATTCATAGTTTACATTAAATAGAATATATAAAATCTTTACAATATATATTTCTTTCATTACTAGTTGCTCATAATACAATTTAGCTAGTGACCATGCAGTGCATGTAAACTCTCCCGTGATAACAATTAATCAGCAGTAACACAATTACATACACATGGTGATTCTCTCCACTATTGCAAATGTAATATCGCTATGCCACTTAGTAGGAGAATGTATTAACATTAGCAGCATTAAATTCACAATAATATTATACGCACTTACAATACAAAATACAGATAATCAATTCAACAAGAAATAATTTGGATTAGAGAAATCAAGGTATTACCACTATGTGTTTTGTTAGGCTAAGTCATAGTGTTGGACACAGCTTCTATAATTATACCCCTGTAGGTTGGGCGCAATGCAGTGTAGGCATCTCACGTGGGCTAACCCGTTCAGGTGGTTTTATCAATGAAATGAAGAGTAACTAACATCTTAGTGTTATGTCATTGCCCAGTAAACAAATGACCATACATGGATAGTTAGTATCCGATTTTTGGCATGACCTTCACCTGAATGCATAAACAAGTCTTTACACAGTCTTTAAGTTTTAATCATGAACAGAAGTTTCTCAATGGGTACACACGTTTGTATATAAAAGAAACAGTTAATAATATGGAAAAAGGTTATCAAAAATACATAAATTCTTTTAATATATCATCACAATACACACACACACACACACACACACACACACACACACACACACACACACACACACACACACACACATACACACACACACACACACATACACAAACACATACTCACATACACACACACTCACACACACACACACACACACACACACATGCATACACACACATGAACATAGCAATAATTTTAAAGTTAGGGTAAAATTGTATACTTTTGTTAATTATTGATTTAACTGTTTTCAAACAGGACATTTGCAAGCGCAAGCCCAATTACCCAATTTGTTGGAGACTGGGGTAGATTACGATGATTTGGGGAATCCTTACGACACCCTGGACATCAGTGTACTGGACGATGGTGTGAAATACACACAGCCAGTCTTTACTAAAATCAACACTTCCACAGTAAACGACACCACCAATTAAAAAATAACACCTCATCAAAAGAAGATGCACCAGAAATTCGTACAGCCAGCTTTTATCAAAATCAAGACTTCAACAGTAAAAGACACCGCCAATTAAATGATATTATCTCTTAAAATAGAAGTTGCACTAGACAATGAAGGAGAGGTAACTTACTTCAATGATCCAGGCACGAATATGACAAAATTCATCTAATGAGAAATTATGTTTTTGTTTTTATTTCTTCATAATTCGTTGTCACTTTCTAACCTACTTTAATGTAATCTTAATTTTGAACTTCCATTGACTGCATTTCCTGTTTGCTACGTATCACCAAATGAAAATAGTTTCCCTTTAAATTGTAATCCGTTCAATTCCCATTAGTTCATTTAATACGATTGGATGTCTGCTAATTTTGAAAGTCTGATCTATATATTTTGATTTACAGCATATTCATGCAGCTAAATATAGTTCTATGCATTTCATCATAAATTAATGTTAGCACTGCACATCTTTCATGCATACTTTAGAATGATTTAGAAATGAAGTTTTCATGCATGAATTTATCTAGTCAATGTGAATTATTTTCCTTAAACTTCATTTTGATTTGTTTGCTTTTGTTTTTTTAAGTTTCAGTATTGTAAAGTATTGTTTGAATTAAATTAAGACTAATATAATGTGAATGACGAGAAAATAAATGGATTTCTAGAAATGAGGATTCTACTATTTGAGTATGATAAATGATTAAAGAAGGGTTCCACTATACTTGGCTGGATTAGTGCGGGACTGTGCACGCATACATACGCATTTTCCAAAACAGTTTATTTTATATACAGGCTCTCAAACAAACTGCCCTCTCAACAATTTTATCTACAACAGCTAAAAGTGAGTACAAAAATTGTCCTCTACATATAATTATTATAATAATTATATGTAGAGGACAATTTTTGTACTCACTTTTAGCTGTTGTAGATAAGCACGGGTCAATCAAAACAATAACAAAACTAAATTGATGTAAGAGTAGTGTGTTTATTCTTTGAGTATTCACTAATACTCCTAACTAATCTACTTATTTCCTACAACTTTAACAAGGATAAGGAAAGAAAGAATTAAAATGAAGATAAAGAGAAAACCTACTGATAGTTGTCAAACTACACTGAGCGCAGTTTTCACTTGGTCTTCCAGTTAGAAGATACAGTTCGTCATACCCTCCAGGTACGTCAAAGCACACACGCAACATTCCACACTTCCCTTAGAATATTACCTAGAGTCCCCACAAGAATTCCTCCTGCTCATGGATCTCAACACCTTCAGCAGAATCCAATGGCAGTTACAGTTGTCAACATCGAAGTAAAACTTCAATCTTCAACCATCGACTGCTATGAAGGTCAACATAAACAATGTTGAGATAAGTGAAACTGTATGGCAGCAAGGGATGAAGTTTACCAACACTTGCACATCAGCATAAACAAAACGGCTTGCTTGCAAGTAGAACTTGAATCTTGCATCTCAGCAAAGCATAAATGGAATGGAAGACAATGGAATGAAATGGAACAGAATGGCTTGCTAAGTGTTGACATAAGAAACGGAATGGCGCATCAGTCTTGTGTTTTAAATATTTGTAATCTGTACTTTTATTCTTGCTTCTTCGTGTAAAATTCCTTTTCACAATTCTTTCATCTGGTTCTTTGTTTAAACGAGAATATTTTAAACTTGTTAAAATATTTACAAGAAAAAATATAATTCAAAAACAGATTTTAAGCAAATATTAAAAATCAGTTAAAATGACAATCACTATTCTAGACATACCTTTCTGTTCAGCTCTAACCGTGAAGCCGTACACGAGACCCAGATTATTGTAACAAGAGTGAGGGCTCAATTTCGAATCTGCTCTTATATGAGATTCTAGGGGTCATCTGGAAGATTCTAGAATTTATCAGCCATCGGGCTAGAACAGAGTTGTTCCTAAAGCTTTGTCCGAATAAACACGGTTGACTGCACAAACACTAAAGGTATGGCGTACTTGTTTGCTAAAATTAATCTGAGTTATGCAAGAATCACTGACCTTTAACAATAATTCCCTTTATTCTGGATGTAGGTTAGAGTTGTTTGTTTCAAAAATCATCACGCTGGGATTTGAATGGCGCAAATTTAAATTTAAAATTACAGAAATGAAGAATTAATTAAATATTAATTAAATTATTTAATTAAGTGCATTAATTTGCATTTTTCCACCACAGATAGATAGATAGATAGATAGATAGATAGATAGATAGACAGATAGATAGACAGATAGATAGACAGATAGATAGACAGATAGATAGACAGACTGCAACCAAATACTGAACCAGGCTGCAGAAACCATTGCATATTTCGTTAATAATTCTGTTTTTTTAGTATTTTTCAATCTGAAAACGATAAATATTAATATGTGATCAATTTTGCAATTTTGAAAGAGGCTTGTTCTTAATGTGTGTTGTAGTTACCAATTAGAAATGAGTTTCAAAGGATTAAATGTGTCCTTTTCTGCATGTCGAATTATAATAATTCTCTAATGTTTATGCTAATATTAATTGATGAATTCTCTATGTACTGTCTTTGAATGCAGTTTTCTTAATAATTTATTTACCCTTGTTGCTTTCTAAATCACGTTTTCAATGATTTTTGTTGATTCGCATCTCATTATGCCTTTGTAATACACTAAATGAAATTATTAAAAAAAATAGTTTGTCATTTTAAAATGTATAATACTTTTTAAATTATTCATACTTGTTAACAAATTGTACTTTTAATTTGATAATAGTAGCCATGCTTTTAAAATCGTGTATGTTTTAGAAAATTATGGTTTTAGCACTGTCGTGAGGAAAGATGGATAACCCCTGTCACATACTTTTTTAAATATATATTTGCTTCAGTCAAGTTATCTGGCCATAGATATAAGTGTTAGGATTGGTATGATGTGTTTACTAACAGTAATTTGTTTTAGAAGAAGTTTAATCACAGAATTTCACCTGTGTTTTATTAGCTCCAAGACTGAAATGTATTTTGATATGTAAGCTGTAAAGTGTATTATGCATTTATGCATGTGAAATTAAAAGATCGATGCATTGTATGAATATAGTTGATTTATGTTTTGTGCAAATGCAGTCTATTTACTACTGAAGTGAGAGATTTATCTGAAGCTGATATCTATAATTTTTATTCATATATATGTATGTATATATAAAAATCACAGACCTAAGCAGATCAAACATGCTTAAAAACGATCCTTATGTCGATCCAAATCATTAGGAAGACAAATATGTGGCCTGCCTAAGTCTTGTACAATTTATTTGTATAAATAAAACATCATTTTGCCATTTCTCTCTCTTTCTCTTATCTTTATTGTAATACTGTTGACATGTTTCATATTTCAATAGCTTTTCCTGTGAATTCAAGTGTGATTTTGTTTAAACGTTTTAGTAGAATTTGATAATGTACTGTTGAAAGGTTAGAAATGCCTGAGATTTGGAAATGGGATTTTTTGGTGCTGCAACTACGGGGAGAGTGTGTAATAAGTGTGAAGTGCATGAACTATCAATGGCACATGCTCTAAATGCTGAAAATACAAACTCAAACTTGACTAAGCTGTGATAAAAGGAAACAAAATATGGTAACTCTGAGAGACACAAACAAATCATACAGGAGTACATAGTGTGGAGAATAAGCATGTTTCACCCCTGCCTCTTCCTCTTAGTGTCAATATGCCAGAGTGTGAAGGCATGGTTGAAGCCATACTGACTTATGAAAAGTAAAAACAAATATGTGAATGATTAGAATTTGATGAAAATATGTAGAATATTTTGATAAAACCTATTGTATGAAATAATGTGATTTATGATGTAACAATATTTATTCTAATTTATAATTATTTTCAGAGCAATGAAAGTGTAACTAAAAAAAAAAAAACTAGCCCTGTTGACAGACAGCAATTAGATATTTTTATAATTATATTTAGTACTGATCCATTAGATTGCAGTTTTTTCCTGTCTTAATGTGGAGATCTCTGCTAAAGACTTAATCAGTTTGATTCTTCATACGTGAAGAAGTTTAGAAGTTTGTCTATATTGAAATTGGATGAAATGATAATAAAACACAATTTAATTAATACTAATGCTTTGGAATGTACATTGATAATGATTTTGTACAAGAATTCGATGGTTGAAACAAACTCGTCACTGTGATGCGATTATACAAATAATCATTAGTTCTTGTAGATGGCCACGGCTTTCCTAATGTCACTTTCTGACATGTCATGTAAATAAATCACAGCTTTTATAATTCTACTTACTGAATACCTTGCAAATAATTCACAGTTCTTCTAATGCCACTTTTAGTTCTTCTAATGCCACTTCTTGACGTATCTTGTAAATAAGTCACAGTTTTCATATTGTCTCTTTTTGAAAGAACACAAAGCATTGATTGCCATTCTGATAGAATCATAACTATTTAAAGCAAAAACGAAATCATATATATCCATACATACATAAAGTAAAGCAGTAATGCTCTCTGCGGTGGAATAATTAACTAAACAATAAAATTGCGCTTAAAGTTTAGACAAAAGAACGCCAACGTGAAATAAAACTGACAAAAGCAAGTGGTTGGCGCGTTTTAAATAATGCATTGAAACATGCTGAACAAATACGTCACTGACAAAGTAATTTTAACAGTGAGTTCAATAGAATTCAAAATAAATTCATTAAGTGGGCATATGGAGAAATTACCCAAGTACATAATTCAATAAAAGTCATTAAGTCGGCATATGGAGACATTGCACTAAATAATTCAATCAGTGAAATATTTTATAGAGCTGGAAAAAGTACATTTGGTTGCAAATAAAACTCAAGTTCAAGAAATACAATGACGTCATCGGAAACTTCTCACTCTAAGTGCACGATCACTGAGTTCGCCATTAGTTTTAAAGTTCAAAATACTCTTTGCGTATATACTGGATATAACACAATACTAATTTTCTCTGTAAACTGTCCCTAAAGGGCAAAGTGTCCTTTACACAAAACTGTTGTCGACTTTCAAAACGAATATATTATAATGATTGATTCAAGATAAGAGTCACACAGCCAGGGTGTACGCCAAGTAAGGACAAAGAAATTTCTTTTGGCTTGTTACTGGAATGTTATCTTATGCATGTTTTCACTATATTTCATAACAATTATTTTAAATTACCATGATGCAGGTATCTTGACATCTACTGATAAGAGAAATTAGATAAAAATGTATGTTAATATAAATAAAACAAACAGGCTTTCTTATTTTCCTTTCCAAAGAATAATCTCAAATTGCACCATGCAAACTGCAAATGAGATTCTATAGTATCGTTGTGTTGCCAATTCTCTTCTGGAAGCGAATATAGTTTATATTCTATCAGTGTATTGTTTCGCATAGTTGAATATTTTATATTGATAAGCAATCCTTGTATTGTTGCAATCTGCAATTATCATTATTTTCATGTGTCATTCATTAACTACTGTCTTGTCCAGCATAATGCTTTAAACGTCGTGTACTTTTTAAAAGTTACTTGAAAAGTGTTGATACATGTGTATGTTGATAAATATGAAAACAGTCAAACTGACAGAGACAACCTGATTATCTAATATATTTATACAGTAATTACGGAAATGACTTTTAACCCCAAGCAAACCATGCGCTGGGTGACAACGTAAAAACTGTTATTTTGCACATTCAACTCTGGAACTATATAGATACAACACAATCTGCTGATGGATGGGTTGTGTGTGATGTCGACCCACTTCACACGGTGCTACCAGTTGAAATAAGCCTTGTAGGTCAGCTGACATTGATTTTCAGTTGTGCTCTCTTTTGTCACTTTAGAAAAGTTCGTGTAGGGGACAAGTATTGGGGTGAGAAGTCCGAATTACGACGAAATTTACGTGCAACTGAGGAATGAAACTATGGTATCGCAGTCTAGGAGATGAACTAGACAATCACTATAATATTTACATAACTATAAAGTAATTCACGTCTGCTTACCCGTAAATTTGGCTTTTCCAAAGATGCTCACTAACAACAGAGCGCACAACCTGACACGTTGGGGTGCCGTTTACAAGCAAAAGACCCCTTATTTTGGGTGTAAGTGACTGGAAGCGGTCTTCGTGACATGGCGAGAAACCGTCAGTGCTTTATCTATATTTTATTATAGAATGTTTCAGCCAGCGCTTCAAAACTATTTAATGGGTATACATTGAATACATTCTCTTTTACATAACTAAATATATTTATTATTTGTTTTTACACAAGTCAACTATTTTTCATTAACTGTTCCATGCATACATATTTATTTGGTGCGGCTAAATACGACATAAATAAAATTATCCAAGGGAAATGAATATGCAACAACTTCCAAAATGCTTTGAGGTTTATTGACTTTGTATTTACGGGAAAATGAATCACACTGCTAGTACAGTACACTATACAGCAATCATGAACAACATCTGAAATAAGGACACGCTCTTTTAGTACTGCACATTCAGTAACACTTTAGGGAGAAAAGGGATTCTATTTAATAATCCACTTGAGTTACATTCAGATTTAAAGAGAGAAAGGCTATATCTGTGCGTGTGAGCGTGGACCATTGGCTAGTCAGAGTGACGACGTATGCAGTAAAAGTGTAAAATATTCATCATGATTTGCATTGAAATGAGCTACACCATCTGTCATTGTCGCAGAGACTAGCCTCATTGTATCGTTTCTTAATAATACTGCTTTTTCAATGCATGGGAGCGAGACGAGTCGAAAATAATAATCACAAAAATACCACACGTAAACGTCCAATAGTCACATTTAATTACAGTCATCGTCATCTATAAATAATGTAGGGCATTAAGAAGAAAGCGCATATACTTCAGACTGATATGAAGATTTAGTTTCAGCCACATTCACAGCCACCTTAGTGCACGCCTAAATAGGTGAAGGTAGATGAGAAAATTAACGGATGTAGTTGATGATCGAACTAAAAGTAGAAAAAGTCTCGTGAATAAACTAACTGTAGAGAGAGAGTTTCATGAATGAACTAACACTAAAGAGAGTTACACACCACCGGTACATAGCTTGTTCTCAGGTGGAACTTCTTACTAAAGGAGTAATCTGATCCGATTTAAATGTTATTAAAGATCCCCCATTTACCCACTACTACTCCAAACATACAACGTGTATAGGATGCGTAAGAAGAATAATGTGAAAGTTAACAATAAATTTATTTATCCACAATTATACGAACTTACAAATACAGTAAAAAAAAAAAATCAAGACACGTATATACTATTTAAAAATAATGTTTAGAGAAAATGTATACCACCTTACACTAACAATGAGTATTCCAATGACTAGTCTCTACTATTTTCATCATTGAAACAGAAATAGGGGGAGTATAGAAAAAAAGTCAACAGTACTGTTAATTTCATGTCCTGTGTTTCGCTGTACTCAGTCCGCTAGCGCTAGCACGCTTGCCACTAGCGTTGCCTGTAAGCCCTCGCGCTCTCCACAAGCGTTGGTTAGATAATGGCTAACGTGCGCCTCTTGCTCGCTATCTAAAATTCTAAAGTAATTCTGCCTGACGTTCCTCAGTTCCAAGCTCTCCTGCATTGCTTTCTCTACACGGACATTACGTAGTCGAACCCCAGCAACCCTGTTACTGATCAGTGTAGTGATTGGTGTCGGGGTACCCGCACTGATGTAATTCATGTGGAGCACTGCAGATAACAAGCAGATAGTGGACTGCTCGTCTTGTGGAGGACCAGGACAGACCAGGAAGGACCAGGAAAGGCCAGGAAAGCCAGGAAAGGCGCGCTTCTGAAAGAGTCAATTCAAGGCACAGCACTAAGATTTAGGCCTACAGTATTTCTATACTCACATCCTTGCCTGCAAGCATTCTCAACTTAAATTTCTGCAATTAAAATCATTAGCCCTTCCTTCAAACACATGGGCATAAAAAGACATAATCATAATTAAATTCAGATTAACATTCCATTACAACACTGTCATATATTCCATAATAATAATAATAATAATAATAATAATAATAATAATAATAATAATAATAATAATAATAATAATAATAATACAACATCAAGAAAATATGCAGAGAGAAGTGAAGTCCAAAGTTAAGAGAGAATATGAAAAACGTGTTAGACAAGTCCTGAAATCCAAGCTAAATGGGGCGAACAAAATACAAGCCCTTAATGCATACGCAATACCTGTAGTAAGCTACACTGGAGGTATCATAGATTGGACAGCAAATGAAATAAATGAACTGGACAGGAAAACAAGAAAACTACTCACAATACATAAAGCCTTACACCCCAAAGCAGACGTAGACAGACTCTATGTATCTCGAAATATGGGAGGCAGAGGTCTGAAGAAAATTAAAAATGTCATTGAAGGAGAAGTCATTGGCATTGTGGACTACATCTGGAATAACAATAAAGATGATCCACTGATAGAATTAGTAAAAATGAGTGGACTATTACAACCACCAGAAACAGACAAAGAAACATGGAAGAAAACAACGAAGCAAGAACTAGCACATACCTGGAGCCAGAAACCTCTACATGGCCAATATGTACGACAAGCAGACGAAATATCAACAAAGCAATCAACGTACAAATGGTTGAAAGAGGCAGGATTGAAAGCAGAAACAGAAGCACTCATAACAGCTGCACAAGAGCAAGCACTCAACACCAAAGCACACAAAACGAAAATCATGAAAATTTCAAATGATTCCAAATGTAGATTTTGCAAATCCATGGATGAGACAACAGAACACATACTATCTGGATGTCAGGTTCTGGCTGGAACAGAATACACCAAACGACACAATGAAGTGGCAAAACACATACATAGAAATATGTGTGAGAACTATGGCATAAAAACCCCAGAAAGAGCATGGATGCATCAACCAGAAGCAGTCACCGAAACAGAAGAAGTCAAAATACTATGGGACTTTGAGATAAGAACAGACCGGGTGATTCCTGCAAGACGACCAGACATTGTAGTTCTCAATAAGTCCAACAGAACAGTAACAATTATTGATGTCGCTGTTCCAAGTGATAGAAACATAAAAACAAAAGAAAGAGAAAAAATAGAAAAATACCAAGACCTCAGATTAGAAATCCAGAGACTGTGGAATGTAAAAGCAGAAGTGATACCAATAGTGATAGGAGCCTTGGGGAACATAACATCACAATTGGAAGGCTACCTGAATAAACTCCCTGGAAACCACAGAATCGCTCCACTACTCAAAGCAGCGCTCCTCGGAAGTGCCCACATCCTCCGTAAAACCTTGGATCTCCCAGAATCTTGGTAAGATTCCGAGACCTTGGATCACAGCCGACAATCAAACAGAAGTCGTGGAAAGAGACTGAATAATAATAATAATAATAATAATAATAATAATAATAATAATATATGGAATCTCTAATTGTAAGTCATAAAAATCAATAATTCAAATGTATAGAAAATGTCATTTTCGAATTTAGCAGTGCAAAATTGTTCTAAATCAGTTGAGAAAACTTATACAACTTACATTTTTTTGTGTGACGCAGTCTACTTTGTACAACAATATAAACAGGATACTTAACTATTCAAAATTATTTTGTGCCTGATCTTCTATATATGCTATATACAGTTCTAGCCAATTAAATGATTATGAGGAATAGTAATAGATAGTTGATATTGATTTACTTCATGTAAAGATTTAGAGAATATTTGGTGACGTTTAACTGTCCTAGTGAACGCGATGATGAGAAAGAGAGTTATATGGCGTTGTCCAGAAGTTTCAAATGCAGTATGTAATAGGTTATATCCCTTTGACCAGTAATCGGTTTTGATATTTTCGATGTGCCAGGCTGTGTTTAAGTTTGTACATTATTTGTTCTTTTTTGCTGGATCGCTCATTCTTCTAGATATGCAATTTCCTTCAATATACAGCTGCATTTAGCTGTTTTTGACTCTCACTTCTCTAACTGGGTCATAATGTAAATGTAGCTTTTGTCCGTGGCATTTCATCACATAAACAAAATAAGAATCAAGAACTTCCTTGTTGAAACGGAGTTAATTCCGTAGCAAGCAATATGCATGTCTAAATAATGCGCGTCCACTATGCTCAGAGTTCTATTTTTGGTAGAGCGCATGTATATTAACAGTCAAAATATGAAAAATTAAATTCTGCTGGCAGTAAACAATAATTTATAGTGTTCACTATGCGGAGCTTGCCACCAACACTGTGGGTACCATCAAATACATTTATATTAGTGTGTCTGTATCACTATGTACTTGTGTGCCATGGACAGCGTTATGGTGAGTATTATGTCTGAAAAATCATTAATCATGCTATGATTTGATTTCCTCCTTTCTTTTTATGATCGTCATAAATGAAAAAGTTATGATTACTATAGTAGAGTGTGTGCCTTATTTATATGTGTGTTCATGTATCTCGATGGATAGATAAACAAACACGCAGACAGAGAGAGCGAGAGAGGGACACGTATATATGCCTGCATAATACACATAAAGTGTGATATCGGCAAGCCACAAGTAGTAGAATCAGAGAATACTTTGTTTAGATAACGTTACGTACATCAGTCAATACACTGATTATAGTGTATTTATTGTACATACACGTAGTCTGTGTGAGTACATTAAGTGACGCTTTCAGGCACATGTTTAGTCCCGGCCGCCTACTGCTTTACTTGTCTTTGATTAAAGTTGTCAGAGGATTAACATGAAGATGGGAACTGACATTATAGTCGGATGCGTAGAACGGTAGTCAAATTAGTTACAAATATATGATGATAACTGCATGTGGATGAAGAGTCTTCACTTATCTACGCATGGTTCTCGAATTTTATTAACTCAGAGACTAATGCATATAAGAGCAGAACACGCCTTCGATTTGATTTGATCTGATCTGTGTAATTTAGTTATATTGCAGACGCTCCTGTCTGCAAAGATTAATAATAGGTAGGCTTGGACCTCTTGGAACACAGTGTCTGACAACAGAACAGTATTTAGCATTCTAGCAAATTTTCCATTAGTGGAGACCAGGACTAAAGTGTGCAAAGCAATTGTGTTTACTAAGTTTTAGTATACTTGACCAACAATCCAATTTTGCTAACTAGGTGGGCAGATACATTCTAATATTGTTAAAGATTCCAATATATAACGTTAAATAGGGATGCATATGTATTGGAAATCTTTAAGAAAATAGCGTTAGTGTGCTGCGTCGCCTCCGAAATACAATCATCTGTAGGGATTGTTACTGGAATTTATATTTAAAAAGTTGTTTGTGCAAAACACAAACTGAATGAACATGTGCAATATATTTACATTCAAAGTAATAGTAGTAGTAGTAGTAGTAGTGGTAGTAATAATCAGAAGAAGAAGAAGAAGAATGACAATGACGACGACGATGATGGTGGTGGTGGTGGTGACGATGATGATGCTGATAATGGTGGTGGTGACGACGACTACGACGATGATGATGATGATGATCAGAAAGGTGATAAACGTTTCAGTTTTTTTTTTTCAATATAAAATCAATTTATCTACCTGAGAAATTATGTCCTAAATGTAAAATAGCAAATGTTTGTGTAAAGCCGAAAATGCAGATTACTACATTAACCTAAGTTAAATATAAATTCTAAATATTTTAAATTTTAATTTCACTAATTATGACAACATTTAATTCTACATTTTGCCGTGTAAATCCTCATAAGCCATTATGGAAAACCGCCTTTGGTCCAGTCTAAAAATAAAAGAACAAAATGTTTGGAGTTGTGTAGCAAAGGCCGACATAACCAGGGTGTAGAGGGGGGACACACCGTAAGAAGCCAAGTTGAGAGACAGCGATGACTGATGTTCTCGCGAAAAACACACGACGTGATTTTAGTGAGCACATATGTACGGCCGTGTAAAACGTCCAGCACACATGACACATTGATTGACAAGATAGATACACGTGAAAGATAGGGACAAATTCTACCAGTTCTGTATTGTCAGGGCGTGGTACTTCTCCCACCGGTAGTGGTACAGTAACTGATTCTACTGACAAGACTGTTAGCATAGGAGATAGTCATGAGAGTGTATCGACTACGAGGACAGAGTATGGTGTGTCTTATTACCGATAGCCAATGTCAATATGGACGAAAGTTCGAGTCATGACGCAATTTGAGAACACAAGACTTTTGCGCCATGTGAGGTTTCTACTGCTAATGAAATGAAAGCTAGAGAAACGGAAGTATTTGATACAGATGACAGCATAGGTAGCGATACAGACAAAGACAACGTGCCCATGGTAAATTCATTTTCTTCAGATGAATGACATGACAGTTGACAGAACTGAGACAGAATTCTTCTCCGATCATAAGAGAAGATCAAGTCGAAAATTGTACAGGATACGGGTCCGTAGCAAAACTGAAGACTGCGTATTGTTTACGTGCAACACACTTAATGAACTTAGTGACCTAGTCAGAAGCCACGGTACGCAGACAACCTTTATTGATCGGTAGTCGATATAAGGAAATGTAATGAGATTGTACCAAAAAACTGTACGAATAGAGGAGGTGAGATGGTTAGATGGTGGAATAAATTTGTCTATCACTATTTCTAAACTTAATTTGTTCAATAAATTATCAAATGTCTTAGTTACCCGACCTTATGTATTCTAAATCAGGTCCAACTGGATGAGTATTTTCTCTGAGTAAGAGTCACACTTTTTCATAAATTTATCTAATGCGATGGACCGAAAGATTTTGTTGAATAACGTCTGTATACTAATAACTTTGAATTAAACGAAACTCGAGTCAGGTCATAAAGTGTTCGATAGCTTATGTTAAGTTAATGGACTGATAAGGAAAGAATGGATTTAGAAATAGTTCATACATGTTTGCTATTGATCTATGATTTGAATTGTAGAATGCTTTATGTAATTGAAAAAAATAACTATTTTATGTTCAGTAATTTGATTATGTTGTACATTATACGTGTGAATTCTGATTGACCCCATATTTCTCATGCTGTGTGTATCGGGTTAATTGTTGCAGGATATTAAGTTGAGAAATTTTTAAAGAGAAAAAGGCGTTATAGAACTGAAATATGCCTGAAATTTAACACTGCTTTCATTTGATTTTTGCTGAGAAGAGCGTATCTTTTTACTTCAGGCTACAATGATTGCTGTAACTGATTACGTTGGTGTGTACATCCAGCTTTATCATCGAACTTATCAGTAACGTGTTTCTGTAAGTTGATTACTGTGAATTATATTAAAGAGCCAATACAGCGAACATGGTGGCTTGAGTTTGGTCTAAAAAATTCACTAAGATTATATAGAACATTCTTCATGGTGTACTGAGTAGCATAAACGAACTTCCGGGAATATTCCTCCTGTCGTGTTTGGTACGGAATGGGAATTTCCAAAGATTCTCCAGTGTATGCATGGAGAGTGCATCGAACATTCTGGAACAGTTGTCTAACATGCCTAGAAGGGATACGTGAGGCCATCATCTTCAATAAGGACGGTGACTTGTTGCATATTGCATGATTGTGAACATGTAGTAGTCGCCATCTTGGAGAATGTTATGTTATTAACTATAATTATTTCTCTTAAACTCCACTATTATGTCTATGATAAATTATGCCTATGAATTTCATTATATATATGACCATTTTACTGACGATGTCTATGCTAGTATAAATTTGAACGATTGTCTAGCGTTATTAAAAAAATGTTGTGAAAGTGAAGTCTCTTTTGATTGTATTTGTTATATGTATGTTTGATTTAATAAATTTATTTTAAACTTATTGGTCTTCTTACACATATTATTAACTATAATTTGGAAAGATAGTGGGTAGATGGTGGCTTGCTAAATACAGATTTAAAGACGAAATTATCTTCTTTGGTAAAGCGTTTTCCACCTGCAGAAATATTGTTTGACAGAGAATTTTTTTGTTTTGATTTTGTGGAAGAGAGAAAACATATATAGCACCCGCATATCAGCCAAGTGAGAGAGATGAGTGGTGTCTTCTGGAGAATTATTAATAGCATAAATTATGTTTCTCATCACTTGTAATTAGTTACTGACAATTAAATAATGACCATAACCAATAACTAGGGTGGCGTTGCGTCACACTTTGACATTTCATTATTAGCACGATAATAGAATTGCACATTTTTTTCTTTTCTTCCCATTATAGTTAATATAGCTTTATTGAAGACGTGCTGGCAGAGTTCATCGTACGACCCCTACTACTACGATGCATCCAAAGCAGTGGATAATAAGACGGATACTTTCAGCCACACTCGAAATGGTTTTCGTGAGTCGTGGGAAGTAGATTTGGGTCGAAACTATCAAATAAAGGACATACGGATTTACCCTCAACCTAATTGTAATTATAAAATTTATCAATTATGTATACTCATAGTTCATGTATGTTATTCTTTTATTCTGTCTCCACTTACAGGTGTTTTAGTTAGCTAATTATATTTGTATGTTGTGTTCTTAGGTGGCACAACACATATTCCATCTTCTATTACCTGTATTATGAATTTCATTCAATTGAAAATATATAAAGCACAGAAAGGATGATTGTTTGAGCTCACGAACAATTATTTGTTCTTTGGAAGTACTTCGAGGTCAAGGCTCTTTTTGACCGAAAATCACTATGGAGAAATCACACATTTAATAAAAAGCCTGCAGTAATAAGTATGTCAAATACAGAAATAGAGTTAAGTTCGATGCACGTGATGATATGTTATGGTTCATATGGTGTAACCCTGACCTCTTTTCGAAACATTAAACAAGTGAAATTGTATTTAGTTTTATTTTTAATTTTTTATCTTTAATGCCCACAAACCACCTTAGGATGATGCTATAAGAATCAAATCGGTTATTTGATTAAAACGTTTCACTATTCTAAATAATGCACATGTATATAGTTTATATTGTAAAATTGTAGTACATTTTAGTTTTGCTGCTAGTACTTAAGTAGAGAAAGTTTTAAATTAGACATCTGCACTGTAATGTAAGAGTAATATGCAGTGGAATTTGTAAGCATCCTACTAAACAGTAGCTAGACGATACACTGAGTTAAAATTATATTTAGAAAATTACTCTGTGTGAATCTTTGTTAATTCAACAGTCAATCTTCTTTAAAGTTGCTGGCCAAAATGCTATGCTTTTTTGCAGATAAACATGTTATATGTTACGCTAAACGGTTGCATTCAACAGACACATCACGTGATACGTCATAACTGGCCAATGGCCTCTCACTGGCCAACAATAACTGACCACCAGGCAGTCATTAGCTTGATGGTGAGTTAAACTGACTGGCTGAGAGAGAATGGACTATTTCATGCATTTTTACTCTTGATATGTTACACTTGTGTTTATGTAGTGATGTACTATGTGAGTTGACTTTTATTTCTACAAATGTTTGAACTACGTTGCACATATGTAGTGTGCTAACACTTGACATTGTTTGATATGCTGTATTTATTTTAGCATTTTAGTTACCATTCACGTGTTCACTGGTGAGAAACTGAATGACTGGGATGGCACAGGAACATCTATCGCAGTGTGTAAGCATGAGGAGTATGCTATGCATTTTGATGTTTATGCTGGATTCATCGTGCGAATTCTAGTACATTGAAGTTTCCAGAATTACTGTAATCATTTTCTCCTAGAAGGAATTGACACGGTGAGGAGAGCACTCAGGTTCATTCGAGAATACAGCAGCACATAAATGGACATTGTGACATTGCTGCAAAAGCAAGTGAAAGACAGTCATAGCATTGCGTAATCCAGGTCATGTAAAAGATTACACTAACCTATCACTAATTGCTCCATTTTTTATTCTCTGATAGGACTAACCTGTGATTTGTATTGACTGTGTTGTTAAATTATATATAACCCTACTCAACGATCTAAGCAATGACCAGCTTCAGGTAGACAATTCTTTAAAAACCTGAGTGCATGTGGAAATATATTAAAACAAATTATGTAATTCAGATAACCGTTTTTATATTATTAATTGTTTTTCTTATACCCGGGTTTTTTCCCCAGTCTTGCGTATCCATTGAGAAACTTCAGTTAAGGATTAAGCTTAGAGACTGTCGCCGCTATACTCTGGGGTGACTTTGTAATAATGACTTATACCAACTCTGTATAATTAGCTACGATACAAGACATCTACAAGTGCCGGTGCAGAGTATGGGTCACTGGTTAAATATGTATATCTGCAACTGTTACGCTGATATACTGGTACGTCGCCAATTTGGCTCCGCCCCCAACTCAGAATCAGCTGAGATTTAATGTTTATGAATAAGTATATATATATAGATATATATATATAGAAACGATTATAATTAAACGAACAGAGGACAAGACGTAATCATTAAATTATCATTTGAACTATGAAAATAACGATAGAACTAACAAACACGCGTTTTAAAATAATAACAATAAATTTAATAAAAGAAAAAGTTAACAAGATTTAGAAAATTCAGTTCATCCTAAGCCAGTTCATTTCACTAGAGTCACTTCCGGATAGGCACTTAGCTTAAGCACAGAAATGACGTCAGTCTTGTAGACTTGAATTTTTCCAGTCAATAGATCGACACGTCCCAATTCAGCCGGGACAAGTAGAACGGTCACACAGGCACAGCCACACAGGCAAACAACAGGCAGCTATAAACGAGCAGCCGAGAATACACAATAACAAGAAAAAACCCTGCAACACAAACAATTGCAAAGCCTAAGTGTCCAGTCCAGTGCTCGATTAGTAAATGCTAAGTTTGGCATAGGCCTCTGAAAAGAAGAATATTAATATATTCAAAATAAAACATAGTATATATCATCCTAATAAACTTAACCATTCACACAAATACAAAGACGCTTTTACCTATATAGCCAGGGTTTTCTTCTGTCATATACGACCCAGTGTTGTTTTGGGCGGACTACCCTTTCCCAGTCGTCACCCTCAGACGATTTTTCAGGAAGTAGTGAAGATAACATTTTCACTGTGGTTTTTATTACCCTGCTTAGACCAGCTTCTGACCTGTTCAATTCATTAGCTCTAAGATGATTATGTCCCTCTAACAACTCTAACCACCCGCTAAGCGTACACACTGATCACATGCTGACCGCCGCGCTCGCAGACTTCAAACACCGCAGACATCAAACGCCAGTCCCTAAATCTTCCACACATGTCTCTCATTCATTTCAGGGCTTCCCTTCTCTGTAAACAGGACGCAATACGCACTCATTCCACAAATGAAAATTTATATAAAATATATATGTGGGAATATTTTCCCATCATACAAAAGAGACTGACAAAATACATGTTTATGGAGAAAGAAGGTCACACAAAAAATTGGATACTAACTATCCATGTATGGTCATTTACCTACCCGTTAATGACGTAGCCCTAATTTATGAGCCAACCTTTACCTCATTGATATCACCATGTGAATGGGTTGGCTGCATCAGGCGTGCAGACAGAAATAGTGCCAGACTAACAGGGATAAAAATAGAGACAGATGTCCATCGTTTACGACCATGCCTATCAGAAAACACATAGTGCCAGTCCTGAGTTTTATCTCAGAACTCTGATTTGACCGCTCAACGCTAATTTGATGGGAGTCTACACATATTGAAGTTGGAGCCGAAACATCAGTGAGTGAGTGAACATTTGTGCAGGATCCTTATCCTGCCTTGTCGAACCACGAGGACTGTCAAGGGTCACGTGAGCAGCGTATGCCAGTGGGACGACAACAACACGTGTTATTCAGCTAAGTGTAAAAGGACAATCAAAATAGATTTTTCATGTGGTGCACAGTGAAGTGACTTTCCGGGTCGTGCAATAACACTTTGTATTCAGGGAAATTAATTTGTTCATTTTCTTGTTTCAAATTTAATTTTATTGTTATTAAATTTTATTGCTAAATTTCTTAAACTGTTATCTCTGTACGTTATTACATAAGCGTATATAATCGACCGTGAGTTTGCCACCTGGGGGGTGGGGGAGCCTTAAGAAGAGGAATAAAGAACCATATTTATTAATCTGTAAATAAAAGGAGAGATAACACAGTGGCAAGAAGTCAACTAACTAATCTGACCAAGTGTCGTGAATAATTCACAGCTGAGATTGTGGCAGGTCCAGCTTTCGCTAATGTTGAGGATTATAAATTAATATTGATGATTAATGCCTAAATAATGACAGGGTCGTAAAAAGAAAACTATAGATGTGGCAGTGTATATATACAACATTCAAAACCACGAATTCACAGAGAAACTATTCAAATATGAAATACTTCAAAGGTATTTACAATAAAGAAAATAATAACAGAGAATTATGGATAAATGAGGTTTTCATTATAGACATAAATAATACAAGACTTCGGTAGTCTATATATTTGTCTGCCTAATGTTGTGGGTTGACATAAATCTGGTTTGTAAACATGTTTGGTCTGCTTATTTATAAGACTGAGTAAATGTAAACTTATCTGAACATGAGTTCAAGGAATATTGATGTCAAGTAATATGTTTCATTGTGAATGTCATATGTACATTTGTTTGCTCATTTACTACATTTATTGTTAAATGTAATTACCTTCTTATGTATTTTGATAATTATATGTCGATGAAGAATGTGGGTGGATAAAGGCTAGCTAAATATAGATTAAAGTTGGATTTTCCTCTCATTTAGTAAGAAGATTTCCATCTGTGGAAAAATTAGTTGACTGTAAATGTTGTTTATGTTGTGGAGGATAGAAATTTTACATATATGCCAGGTGAAAGACGACTGGTGGCTCAGTAATAAAATAAATAAATAAATAAATAAATAAATAAAATAAATTATGATTCTCATCACTTGTAATTGGTTATTAAAATTATCTTCATAAGACGAGCGTAGTGCTCTAGACTTAGTGGTTATTTTCTATTATGAGAAATAAATAAATACATGTTTTAAATATAAGCTTTAGGTGTTCTATAATATAATTTAGAAAATTGATTTTTTGATCAATGTCTAAACGATGCAGAAAAAAAATGATTAATAAAATCGTACATCGGATTGACGTGATATAATGTGAAATATGCGCTGTATAAGCAATATCCACTAAAAGAAAGCATGTAACATTTAATGTTGATTTTTTGTTCTCATTATCTGTTGCTAAATCTCGGGTAGGCGATTTTTTAGTTATTTTATAATCCTATGGAGAGAAACATAGTTTAGTTTACTCTCTAGTTAAATTTAACGGTTTTCTTGACACACAACATCAAAAACAATAAATAATATAGTGAAACACAAGACAGCAGATCAATTGCAAATATTGACCCTTAATTTATTAAACATAAAATTACAGAAGCTAATTATAGTGATCCCATTTTGGGACAAGATAACACCCTAATCGATAAGAACATTACATATTTTGAATTTTTGGTAGCACTGAAAGAAAAGCAATATATTTTATTTTATTTTCGAGCTCGGAATTCTGACTACATGGTGTAATTTGATGTTAAAGAAAGTACTTCCTATTGAGCGAACAACTATTGTTAAATTGTTTAATTACATTTTTGTAGGAATGGTAAGTTGCACTTTATTCTCATTCTTAAGCTATAAAAAAAATTTCATATTCAATTATTCAATTAGCTACAGATGCAATTGCCTCATTTCACACCAAATAATGCCTAAAAAATTATTATTACAAAATTCATAATAGAACATTGATAACATACTGTTGATCGCCATAAATTAACCACAATGTACATAATCATGACTTTAGACTGACACACTCGCTCAACAAGCCTCCAAGTGAGTATCCCTCACTAAATAGAGCACAAAACAAGAAACAATATGTACAATATAAAATACATTTTATATAAAGTGAATTTGCTGTCCAATCTATGATACCTCCAGTGTAGCTTACTACAGGTATTGCGTATGCATTATGGGCTTGTATTGTGTTCGCCCCATTTAGCTTGGACTTCAGGACTTGTCTAACACGTTTTTCATATTCTCTCTTAACTTTGGACTTCACTTCTCTCTGCATATTTTCTTGATGCTGTAGTATCCCAAGATACTTATATCCATTTTCCATTAAACATCGTTGATTTTTCCGATGTCTAATTGCAGGCCCTCTGTTGTTTTGACCTTGCCTTTCTGGATGACAATTCGTCCACATTTCTCAAGGCCGAATTTCATGTTAATGTCCTTACTGCAGATCTTGACAGTATTGATCAGGGATGTGATGTCACGTTCATTTTTACCGTACAACTTGAGATCGTCCATGTACAGTAAATGGCTGATGACCTGTCCTGCTTTCATATTGTATCCTAATCCTGTTTTCTGGATCACTTGACTGAGAGGATTCAGGGCAATGCAGAACAGCAGTGGTGATAGGGAATCACCTTAGAAGATTCTACAATTTATTGTTATGTCTGCAATATTTGTGTTGCATTTGAGGGTGGTTTTCCAGTTTTTTCATTGAATCCTGAATTAGGTTATGTATTGATGGCGCTACTTTGTACAATTTTAATGTTTCAATTATCCATGAATGTGGGACTGAGTCGTAGGCCTTTTGATAGTCAATCCATGCCATTGCAAGATTTGTTCTTCGTTTCTTGATGTCAGTAACTATTGCTTAATCAATTGCCAATTGGTCCTTCGTTCCTCTGTTGCCTGGTCTAGCACCCTTTTGTTCATTGTTTAGAAGTTTGTTTGTTTCAAGGTGAGTCATGATTTTGTCAGCTATAATTCCTGATAGTAACTTCCAGGTGGTTGATAGGCATGTGATTGGACGATAGTTGTTGTTGTTAGTAGTAGTAGTAGTAGTAGTAGTAGTAGTAGTTGTAGTTGTTGTTGTTGTTGTAGTTTTAAAAAATTATGACATCCTGACCTTATTCACTTCTAATTCTATCCATCCTACATCATATAATTGTGGGGGTGGGGGTGTTTTTTGGGGGGTGTATGTGATTAAACTAAATGAAATGATAATTGTATATTATCCAGTGGCTAAGATTTACAAGAACGAAACCAGCCAATGGGTTGAGATCAAACGTTACATGCTGTAAACAAATCTATTGTTTTGGTGTAGAATTTGGTGTAGCAAGAAGTTTGGTCATGAAAGGCAGTGGTTAGATTAATGGGAATAAGCAGCTTTCTTCTTGTTTTACCTTAATGTCCAAGTTTATTTGCAAACTGCTACGAAAAGTATCTACCCCAGTGTGTAAGTGTAAGGAATGCACTTCACTCTGTTGATGTATGGTGGCAAAGTATGCTGACTACAATTTGAAATTTCTGGTACAAGGAAGTTACTGGAAATTGTTACAATTGATGTTCTGCTCGAGGGAACTAATATGGCAGAGCACCAGATTAGCCCTGAGGGAATAGTGGCTCATCAGTGTTCTACAACGTGTGAGGGAAACGCACGGTATAGACAGTAATAACGTGAAAAATAAACTTGTAAGCTTGTTACGAAAGGCATTCAGTATACTATTGTGATTTTGCCTAGACAAGGGTACACACAAATTATTTTCACTTTTCTCTGATAAAACTACCCTGTGATTTATATTGACACTAACCTGTTGAACTATGCTTTAGAATACGAGACAGTATAGTTCAAGAAATTATTTGAATGTGGTTTCATAGAAATGTTGATGTCAAGTAACATCTTCATTGTATTTGCCGTATGGATATTTGATTGTTGATTTATTAAATTTATTGAACTTCTTACATATACAGATATCCATATGTTAAAGAATAAAGTGGGTGGAATGGGGCTAGTAAGTATAGATTAAAAGACAGATTTATCTACTCCTTTGGAAAGACGTTTTCCACTTATGGAAATATTGGGTGATGGTAAATGTTTGTGGTGTGGAAGAGAGAAAATGCTTAGAGCACCCGCAAATCCACCACGTGAAAGAGACGAGTGTTGTTTTCTGAAGAATTATTAATAACAGAAATGAAGATTCTCGTACTTATAATTAGCTATGGATGATTAATTATTAATAATAATAGTTATAACCATTAACAAGTTGGGGTTAGCATCACAAGTGCTATTTATTTTTTCATTGGACATTATTTCACTCTGCATACTTTCTTGGAGTTGTCATATTCCCAGTGTGGCAGAGTAAAATTGATTATCTCTATTTCTAAGTTAGTAATTACATACATTTTGCCAATATGAATGTGTCCCGACCTTTGGCATTTCTTATGATGATTTCTTTTTAGTTGGAGTAAATAACCCATGAAGAGAATGAGCTGGAATTTCTATTGTAATATATACTGGTTGTTTGTGGATGAGTAGTTCTTATTATCCGATGTTTAAGATTTGCAAGAATGAGACCAGCCAGTGGGCTGAGACCAAAGTTTACATACTGAAATAATTTTAGCCTCTTATCACTGAAGTCCGGTCATGAATGGTAGTTGTTAGGTTAATGATGAGTTAACTGATTGATTGACAGAGTATGGACTTAGAAATAGTTCGTTCATTTTGCTATTGACATATTATACATGTGATTTTTGTAGAGATGTATTATTAGTATACTATTATTGTATAAATGTGAATTATTATTCTCATATGTTATATATTAAACAATTGGCTTTAATTTTAAATTCATAAAATGTGTTTGTATTTATTACACTGTTTGCATGTATAAGGATAATAAATGTTGCAGTAAACTGTACGTTGAGACTTGAATGTAAGAAGGAATTTAGAGATTGATATACTGGAAAACATTGCATTTGCTCTCTGATTATATTTTATAGGAATTGGCAGCCTTTCTAGAATTTATAAGCCATTACGATCATGGTTATTTTAAGAAGTCATTACCCCAGCATGTATGTGTAAGGATACACTGCACTATTTCAAAGATTGCTCGACTACAGCATGTGATTTCAGTCATAAGAGAACAGCAGCTCATGGAACATTCTACAGTGTGTTAGAGGAACACATGAAACATTGACAATTCTATTGTGAACTATAAACTTGTGACTTTGCTACAAAAGTGTGTGAAATATTATTGGGGTACCATCAACAACAATGTTTGTACAATTATTGTTTACCTCTCTATAACTCCATTTCTGTTCTATGATAAGAACGAGCATGTGATTTCTGATATTAAATTGCTGAAGTATTTGTTAGGATATAAGACTGTATGAGCATTGAAATAATTCGAAATGTGGTTTCATGGAAATAATGATATCAAATAATCTTTTCATTGTATAATTTAAATGTAAATTTTATTGTTGATTTAATCATTCTATTGACCTTCTTACAAATATAATAATTTGTTTGTTTGAGGGAAAGTTGGTTGATGAGAACTCGCTAAATATAGATTAAAGACGGATTTATATTCTCCTTTGTTAAGAGGTTTTCCACCTACAGAAAAAAATGTGTGATGGTAAAAATTCTTATTTATTGTTGTGGAAGACAGTAAACGTTTATTGCACCTGATAATTATTAATATTATAAATTAAGATTATCATCAATTGTAATTAGTTGTGGATGATTGATTATAATAACAATAAACATAACTAGGGCTGTGTTGGTGTCACACCCAGTTATTTATAACCATTTCTCATTGAAACATCTTTCATTTTTCCGATGTCAGATTGAAGGCTTTATGTTGTTTTGATCTTGCCTTCATCGGTGATGATTCTTCCACATTTTGTAAAGCCAAATTTCATGTTAATGCGCTTACCATACAACTTTAGATGTACATATACAGTAAAAGGCTGATAATCAGTTCTGATTTAATTTTGTATCCTAATCCTGGTTTCTGAATGATTTGACTAAGAGGGTTTAGTGCAATTCACAACAGCATTGGTTATAAAGGATCACCTTGAACAATTTTCATTTGTTGGTATGTCTGCAATTTCTACGATGATAATAATAACGACGCTGATGATCTCAATTGATTCCAAAATGCAGACTCTGCAAAACCATGAATGAAGCAATAGAACATATACTAGATTGATATCTGTTTCTGCCTGAAACAGAACACGCCAACATACACAATGAAGAGGCAAACTCATACATAGAAATAGAGGTGAGAACAATGAAAAACCCTAGAAAGAGTACGAATGCTCCAACCAAAAGCAGTCAGCGAAACAGAAGAAGTCAAATTACTGTGGGACTTCGAGATAAGTACAAATCAAGTGATTCCTTCGCGAAGACTAGCCATTGTAGTTCTCATACGTTTTACAGAAAAACAATCATCATCTATGACCATGTAATAGAAACTTAAAAACCAAAGCAACATAAAAGAAGTAAATACAGTATCTCACATTAGAAAACGCAGAAGTGATGCCTATAGTGACAGGAGCCTTGGGGAACTTAACATAATAGTTGGGAGTCTGTCTGAATAAACTACACAACCTCCACGAACTACCTGAACAAACACAACATTGCCCCACTACAGAAGGCACGACTGCTCAGAAGTGCTCACATCCATCAACAAACTTGGATCTCCCAGAATCTTGCTAAGATTCCGAAACCTTGGATGACAACCAACAGTCAAACAAAAGTCTTAAAAAAATTAATAATAATAGTTATGATTATATGATTATAATAAGTGTGATGATTATGCTAGTGATTGGTGACAATATATATTTAACTAAAACTAAAATAGTTCATTATGTACATTCTTTGACGTATTTCATTTCGATAGTACATTCAAGAGTGGCACATACAACAATCACTGTGGATTCTAGTCTTTGTGCACGTGTTCCACAAAATGACGAAGCTGTTGTAAATGTGTCGTGTGAAAACTTAATGAATGGAAGGAGAGTTCGAATCACTAAGGATGATAACGCACGCGAGCGTTTTCTCAGTATTGCAGAGTTTCAGATCCTGGGTAAGTACATAAAGGCGTTGTTTTGTATTACTTTTAATGCTTTTTTCCAGGGTCTGATTTGAAATTTAAACTGCATAAACCCCAAAACTCTTTCTTTAATATTCTCATAGATATCGTAACGTTTGATACAGTCAGGTGTTTACAAATTCCGGTCTCGACATTCGCAATTAAAGATAAACAAGCAGTAAAAATAGTCAACATTACAATTACAGTAAATAAATAAAACAATATTCAGGCATAACATTTGATTGTCAACATTATGTATGGAAAGAATTAAGAAAGTTTAAGAATAAAGAAAAACTACAAATTTCTATGAGTTCTTAGAAATCAATAGTCTAATTTCTCATTTGAGACAGTTCTTCACTGTACATAATCGCTGTTAACCGCCTGGAAACATTGCTTACAATCTCTTTTGCTGGTACAAATATCTACTACAGTTAATCTTTCCTCTTTGTTCAGTCAAACTGAAAAATTCAGATCTGCGTTAGCTGTTGTTTCCTTCCCAACTTATTTCTAGTGCTCACCACACAAA
Organism: Sinotaia quadrata; assembly: GCA_028829895.1. Classification (NCBI taxonomy): domain Eukaryota; kingdom Metazoa; phylum Mollusca; class Gastropoda; order Architaenioglossa; family Viviparidae; genus Sinotaia; species Sinotaia quadrata. The sequence goes on along the minus strand of CM054178.1, from coordinate 19,206,329 downwards.
ATTGATAAACTTTAAAAAGCGCATCTGCTTATTTATTTCTCATCAGACCAATCACAAACCTTTAAATAATACATTGAAGTAACCCATATATTAATATTTCATTAATTTAAATTAGTAACATTTCATTCAGTTCATCGTCCGAAATAAAGATATTCATTTGAAAAATTAAATAATCATTTAGACGATGAAATCATTATATAAAGCTTCAACAAAATACAAGTCTTGTAATAACATACTGTACATTATATTTATGTTTTTCTTTTTATAATTAAAAGTAATCATATTACTAGAATGATTAAATATGTGTTACATTTCGTTTATTAAAAATGCATCAACTGTTTGTTTTGTTAATTTTAAAACAATTGTAGTTATTGTTAATACATATAATTAATATTATGATTTTGTTATTGTTTCCTCAAACAACTATCTTTAGTTAACGCGAGTTGCAGGTAGTAACACTCACGTAACTTAGAATTTAATTTCTTTTGTATCTTTTGGTCACTCTTGTTACATTTCTTTAATTTTTAATCGATTAACAACTTCACGTTTCTAATGGGTTTCCATTATGCAGCTCCAGAATAATTATTCTTTTTAGAACAAGAGCTTTTCTGACTTCAAGCTTAATGAATCATGATTTACTTTAATGTGAACTTCCGGGGTAACACGTTATAGTAATTGCACTGAAATATACCATTGGTTTAATTTCCTAATTTGGTTTTGATAGATTGTATTCTATTAATCACTATATTGTACGATGTGAATGCAATTTATAATTACTATTATCGAGAGATATGAAATCAGTCTTCATAAAATTATTTTTGTCTTAATGGCAACAACATACATTAAGTCATTCATGATATGTATTCGTAGTTCAGAGACAAAGTGTGTCTATATATACGTATGTGTGTATGTGTATGTGTATGTGTGTGTGTGTGTGTGTGTGTGTGTGTGTGTGTGTGTGTGTGTGTGTGTGTGTGTGTGTGTGTGTGTGTTTGTGTGCAGTTTTACCATTCCTATTTTATCGAAAAATCATTCGTGTTCTAAAGAGTTGTCGTTTACTTTTCTGGCTGAGTATATTTGCCTATATATATTTCAAATTTAATTGTTATATAATTTGCTCTATTGTCAGAGTAACCCGGCCTTGAGCACTTAAGTTTGAAAGTGTCCGAGTTTGAAGTAAACGCTCGAGGCGATATTATGCTAAAAAATGCTGATATCACTGTATATTATTGAGTAGTTCTTATTATCCAATGCTTATGATTTACGAGAACGAGATCAACCAAAGGACTGAGATAAAATAATTTACTTGTTGTAGAGAAATCTACTATCTAATCACTTTAAATTTTAAGTGGCAAAGTAGAAGTCCGGTTTTGAAAGGCAGACGTTAGCTTGAAGGTGAGTTAAACTGACTGATTGATAGAGAATGGAGTTAGAAATAGTTCATGTACTTTGCTGATGATATGTTTTATTTGTGCTTTATATAGAGTTGTACTATGTGAGTTGACTTTTATGTCTACAAATGTTTGAACTAAACTGCTCGCCTTTAGTTTGCTAATATTTGACATTGGTTCGATTCCCTATATTTAGTATGCTCTATGCATGTATTGGGATAATAAATACCATTGCAGGAAACTGTAATGGTATTTATTATCCCAATACATGCACAGAATGGAATATAAGAAAGGATGCAGTTATAAAGTGATAAACTAGAAGATTAGCGTATGTTCTCTGACATTGTATTTGTTATGTGATTGTTGATTTAATAAATGTATTCTTAAATATATTGACCTTCATATGCATATTGATAACTTTATGTTGGAGAAGAAAGTGGGCTGGTGTTGGGGGGGGGGCTTGCTGAATATAGATTATGGATGGACTTGTCTTCTAGTTTATTAAGACATTTTTCATATACAGAAATATTGTGTGACCATAAATGTTTATCTTTAATGTTGTGGAAGAGAGAAAAACGTATTTCAGCACCCGCAAATCCACCAACTGAGAGAGAAGAGGGGAGTCTGTTGGAGAATCATTAATAAATAAATTAAGATTCTCATCACTTGTAATTAGTTTTGGATAATTAATTAATTAATTAATGATAATGATATCCATAATAAGTTGTGTTGTTGTCTCAATTGTAATAGTTTGTGCACAGCAGATACATTTTGAACTTCAGTTTGTAAGCACAAGTGTAATATTTGTAGCAATGAGTGCACATACCAATACCCTGTGAAATGCAGTTTGGTAATTGAAGTTTTACATGTCATTTGTTTAGTTTATCCATTATTTTATGATTTTGATGCACAATAGGAACAAGAACTAATTACGCAATATATACTTAAGACAAAACACGAATTCCAAACAACAAGAGAATAATAAATTGTTTTTAAAATATTATTTCGTATTTACGATGCAATTTTGATACTTTGATTTTCTTTTCATTTCAACGTACTGATGTTCGTTGATAATTGTTGTTAGGTGTGTGTGGAATGGACTCCAAGGACATTACCAGACGACTCTAGTTATGTGAATGGATGTGCTAGTGTCAATGATTATTAAATGAAGGTGATATTAAAATATGAATTAATTACCACTCCACTTCCAATCCGTCTACAATCATACACTAGGTCCACGACAGGGTCTTTGTCTTCTGCAGTCTGGGAGTGACTAGGTCAAGCCCTGGGGTACGTCATTAATTACGTCTCCCACCCCAAGTGTTACCCGTCCAGATAACCGACTCCTAACTGAACGAATCTATTCTTCAGTCTCAGCCGTTACCAGGCCCTCACAATTTCTCCCCTATTTAGGTGACAAACTTGCTCTAAGAAATGTGTCGCGACTGTCTTTGTCAAAACGTAAATTACGTCAAATTTTACGAGCCCCCACTGTCCCCTATTACACATTTGCCTCAGATTACGTAATTGAGTGAGCAAGTTATTAAATTTAACAAAATTTATTAAAATATAAAAGAATGATAACAAATTAAGTTTACGAAATTTCAAATGGTTTCACATAGGCAAAATCCGAGATTCGCAGATCTCACAAGAAAAATAACATGTTACTTTAGAAAGAGTATTCCCTGCTATCTGTCTCTTATAACAATATATTTTTAGTAATTTTTAATTTAAAGAAAAGGATATATGACAAATTAAGTTTACAAAAATTTGAAAATTAGAGATTAAATTAGAATTTCTCCTTCACCCTTCAGAAACACGTTATAGAAAAAAAGATTATTATAGCAACATTCATAAGAATTAGAAGACAGGAAGAACAATACAAGAATTAACAAAATCACAGAACATTTACAGGTTTTCACGAGACAAAACAAGGATTTAGATCACCTGATAATTTGCGTGCTCCCGGCCAATATGTATATCCATAAATTACAGCTTGCTGGGACAGTTCAGAATTACCACAGGTCCTTAGTATCATTAAAGTTCGAATTTCACACAGTGTCCCGAATTTATCACAAAATTCCAGTCCAGAAATGACAACCGACGTAGATTAACACATCAACGCTCCAGGTCGTCCCGGTTTGACACGTGCGCTCACCCCTCGACAGGCAAGTATTCGTAACTTCGTCCTGATCGCCCCCTTTACATCGGTTTGTGGCCAGAGATGAATTTCTCGGTCGCCCTTCATTCAGATTCCTCTTCCACTTGTGCGTCACAGTAGGCGTCAGTAGACTTCAGTAAACTTCACGGTAGCGGTTTACCGTAGGCTTTTGCCGTAGCTTTTGCCGTAGCGCCCTTCAGCTGTAAATATACAAGTGATTGTTTGCCACGCATCAGTCTCGTGAATTTAAATATCATAAACCTGCAAGTTTAACATTAGTTCTCATTTAAATTCTTTTCACATACGTTACTTCCTTCTTGCTAGAAAAATACGGTTATAGGTATACAATATTAATTAAATAAAATCTATAAGTGCAAATGAAAAGATAAAATTTATCTAAGTACAAAACTTAAGTTTTTACCATCTCAGACAATCTGGCTTGCTTCTAATCGTGGAAGGACGCGAACACGAGATTCCTTGGTTTGTAACAGAATGAGCTGTCAGCCCCGAGACGGACTATTTAAGCTATCACAAGATTTCTCGTACTAATCTGCCCTGAGGATAGACTTCTTTACTCTCTGCGGTCTATTGTTCTATAGTGTCGCTTCAGTGCGTCTGCAGAAAGGCTGGCTTGTTAGTACCTGCGGTGTAGCTCTTAGAAGTTGCTCGATCTGAGATCGCTGGTCGCTCTTCCCTGACGTCATACGTCTCTGTTACGTAATCGTAAGTGTCTTCCCTTCTCACGCGTCTGCGTGTACCTGACTGTAAGTGGTTCGTCTGTCTTTGAATCTCCGACTCTATTGTGAGACCAAAGCGTTCCCTGTCTTTAGAAGTATCGTCGTCATTGTCTGCCTAGAGCTGCGAGAGTGTTTCTGGTAGCTTATCTACCCCTGGTTAGGTGTCCACCCCCCCACACCCTGGTTAAGTCAGTTCGCTTCTAACCGACATAAACATGTGTTCTTTTGTCCTGGCTGCTTAAGACAGTTACTTCAAAGACTTGTTTTCTCATGAAAGAATTCTCTTATCATGGGAAAACTCTTCTAAATATTAAGAAAAGAAAAATTAAATAATTTCAAATTTAATATTTTTACAGTTTGCCATTTCTGCGCCACAGTGTGAAATCATTCTTTAAAATTATTTTATAAGACACACATATTATAAACGACTCTCACTTTGCATATTTATTTCAGAGATTAAAGTAATTTGAAAATGTATAGTAGTTTATTTACAAAAAATAAAGCTCATATATACAATACATTTGTATTCCTGCCTACACACATACTCGAAATATTAGCCTATGTAACATATTTTTATTGTAAATTGCTTGTTACATTAAATAAGAATGTCTAAGTAAGTGACATAATGATTTTAATCCTTTCATTCATGCAAACCAAATTAATTAATTTACGAAAGTGTCTTTATAATATTGAGTGTTTCTATACTTATGCATGCATGTTTATATTGTTTTCTGTGTGATTACTTTTGTGGATATGTTTGTATGAACATTTGCAATTCTCTTTCATGGTATGCATATTCGTCAGTGTATCTCATGTTTATAAATACATTTATTATTATAGAATATTTAATTTTTACCGTCAAATTATCTAAATTCCATCAAATCCATTTTTTTTCAGGATGCCAGCAAGGCTATTACGGAGACACCTGTAACCAAAATTGCCTAAGCTATAACTGTCTGAATGACGAATGTGACCGGTTATCTGGACAGTGCATAGCATGCAACAGAAACTACAAAGCACCGGAATGTAACGGTAAGGATCCTAATAACAATATTGGACCAGAAGAAAAATCGTAACAGAAGAAATAGAATTCAAATTATTCAAATTGACATGGTGTGTAAATCGTTTGCATAATCTGTTTACTTATGGTTTGGGTCACCAAAATTATTCGGCAACATACACAATCTCACTCACACTCAATCGTCGGAGTTACTGAGCAAAGTAGAAATAAAAAAAAATATCAGCATACTAATTAAACTAGTCCCCAAAGGGTTATGTCCCCTTACTCTGACATTCATACAATACTACACAAATGAACCAGGACAGACAAGATTGGTTTTTAAAGATATAAATTTAATGTAAATTAGATAATAATTGGGAAGAACTAAATAAAATGTTGCCTGTTGTACAAACGGTATTATTTAATCATACTGGTAACAGTATCTACTTTGTGATAGTCTTTGTTAGTTAACTTAAGACTATCTTATCTGAAAGTTGATGACAGTGACGTGTCTTTTGTCCAGTGACTGCGCTAAAATTACAGCCCAACACGTCGGCAGCCGAGTCTCAATTGGCCGTCGTGTGAACTTGCAATAAATGGCGGCAATTAGGTCGCCGAGTCATCACTGTCTCTCGGTCATCCTGGGCATTAGTCATTTATTATCACTGCATCTTAGTTACAAAGTGCCGATCAGCAAGAGTCAGTCACCTTTGTTGAATATCGAGAGTATATATCTCCACACAAAGAATTTAACTGGCTTATCTTCAGATATGATAGTGCTAATCAAAATGCTAAATTATCATGTGGACATATAAGTTCAGTCCCAGAGCAATTGTATTGCTAAGCTGTGATCTAACAACATAATTTGAGTGGTTTAAAATAATTAATCCTAAAGTAACAATATATGTGTAATAAACTAGACTTTATCATACATAACGGTTTTAAGTCAAGCACTCTGGTTATTAATAAACACATACATCTTTAAACAATAACTGCTTACTATAATAATAAACATAACAAGAAATGTTTAATTGAAATGAAATATGACTTTGTATGTTATTTCATTTCAATTAAATACTTACCCTCATCAGCAGGGCTCTGTATATAAGGATAACCGGTTCAGATAAATATTGGTTTTTGTTTACCTCGGGAGAACAATGGCTTATGAACAGTTTTTGTTGCAAATGCGCAAAAAGCGAGTTAAATACCCTTTGGGGACAAGCAAGATTTTTACCTAGGTAACTCTCTTTCACGCGGCATCAGAATGTCTAGACCATCCCGCATCCAGCCAAACTGAATCATTGTCAATTCTTGGAGCTGTAGGGTAGTTATTGGGGTTTGTTGCTGTTATTGGTGGTGGTGGTGGTGGTTGTCGTGGTCTTCGTGGTGGAGAGGAAACTGTGTAGTGAAGACATGTGAATCATGAGTCTGCCCTACATGCAAAGAACATGCCGGCAAAGAAAAGTTCGCATGGCCTCGTGGCAATTGTTAAAATAAATCCAAAACATAAGCTGTAATTCCTGAAGAATAAGCATTAACAACACATAAGAATTATTTTATTCATATCTCTCGTAAATTAGTCAGCAAAAACATGTAACATGGATATTATAATTAAAAGCACACCAATTAATAATAATTCACTACCATGTGCCTGACTGAAGATTGAGGCGGTGTTTTTTTGTTGTTAATTTTGATACTTAGAGAAATCTATCTAACTTTCGTTAATAAACAACTTTTAAATATAATTTTAAGAAAATAATTTATATGATTTGGTTTCTAACAAAATACTAAGAAAAATAATCTTCTCAAGATAACATACTTGCAGTGTAGCATGCAATCGCTACAGATAGAGAAAAAAAATATTGTTGTTTTTCAATGAACTATTTTCTAGGAAAGACAATAATAATGATACTCTCAATAATACTTTTTATGTGCTCATTATAGAAAAATGTCATATATTCGAGTTGTTAATTAAATGAAAACTGTAAAATGCGTTATAAATGTAATAAACATGCACAAAATAACGTTTATGTGTGGACTATAGTAAGGATTTGTGTTTTTGTTTACGAATACAAAGACAATTGGTATGGCCAGTTTTGCCAATTCTCGTGCACTTGGAAATGTTACAGCAACATTCTTTGTAATATGATGATCAGGGTTTCAAGAACATTATTGTAACGAAAGTAATATTAATCAATGAACATCACAATACGGAATTCAATATTAATGTTTGGTTTTACAAAATCTTAGGCATGTACTAATAATGATGAAGATATAAATGATGATGATATTTATGACGATTGCTGGTTTAGCAGTAACCTGACATTTCAGAGGCTAAAAAGAAATCAAAGTATTGCTCATTTCCCTATTCCACTTTTTAAGTTTTATTTGTTCACAACAGAACGAATGGAAATACCCTTGTCTGCCTTTCAAAAGATTCTAAAATATCCTTCCTTGAATTGTTATATAAGTCTGAACATTATCTCAAGCAACATTCAGTAAATATATTTAGAGTGTATTACTTCTCAATGTGAACTCTACTTCGGCCTTAGCACTTCTACAGTAGCATTGATTTAATATGCGTTGATATATTATAAGCAATGTATACAATTGTCACTAAATAAAATATCAGCATTTCGACATTTGCAACTAACGGCTGCAGGAATGAGTATTTGAATGTGTTCTGTGTGTAAAGTATGTGCCGACGGGAGATATGGACAGGATTGTGCAGACACTTGTGGCAATTGTTTACAAGGCACAACATGTGATACATTAACCGGACACTGTGATCGTTGTTCTCCAGGCTTTGTCACACCATTCTGCAACAAACGTAAGTGTCACTCTATTCCCTCTTTCCATCTCTTCACTTTTAGTTACAGAGATAGGTTAATAGGACAAATTAGACGGAATCATGGATGCATAAAACCTGATATTATTTCAAATGAAACCAACGCAAATACTGTTTCAATAATGCACCTTTACTAAACGTCTATGTGGGACTTGAACTATACTCAGTGAATTCAAGTTAGGAATAAAATTCTCTCTCTCTCTCTCTCTCTCTCTCTCTCTCTCTCTCTCTCTCTCTCTCTCTCTCTCTCTCTCTCTCTCTCTCTCTCTCTCACACACACACACACACACACACACACACACACACACACACAGATACTTTACACAATATATAACATATAGCATTGAAAAAAGATATAAAAATATATGCTGCATAATCATATATTAATCAAGAAATTTCAATAATAATATAACTTATTTCACTAACTTGAGTGTAACGTTCGGTTTGTAGGCAAAACGGCACCGATCTCCATTAACCTTGCGGACTGGAAGCATGGTCACTCTACGTGCAGGTTTCTGTAGGGCCCCAGATAACTCGAAACTAGAAATTTGAAACGTAGCAGGTGGAAACAAAAATAGAACCTATCGGGAAATAATGGTTTCTGTAAATTATTTCCTGCAATAATTTAATCCGACCTAACTCAAATTAATCAATCTTTACTTTTAAAAAAAAATATTTCAGACTTTTTCTTGTTGTATACGTTTTAATTACGTCATATCTCTTAGCCTCGGCTGAAAGCATTACGTCTGTTACACAACACCACTCTAGATAATAGTTATGATTATTATCATTATTAATCAAACATATCTAATTATAAGTGATGCCCATATTAATTTACGTTATTAATAATTTTCTAGAAGACACGACTCTTCTGTCTCACTTGGTGGATATGCGGGCGCTGAAATCGTTTTCACTCTTCCAAAAATTTAAAGACAAACATTTACTGTCAGAAAACATTTCTGTAGGTGGAAAAATTCTTATTAAAGGAGAAGATAAATCCATATTTTCATCTATATTAAGTGAGCCTCTTCCATCCATTATCTCTCACTATATCTCTCCACAGACCTAAGCAGTCCAAACATGTTTAAAACCAGCCTTATGTCGTCCCACAGCATTAGGCAGACATATAATTTTTTATGTGGTCTGCTTAAGTCTTCTACTATTATAATTATTAATATCAGGATAAGCAGAGTTCAAGACCGGATCACTTTGAGATTTAACAATTTATATAACAATTAAGTTTATAAATGGGAAAATCAAATTTACTCCGCCATAAAAAATATGTATCGTTTGTATTGCTCTCTTATTAAATTGTCATACAACAAACCCCTGTAATAATATTGCATAATATATAATACAAATAACTTATGACCGCAAATTCCTAAATTAGTTATCATGGCCAGAATCAAACTGATGAAAAGTATTCAATTATTAAATTACAGCTATAAACTATAGAGGATGCTCAGCATAACTAGACTTATTCCAAAACAAAACCCAAAGAATTGCATCTATCCATCATTTGACAATGCAAAATGGTTTCTGTATATTAACATAGTTACATTCCATTTTCCATCCATATTTAGTTTTAAATATATCATGGAATGTATGTATTTATGAGACACCAATGCCACGTAGTTAATGGATATGATTATTATTAATAAATCATTCAAAACCAATTACAAGTGATGAGAATCTTACTTTATTTTATTAACAATCGTCCAGCAGACACCACTCGTCTCTCTCACATGCTGGATATGCGGTGTTGTAAAAGTTTTCTCTCTACCACAACATTAAAGATAAACATTTACTGTCACACAATATTCCATGGGCGGAAAACGGCTTACTAAAGGAGAAGATAAATCCGTCTTTAATCTATATTTAGCATGCCCCTACCCACACACATTCTTCTCCAACATAAGATTATCAATATGCGTAAGAAGGTCAATAAATTTAACATAAATTTATTAAATCACACCAATCAATTATAACAAATACAATGAAATAGATTAATTGAAATATATACACGAAACCATGTTCGAATAATTTCCTTACTACACAGTAATTATTCTAAAACTTCAATTCAATAATTTGATACAAATCACAGGATAGTTCTTATCAGAGAACATAAATGGAGCTATTAGAGATACATGATAATAGTTTTAACATAACCTGAATTAACGTCTGTCTCAACAGTTGTTTGGTTGCTTTTGCACCAATATCAGAAGTTTATTGACCATGTTAATCCGCAACATGCGTTTCTCCATACACGTCGATTTTAGGTGATTTCTCTACCGTACCAGACCCTCCTCAAGCAAAACAAACAAATTTCAGCAATTCTTACACTTCCTTCGAGAAATTGTTCATGTATTCAGAATACTTTGCTGGATATATGTAGTGTAGTGTATTCCCTACTACGTACACACACTGCGCAGGCGATTACCACTTCTCGCCCGGTCAGAGTGGTTTTCAGTCAGTGGACCAGTAGATTCAAATAACACGAGAAATTAGAAAAGGCTGCTTGACTGAAAAATATAATCATGGTGCAATACTAAGCTTCCAGTTTATCGTTTTGTAACTCCATTCTTTCTTACATTCGAGTATCAACTGAAAAAATGCTGCTACGATACTTAATAGCTGGATACACACACGCAGCATAATAAATACAACATATCTAAACAATACCAAGTGAATAGTACGCTATATGAGAGCAGTTTAGTTCAAGCATTTGTTGAAGTAAAATCTACTCATATAACACATCTTATTAAAACATTTGTATAATAAATCAATAGCAAAATGCACGAAATATTTCTAATTCCTTTCTCTCTCAACCAGTTAGTTAACTCAGCGTCAAGCTAACGACCGCCCTTCAAGACATGGACTTCTTTGCCACTTCAAATTCAAGTGATCAGACAATAGATTTCTCTACAGCATGAAAACTTTTAGAACTCAGCTCATTGGCTGGTCTCATTCTTGTAAATCAAAATCATTGGATAATAAAATCTACTCAACCAGTTGGGTTTGTTTGCATTACATCAGCAATTTCTTGCATATTCTCAACTCGGGTGTTTACTTCCAAATCAGTTTAAAAAATACCGTCATAAGGAGTGCCCAAAACGAGTTAATATGATAATTTAGCAATTTATCTAACAAATAAATTTAAAAACAGGAAGAGGCAGACTTACCCCGCCACACTTTGATAAAGGAAAAGCTATTTTCTTTCAAATGACTTTCAAACATAGTGGGATATTTTATCACAAGAAATCAAACTTTTCAGCCAGCTGTTTCATGGCATTGAATCGTACAGTTAATCCTGATATAAAACATTGTCAGATGTATTTTTCATCTGTTTCATTTATTTCCGGCAATTTTACATCCGGGATGTTATCATGTAGCCATGCACTTTCGCACATAACGCCACCACTACTAACGGAGAAGTTTGTTTGTTTCTATCTTAAGGCTGATTGCAATATACTACTTGCTTCAATCCAAAAGCATTTCCAGGCGTTTCAAAGTTTCGCCATTTCTCTGAGGAGTGTTTTAATATTACTGCTTCGACATCAAATGTGGTATATCTGACTTGGATTCCTTTATTGCAGTTATCTATGCGAGATAATATTTTGTACGACGCATCTGACATTAACACACAGAGACAAAAGATGACATATATGTGATCGTTCAGAGCATGATGAGTCAGAAGACATGGCATTTTTTGGCTAGAGGTCAACATATGTAAGAAGGGGTTGCATAGTCGATTTTGAGATTTCAGTTGATTTGGATAATTAACCATCTATTCTGTAAAAATATATAATATTTCGACTATTTTTTCCTCTAAGTATTAAAATAAACGTGATTTAGATATCACATCCGTGTTTATAACTCTTGAAAATTGTAAATATGTATAAATTTATAAATACGCAATGCACCCATTTTGATTGGAATGGACTAGCCCCCCACCAGTACCACCATGATTTTAAAATAATTGTAAACTAAAAGCTCAGGAAATAAAGGAAGACATTCAACAACATTTTATTATGGCAGAAATTCCTTTTGATAATTTGAAGACTATTCGGATAATGTTATTTGCATAGTCTATCATAAATACAATTCAACAGTAGTGTCAATACAAATCTCATGATAGTTTTATCATAATAGAAATGGAGCTATTAGAAGTAGGTGTTTATAGTCTGTCACTTGCTTTTGCAAAAAAATGTCAAAATGTCACAATGTCTGCGTCAATATAATAATTTGTCTCTCTCCACACAGGTGGAAAACACTAACGTGCTATATTTTTTCTCTCGGTAATCAAACTTGCGTACTCTATTCGCCGTGTCACTTCCTACAAACAGAACATGATTACAGTAAATTCACTCTACTAGAATTTTCCCGATGTACACAGATTACTTTGCCATTATACATTAAAAGTGTAGAGCATACTTCTTTACGTCGTATAACGCCTCAACAGTCGTTTCCCGCTTCTTCCGGGTCGTTAAGTTTTATAATCAGTGAACACGTGAACGGTAATTTGAAAGGTTGCTTGCTCAATGCAAACTAGAACTAAGGAGCTAAGGAACTAAGTTTCCAGTTTGTCACAATATAACTCCATTCTATGTTACATTCCAGTCTCAACTTACAGTCTTCTGCAACATTATTCATTACCCTGATACACACGTATGACATAATAAATACATCATATCAAAACAATGTCAACGTTAGCAAAATACATGAGAACAGCCTTGTTCAAACCCACTTGTAAGAATAATAGTCTACTCAAATAATGCATCTTATTAAGCACAAGTGTGACATATCAATAGCAAACTCACTCAACAAGTCAGTTTAACTCATCATCAAGATAACATTTGCCCGTTGCTGCTGTAAAAATAGGGTGGCATTTTATAATGAATTATATAAAATATTGGTAATTAGTTGTGATACAAGACATTTACAAGTGCCGATACAGAGTGTGGGTCACTGGTTAGCTATGTATATCTGCAAATTTATTTAGAAAAATGTACTTGATGTCCTAGTTTTCATCATAAAGCCAAACTGAACAAGTTCAAGCCACATTGTAGTCACTTTCGTGATCACAACTTATCTCGATGCACTGGAGTGACGTACAACATGCTGGTAAACTCGCAATAGGACATGGCATCACATCAGGAACATAAGAAATCCTTATATATATATCCTTATAAAACTTAACCATTCACACAATATAAAGACACCTTTATATTATCCAACCAGGGTTTACTGCTCCATGTACAACCCGAAATAGGGAGGGACCTAGTCTCAAAACGCTCACCCCAAGAGACGATTGGAAAAATAGTAAAGGGTGAAATTATCTATCCTGTCTCTGATAGACACACTTTTGATCCAACCAGTTACCTAGAGCTAATACTATTATGACTTTCTTTATACATTTCGACCACCTCTGCCGGTGCGGTAACCATGCTTCCCATTGTATACCAAAGCACACACACACACACACACACACACACACACACACACACACACACACACACACACACACACACACACACACACACACACACACACACACACACACACACACACACACACACACACCACATTAATCACTTGCCACGTTTACTGGCCATGGTTGTGCATAAAAAAACAAACACTCGCTCACCTATCTGACACAAGTACCAAACACCGGTCAGTAAATCTGCCACCATGCACGAATCTCATTCGTTCAGGAACTCACTTCCAAAGCAAGCATTATGCAATATCTACGTCATACGAAAAATTGCATGTCATGAAAATGTATATAAAATATATGGAAAGTATCCCATCATATGAAACCGCCTTTTAAACTGGACTTTCTTACCACACCAAATCAAAAGTGATGAGAGAGTATAATTTTCTACAGCTTGTAAACTTTCGAATATCAGCACATTGATTGCTCTAGTTCTCGTAAATCATAACCATTGGATAATGAAAACTACTCACTTGTTTGTATTACATAAGCAAATCTAGAATATTATTGCCTCGAGCGTTTACTTCAACTCACTTTCAGAAATACCATCATAAGGAGTGCACAAGGTCAAGTTAGTCTGACAATTTAAAACATTATATAACAACTAAATTTTAAAATAGGGAGAGGCATATTTACAAGTTTTACTTATTTGCAAACATTCATATTGCTCTCTTGAGAGATTATACTACAACATTAAAAAATTCATTTATTATTTTGCTTTGATTGTTCATGTTCACATAATTGTTAAAAGAAACATTTAATGCTTTGCAGCATGTGATCGTGGGAAATATGGAGAGGATTGCAAGTATAATTGTGGTTCTTGTGCTAATTCACAAGACTGTGACAAAATAAATGGGTCATGTCTGAAATGTGTACCAGGAAAGAAACCTCCATATTGCAAATTAGGTATGTATGTTTTTAATATTTTCTTATCAGTATTTTATTCAGCAGTTTTCATTTTGCCTTTCTATTTTCTGAATAATCATCTTGTTATCTATAGTATGCATCGCTGCATTATAGTTGTTTCGCTCTGCATTCAACAAACATTTCAAACGAACTATTTTTAATGTAACCCGTGTAGTCATACTCATATTTCTCTTTGTGGATTTTCTTTCTCTCCTGTACATCACTGGTAAAGTATATTTTCTCTGTTTTCGTGCCATATAAATATTTGGTTGAAATGTCCTGAATGCTAGCAATAGCTTTATTGAGTCACTCATTAGAGTATATTGTTTTTACATTTCTATTCTATGTTCTATATATGCCTCATTTTTTAATTTCCTTTTATCACAAATTGCACTTAACGCATTGTTACCTCATCCGTTTCTCAAACACATCGCATATTTTGCAATGGATATGATGTCCTAATACAAATGCGTTATTCAGGCACATTCTGAGTTTCAATGCCTGTTTCTCAATCAGTACTGTTTCTGAGATAACGGTCATTAATAATTCCTTATCTGCATACAGTCGAAATATACTTTCACACTGGATGCCTAAACTTGTGCTCCCCCCCGCCTTTCCCCAATTCCAGAAGATCGTCGAGAGTACCTGCATTAATGTATTCACCTCTTTGTGCAATATATTTTGTGTCCAAGCAACTAGTGGTCAGATATTGACATGAAATAAAAATGTTTATCACTACATTTCAGAAATCAAACTCTATACTATTCACCTTAAAGCATATGTCAAAACCTATGCGTGAGCAGAATCTGAGCTAAGTAATATATTAAATAGGATTTCAACAAGTTAGTTCTAAATTCTACAGTTTGGTACCTCATTCATGGCAATATTTAAGTACTTTGTTGCAAATTTGGTATTTGAAGTATCTTATCGTTTCAAATGGCAATTTGACTAGATTAACATCGTGGTAGATGTTCAGGATGCATATATTTACTGGTTCAGTCAAGAATGGAAAATATTTGAATTGGTTTTCTTCCGGTGCAAAAATGGTTTGTAGATCTTGACTGAGACACCAAAAAGGATTTGGCTGTTTGCTCAATAACGCTTCTATAAAAAAAAATTTCGTTTAAATTCATACAAGTTTTAATTAATTGCAAATATTCATATTGTTGATAAGAGAGTTTATACTATAACATTAAACAATTCATTTATTATTTTGCTTTGACAGAATGTTCATGTTCACATAATTGTTAAACGAAGTATTTAATGCTTTGCATCATGTGATCTTGGGAAATATGGAGAGGATTGCAAGTATGATTGTGGTTCTTGTGCTAATTCACAAGACTGTGACAAAATAAATGGGTCATGTCAGAAATGTGTACCGGGAAAGAAACGTCCATATTGCAAATTAGGTATGAATGCTTTTAAACATTTTTTATCAGTATTTCCTTAAGCTGTTTCTATTTAGCCAGTCTATGCTCTGCCTTCTGTTCACTTTCCCTCTACCTCGCACCGCTTCATTACAGTTTGTTTTGCTTTGCGTGCAACTAACACAACTAATTATTAAGATAATATGTATGTGATGAAATCAAGTAACAAAAAACCCAACAAACTCGAGTATTTTTCGTACAAGAGCAATAAGTATATTCCATTTTATCACTTCATTACTCCATTCTCTTTTATTTTCCAGTCTCAGTGGTATTCTCTAACCCGATATATGCACATTTCATAATAAAATAATAAATACATAATATCAAAACAATGTCAAGCGTAAAAACAATAAATGCGAGCAGCTTGTTTGAATATTTGTAGAAATAAAAGCCAACTCACATAGTACATCTCTACACAAGCATAAAATATCAATAGCAAAAATACATGAAGTCCATTCTCTGTCAATCAGTCAGTTTAACTCACCATCAAACGAATGACTACCTTTCAAATCCAGACTTTCTTCTTGCATTTCATGATCTAAGTGATTAGTAAGTAGAATTTTCTACAGCAAATAAACATTTAATCACAGTCCATTGGCCGGTCTCGTTGTCGTAAATCATAACCATTGGATAATTAAAAAAATGTCAATGGTTTACATTACATCAGCAAATCTAGAATATTCCTGACTCGAGTGTTTACTTCAGACTTAGACACTTCAAAATGCCGTATACGGAGTGGTCAAGGTCGCGTTACACTGATAATTTAACAACTTGTATAACAAATAAATTTATATAGAGGGAGAGGCAATTTTACTCTGTTACTTAGACTCATCTTTTGGCCTAGCGCCAAAACAAATTTACTGATATTTCGGAGTCGGAAATCCGATTAAGACAATAGGAAAGTCGTACACGGTAATAAAAATATAATAAATAAAAAAATATAAAATATGTTGGCGCGTGTGTTCACCCGATAGTCGCTACTAATATGAAAAACGATTGTTTTGGATTTTCCTTTGATGTAAATAACTTCCCCAGTATAATAATAATCATTCAGAACTTTTAGAACATAGCAAATAAGGGTTAAAATATTTCCCTTGTGTCAGTTTCATGTGCTATTATTTTGAACCATTCTCCCCATCCTTGATATGTGAAAATCGCACGCATTTGTAGTGATTACTACTGTTTGTTGTAAACCTATATTATATTTTAGTTAGCTAAAGCCAATTCACTTGATCTGTCATCAACTGAAAAATAGTTTCTACTCCTTGGCATTCGCCAGACCATGTCTATGAACACCTCTGAGACAAACTGGTGACAAAATACAGACATAAAAAGCGGCACCTACAAAGTAAGAATATCCTACAAAGTAACCATGAATATCTTGCTTGCCAAACACTCAGAATTTGCTCTGGATTTGCGATTCGGCCGTGTGAAATGATGCCCACACCCATCTGTGTGATGCTCACTCTTTGATTGACTTGTGTAGTGTTGTACAGATGCGTTAATTGTGAACAGCTAGTTGGTTGGAGGAGAGCCAGGCTCATGTTGACAACTATGACTTTCAGTATTACTTTGGAATCTTGTGTACGCCTTTTAGAAGGATATTAAGGCCATCCACTTTAATTTCTCGGCAGCTGTTCAAGGCATTTTGTTCTCCAAGAAAACACTTGACGAACAATAACAGAGATCTGCATACAGACAAAATATACATTCACACTGGATGTATAACCTTGTGCTCCCCCCCCCCCCTTTCCCCAATTCCAGACGATCATCGGTAGTACCTGCATTAATGTATTCAACTCTTTGTGCAATATATTTTGTGTCCAAGCAACTAGTGGTCAGATATTGACAAGAAATAAAAATGTTTATCACTACATTTCAGAAATCAAACTCTATATTATTCACCTTAAAGCATATGTCAAAACCTACGCGTGAGCAGAGAATCTGTGCTAAGTAATATATTAAATAGGATTTCAACAAGTTAGTTCTCAATTCTACAGTTTGGTACCTCATTCATGGTAATATTTCAGTACTTTGTTGCAAATTTGCTAACTTATAATGTGATTTGTTTTGAAGTATCTTATCGTTTCAAATGGCACTTTGACTAGATTAACATCCTGGTAGATGTTCAGGACCTGCATATGTTTACTGGTTCAGTCAGGAATGGAAAATATTTGAATTGGTTTTCTTCCGGTGCAAAAATGTTGACTTGGTGTAAATCTTGACTGAGACACCAAAAAGGATTTGGCTGTTTGCTCAATAATGCTTCTATATAAAAAAAAAATATTTCGTTTAAATTCATACAAGTTTTACTTATTTGCAAACAATTATATTGCTCTCTTGAGAGATTATACTACAACATTAAACAATTCATTTATTATTTTGCTTTGAATGTTCATGTCCACATAATTGTTAAACGAAGTATTTACTGCTTTGCAGCATGTGATCTTGGGAAATATGGAGAGGATTGCAAGTATTATTGTGGTTCTTGTGCTAATTCACAAGACTGTGACAAAATAAATGGGTCATGTCTGAAATGTGTACCAGGAAAGAAACCTCCATATTGCAAATTAGGTATGTATGTTTTTAATATTTTCTTATCAGTATTTTATTCAGCAGTTTTCATTTTGCCTTTCTATTTTCTGAAATAATCATCTTGTTATCTATAGTATGCATCGCTGCATTATAGTTGTTTTGCTCTGCGTTCAACAAACATTTCAAACTAATTATTTTTAATGTAACCCGTGTAGTCATACTCATATTTCTCTTTGTGGATTTTCTTTCTCTCCTCTACATCACTGGTAAAGTCTCTTTTCTATGTCTCTCCTCTACATCACTGGTAAAGTATATTTTCTCTGTCTCTACTTCACCGGTACAGTCTGTTTTCTCTGATTTCTTGGCATATAAATATTTGGTTGAAATGTCCTGAATGCTAGCAATAGCTTTATTGTAGTCACTCATTAGAGAATAATTGTTTTTACATTTCTATTCTATGTTCTATATATGCCTCATTTTTTAATTTCCTTTTGTAACAAATTGCACCAAACGCATTGTTACCTTCATCCGTTTCTCAAACAAATCGCATATTTTGCAATGGATAAGATGTCCTAATACAAATGCGTTATTCAGGCACATTTTGAGTTTCAACGTCTGTTTCTCAATCAGTACTGTTTCTGAGATCACGGTCATTAATAATCCCTTATCTGCATACAGTCGAAATATACTTTCACACTGGATGCGTAACCTTGTGCTCCCCCCCCCAATTTCCCCAATTCCAGAAGATCGTCGAGAGTACCTGCATTAATGTATTCACCTCTTTGTGCAATATATTTTGTGTCCAAGCAACTAGTGGTCAGATATTGACAAGAAATAAAAATGTTTATCACTACATTTCATAAATCAAACTCTATACTATTCACCTTAAAGCATATGTCAAAACCTATGCGTGAGCAGAGAATCTGAGCTAAGTAATATATTAAATAGGATTTCAACAAAGTTCCCGTTTTTTCATAAATGTATTTGTTAATCACAAATATAATCAAAATCAAGTTAGTTCTCAATTCTACAGTGTGTTACCTCATTCATGGTAATATTTCAGTACTTTGTTGCAAATTTGTTAACTTATAATGTGATTGTATTTGAAGTATCTTATCGTTTCAAATGGCACTTTGACTATATTAACAACGTGGTAGATGTTCATGACCTGCATATGTTTACTGGTTCAGTCAAGAATGGAAAATATTTGAATTAGTATTCTTCCGGTGAAAAAATGTTGACATGGTTTGTAGATCTTGACTGAGACTCCAAAAAGGACATGACTGTTTGCTCAATAACGCTTCTACAAAAATTTATTTCGTTTTAATTCATACAAGTTTTAATTAATTGCAAACATTCATACTGTTGTTAAGAGAGCTTATACTATAACATTAAACAGTTCATTTATTATTTTGCTTTAACAGAATGTTCATGTTCACATAAATGTTAAACGAAGTATTTAATGCTTTGCAGCATGTGATCGTGCGAAATATGGAGAGGATTGCAAGTATGATTGTGGTTCTTGTGCTAATTCACAAGACTGTAACAAAATAAATGGGTCATGTCAGAAATGTGTACCGGGAAAGAAACCTCCATATTGCAAATTAGGTATGTATGTTTTTAATATTTTCTTATCAGTATTTCCTTAAGCTGTTTCTATTTAGCCAGTCTATGCTCTGCCTTCTGTTCACTTTCTCTCTACCTCGCACCGCTTCATTACAGTTTGTTTTGCTCTGCGTTCAATTAACACATTTTAAATAATTGTTAAGATAATATGTATGTGATGAATACATGTAACAAAAAACCCAACAAACTCGAGTATTTTTCGTACAAGAGCAATAAGTATATTCCATTTTATCACTTCATAACTCCATTCTCTTTTATTTTCCAGTCTCAGTGGTATTCTCTAAACCGATACATGCACATTTCGTAATAAATACATAATATCAAAACAATGTCAAGCGTCAACACAATAAATGCGAGCAGCTTGTTTGAATATTTGTAGAAATAAAAGCCAACTCACATAGTACATCTCTACACAAGCATAAAATATCAATAGCAAAAATACATGAAGTCCATTCTCTGTCAATCAGTCAGTTTAACCCACCATCAAACGACGGGCTGCCTTTCAAAACCAGACTTTCTTCTTGCACTTCATGATCTAAGTGATTAGTAAGTAGAATTTTCTACAGCAAAAAAACATTTAATCACAGTCCTTTGGCTGGTCTCGTTGTCGTAAATCATAACCATTGGATAATTAAAAAAATGTCAATGGTTTACATTACATCAGCAAATCTAGAATATTCCTGACTCGAGTGTTTACTTCAGACTTAGACACTTCAAAATGCCGTATACGGAGTGGTCAAGGTCGCGTTACACTGATAATTTAACAACTTGTATAACAAATAAATTTATATAGAGGGAGAGGCAATTTTACTCTGTTACTTAGACTCATCTTTTGGCCTAGGGCCAAAACAAATTTACTTGATATTTCGGAGTCGGAAATCCGATTAAGACAATAGGAAAGTCGTGCACGGTAATAAAAATATAATAAATAAAAGAATAATATGTTGGCGCGTGTGTTCACCCGATAGTCGCTACTAATATGAAAAAAAACTATTGTTTTGGATTTTCCTTTGATGTAAATAACTTCCCCAGTATAATAATAATCATTCAGAACTTTTAGAACATAGCAAATAAGGGTTAAAATATTTCCCTTGTGTCAGTTTCATGTGCTATTATTTTGAACCATTCTCCCCATCCTTGATTTGTGAAAATCGCAATCATTTGTAGTGATTAGTACTGTTTGTTGTAAACCTATATTATATTTTATGTTAGCTAATGCCAATTCACTTGATCTGTCATCAACTGAAAAATAGTTTCTACTCCTTGGCATTCGCCAGACCATGCCTATGAACACCTCTGAGACAAACTGGTGACAAAATACAGACATAAAAAGCGGCACCTACAAAGTAAGAATATCTTACACAGTAACCATGAATTTCATGCTTGCCAAACACTCAAATTTTGCTCTGGATTTGCGTTTCGGCCGTTTGAAATGATGCCCCCACCCATCTGTGTGATGCTCACTCTTTGATTGACTTGTGTAGTGTTGTACAGATGCGTTAATTGTGCACAGCTAGTTGGCTGTGAGGATAGCCAGGCTCATGTTGACAACTATGACTTTCAGTCATACTTTGGAATCTGGTGCAAGACCTTTAGAAGGGTATTAAGGCCATCCACTTTAATTTCTCGCAGCCGTTCAAGGCATTTTGTTCTCCAAGAAAAGACTTGACGAACAATTACAGAGATCTACATACAGTCGAAATATACTTTCACACTGGATGTATAACCTTGTGCTCCCCCACCCCCCTTTTCCCCAATTCCAGAAGATCGTCGAGAGTACCTGCATTAATGTATTCACCTCTTTGTGCAATATATTTTGTGTCCAAGCAACTAGTGGTCAGATATTGACATGAAATAAAAATGTTTATCACTACATTTCATAAATCAAACTCTATACTATTCACCTTAAAGCATATGTCAAAATCTATGCGTGAGCAGATAATCCATGCTAAGTAATATATTAAATAGAATTTCATCAAAGTTCCCGATTTTTCATAACTGTATTTGTTAATCACAAATATAATCAAAATCACGTTAGTTCTCAATTCTACAGTTGGTTACCTCATTCATGTAATATTTCAGTACTTTGTTGCAAATTTGTTAACTTATAATGTGATTGTATTTGAAGTATCTTATCGTTTCAAATGGCACTTTGACTATATTAACATCGTGGTAGATGTTCAGGACCTGCATATGTTTACTGGTTCAGTCAGGAATGGAAAATATTTGAATTGGTTTTCTTCCGGTGCAAAAATGTTGACATGGTTTGCAGATCTTGACTGATTCACCAAAAAGGACCTGACTGTTTGCTCAATAAATCTTTTTAAATATATTTTGTTTTAATTCATACAAGTTTTAATTAATTGCAAACATTCATATTGTTGTTAATGGAGCTTATACTATAACTTTAAACAATTAATTTATTATTTTGCTTTCACATATTCATGTTCACATAAATGTTAAACGAAGTGTTTAATGCTTTGCAGCATGTGATCCTTGGAAATATGGAGAGGATTGCAAGTATGATTGTGGTTCTTGTGCTAATTCACAAGACTGTGACAAAATAAATGGGTCATGTCAGAAATGTGTACCGGGAAAGAAACCTCCATATTGCATTTCATGTATGTATGCTTTTAAACATTTTCCTATCAGTATTTCCTTAAGCTGTTTCTATTTAGCCAGTCTATGCTCTGCCTTCTGTTCACTTTCTCTCTACCTCGCACCGCTTCATTACCGTTGTTTTGCTCTGCGTTCAACTAACACAACTAATTATTCCAGCTAAACTTATAAAAGGCATCTAACTAGAAAGAAACACAAATCATACAAAAACATTTCTTTTTACATTCTTAAGAAAGAAATCAGTATAATAATAAGGCTGACATAACCAGCCAAAACAACGTATTCATTACGCCAAAAGAATAACAATTGTTCCCTTAAAATCTGTTTCTATCTTTAATTAATCGCAACACTATTGGTGACACCAACTTTCTTTCAAACTGGATATTCTCCAATAAATTATTTCTACTCAGATATTGAACAATCTATAAATTCAATAGAAACGACCTTAATGCACAAGTGACTTGATGATTTCCTAAACAAAGTAATAGAATACTTCCTTTTGGCTAAACCTAAATCTCCTCTATTCTGTCAAACAGACGTGTTTTATTTTCCGAAGTTAAAGCACTAATGTTAGCATTTCCAATGTATACTGGTGACTCATTCGACATCCCTTTCATTAATGAATGTGACCTTAATGCCACCCATGTAATGGTTATGATTATTATTATTAAATAATCGTCCATAATTAATTAAAAGTGATGAAAATCTTAATTTACCTCATTAATAATTCTCCAGAAGACTCCACTCATCTCTCTCACTTGGTGGATATGCCAATGCTGTAAACGTTTTCTCTCTTCCATAACATTAAAATCAAGCACATAATGTGTCTAATGCTGCTTGGGGTGACTCGTATTAATGCGATTAGTTGAAATCTATTTCAGCTGGCACGCTAATCCATCTACGTATGCCAATGCAAACAGCAAGATTTATTATGGGGCAACAGTCTGATATATTTAATTGACTCGCTGGCCCCCTGCAGAATGCGTAGATAAAAGAATTTAGTAATGATATACAACAATGACGCTAACTTATAAGAGACACTGCACTACAATTATGACGCGGATTTGCATTACATCAACAGCTACATTAACATCAAATGAGATGCATAAGAAGTTTTAACAATTAACAATAAAACTTTAATTAAAGAAAAGAAGTATTTATAATGCATAAAATTATCAACAAGTGTTTTTCTTAATGATAGCTACAGTCTTTCTTCATTTGTCCAAATATCTCTGGTAAATTCTTCAAAATTATTGATTCTTTGATCTAGGAAGATCTAGGAAAACCAAGGAAGACTTTTGGAAGAACGAGGAAGACAAGGGTCACAATTCCTCATTCGGTTAACATACCTGTAGCGCTCGTTCATTGAAGCTTTGGCCATGCCCAGATTGCATGTGTCAATGTCCTCTCCACAAAAGGCTTTAAATGAAAATGTACTTGTACTTGCACACCAAGTCATACTTGCTCACTAAGTCCCTGAAATTATATAATTAACCAGCCCTAAGTCCTTTCTTCAAGACTAGATGTATTTTTAATCCTATTTAGACATATCAATCTCTGACTATCATTTCAATATTACATCAATACAATAAAAATCTATAATTTAAAAATCTTCTCACATTCACCAATCACTTATTTACCTTCAAAAAGGGTAATCTCTTCATGCTTTCTCCCAAGCCGTGATAGGGGACACTACCATCTCCTAGCTTCATCTAGTAGGCATATGTGTAATGGTCAATGGCACAGAAAGGTATTTATACACTCACAACACCCATGCATCTTTCTTAAAAAATATATAGCTTTTGACCCCTGCCTATGCATCTCCTTTGATTCTCTGCCCTGTATCCACATGTTTTCATTTTATGCCCACGCAAAGGCCCAACCAACTCCCGTCCGTCTCTACTCTTCCCGGAAGTTTGCATTTCACACTACGGACACATTCACACTGAATACTTTATTTAATTGTGTACTTCATATTAAATTGTTCAAACAAAATGAAAACTCATTTCATGACAAAATGTTACCGTAGAAATTTACATTCTACAAGCTACATTCTTACACTTCAATTGTCGACGACGTAAAAGAAGTAAAAGAAGAAGAAGAAACATTAAAAAATATATTTGTATATTATTTGTCGCCAGTGCTAGCTCTGGTGTGTTTTAGTATGCCACGTTCTTTTTTTTCTTTCTTTTCTCTTCCTGACATTTTTGCTGTCATCATTCTTTTCCTTCTTTTCTTTTCCCCTACCCCACGGGTGTGAGTTGTGGATGGATGACTAACCAACATGTGAGAGGAATAGATCAATAAAGTTGGATTTATATTTTGATATTGAGACTTTTTCTGTCTATGGTTTTGAAAGAGTGGCTGTGGTCATTGTTACACGTTGTGCCGTCTGTGCTGTCTACACTTCAACCTTACCCATACGCAATCACACATGCAAACATGCCTGCAATACGTAACCTACATGCAGAATAAAATTTGAGCCAAATAACAATCTAGATATTCTGTGTGTGGATTTGTAATAATATCCTTGCAAGTCCTAGGTGGCGTTAACTAGCCACCACCCTCCTTTCCTTGGAGAGAAGAGTACAGGTGACATACATAAACATATCGAGAGAGGAAAATCGAAGTAAATGAAACATGATAAAGCTAAATATAGAAAAACACATAAATGTAGACATGACTCTTAAAGAAAATAAAAATTAAATTGAAGACCTCTCATATTTCAAGCAAACAATAAAAGGAAATCACTTAGAATAAATTATAATTATGATAAATAAAAGTAGCAGGGAAAACATTAATATTAATGAAACTAAGAAGAGTGTCTGTAATAATTAGATAAAACAAGAACTTGAGAATGGATTTGAAATTCTTTCTTAAACTAAGACGTATTGTTCTGTATTCTTTCTTCACTATACCATAAACCTAGAGAAGGACAACGACATAAAGACAAGCATTCCGTATTTCGTTGCCTATAATAATGTTTATAATATGTAATGGCTGTTCTGTAATACGTAAGTTCTTTTGTTTTCATAAACGTACTTGCATTTTAAATTACACATTTTTCAGCCTGTGATCCTGGACATTACGGAGAAAATTGCTCCAAGAAGTGTGGTCATTGTTTAAATGATGAACCATGTAACGCCACTGGACATTGTCAGAAGTGCAAACCTGGATTTCAGACGCCTCTTTGTCAGGAAGGTACAATGTTACTAAAGAAATTCATTAAGAAACACTAACATTGCATTCTTTGTATTTTTGCTAATATAGCTATCGAATGTTAGCATAAGGAAATAAAAATTCAGAAGACTGTAGGAAGATTCTAACAAGTTTGTCAGGTGACCTTTCTTCCTTAAAAAGAACGTGTGGAGTATATACCACACTTATTGTGAAATATTGAGAAAACTCTTGTCATCAGTGATACACTAGAGCAGGGGTCTCAAACTCATTTTGCCTGGGGGCCACTGGAAGTAGAATCTGGGTGAAGCTGGGCCGCATCATTATTCCCTGCTGCCAGAGACCTGGCAACACTTCCTCTTACACAGCTCAGACACATTTGGCTTCAGGGAGGAAGCCACTGAGACCCTCAGTATGGCTTGAAGATGCTCATCAGTAAGTTGTCCTTGAATTTTGACTTATTCATGTTCATGGTGGAGAAGAGCTATTCACACAGATAGGTGCTCCCCAAAAGGCACTTGGTCCGCTTGAACATCCTGGAAAGCTCAGGGAAGGTGTCACAGAGGGGGAGGCTCGTTACAAGCCGACCTCGAGCTGAAGTTAGAGATGCAAGGGGTGAAGTCTATTTTTGGCCTGCTCCGGTGCACCTCCAAGATAAACTCATGTGACGTATGCCAGTACTACGTCGCGTCAAGTTGTTACATAGACACACATGACATACTCCATTGATGTTTGGGTGGGGCCCAGTTTATTAGTGTCATGCCAAGGAACGTTTTATTGGCGGTGTGTGTTGTGAGTGTGTATCATAAATGTGAATAAATGGACGAACAGACGAACGGTGCAAAACAATAGTACAAATTCTTTCGTCCCTCTCAAAAACTATGAATAACAAGAGAGTTGAAAGATGTTTAAATCAGGTTATTTATTTCCCGATTTAAAAGGGGGCACTACTCTTTCGCACAGTGATTAATCATTCATTCAACTTTCCAATGTCATACACTCTGTGGGAAATAAGGGGAGATGAAAATGATGAAATTCAAAATATAAAATAAAGATTAATTACACAATTCTTATGCGGCAAATGTGGCCACTTTAACAATAGTTCACATGTAAAATAAGCATTACTTTTAACATTAAAGTTCTTATTTTGCAAACGATATAACAGTGTTCATTTTCTTGGAGTCCTAGACTTAAGTATGTGCGCGTTAGCCGTGCTAATGATTACTCACTATTAATGTCAGAGTTCCAAGGAGATGACGTAAGCTCACACGTCACTTATAAGCGGCACTTCAAAGTGAAGATCGACGCAATGGAGGCGTCGCATTACCGGTGAAGATTCTGCAGAATCTAGGCACCACTTTCAGATTATCACTGGGGAGAAATCTGAAATTTAGCTGACTGCTGTCAGCCTCGATAATTATCGTTGTTTGTCGTGGAAACGGACACCTCAACGACGTTTAGCATTATCGGATGGAGTCGTCCAGTGGGATGTGTCGTCGCATTACATTGAGTGTAGAAATCCGGATATGTCTGTGAGACGATCACGGCGCTAGCCTCTCAATTAGCGGGATAGACTGCCAAAACGAACTCAGACAGGGGGAAGAACAAGTTGGTCCCTCGTGTCGTTAACTGCATACAACCAGCGTCGCATGCATCGGGTTGTTCTTGACAGCGAACTTTCCACTTTGCCAAAAGTTATACTGAGTAATTTTGCCTCGTTACTCAATATATGGCATCAGACGGATGGAAAACGGATGGAAAGAGATTATTGCAGCTTTCCTTTATGAAATCTCTGTACATGAGATAATTCATACGTGAAGTTAGACTGGCTTCAGACGAATCGACGTTTTCAACATTGAGAGTAAAAGTCTTCATTTTGCCTCTTATATAGTTTCACTGAATGTTTCCAAAACTTCCAGAAGCTATGTCCTGTGACATGATTTTTGCCTTGGATATATAGTGGTAATCGTGATGCACGCTTTTTCTGTGGTCAATTCTAATGCGCACTGGCCATTTCACTCGTCAACAACATGTGACGGTATTGCGCAGTTGTCCCAATTTATTTAATATACATATTCTTCATAAACTAATATATATATTCAATATGATAATTAACACACACTGCGTCACGAACGTCTGTCTACTAAAGAGATCTTAGGTGACCGTTACTGGAAGTTACATGCTACATATGTAAAATAACAAAACTCGGGTTACTTCAACTAGTTTTGTTAGCGGTTTATTAAAATGAAATAAAATATAATTTCTGTCCCTCATTTCCTGTGACAACCCCCTTCTTAAAATTGATTGGAGCTCACAGAGTGGAAATCAAATAGGAACAAAAAAAAATTTTATTTCACACGATAGTCTCCACAGGAATTATATGCGCATCTGTGGAGAGACTATCCTCTCTCTTGTTTATATCGCGGTTATGGCATGCCGGGATAATGCATCGGCACCCGAATTTTCTCTGCCCGCGATGTGTTCGACAACGAAGCTATACTCCTGTAGCAGGAGTGTCCATCTAGTTAGCCTAGCGTTATCATACATGCTAGTGCGCAGATATGTCAGCGGCTTATGATCGCACTGCAGGATGAATGGTTTAGAGTACAGATAAGCACTAAATTTCTTGAGTGCCCATACGATTGCTAAGCACTCTTTTTCAATCGTAGAATACCGTGTCTCACGATCTAACTGTTTCTTAGACGCGTATGCTACCGGTAGGTATTCGTCATCTGTCTCTTGGAGAAGTATGGCACCGAGGCCTTCGTCTGATGCGTCGGTCCTGACAATAAATCTCTTGTCAAAGTCTGGTAACTGTAGGACGGGTTTACTGGTCAAGATGTCCTTCACTTTTTCGAGGGCGGTGCTACACTCTGCCGTCCATCGTATTTTCGTGGGTTGTTTGTTCCCAGTTAAGTCCGTCAGTGGTTTAAGAAGCGTACTGAAGTTTGGGACAAATTTTCGGTAGTACCCCACTAGCCCCAAAACTGCCCTGACCTGTTTCTTTGTAGTCGGTAAGGTCATGTCACGAATGGCTGCAGTCAAGTCTAGATTTGGGCCTATTTGTCCGTCACTTATGATATGGCCAAGAAACTCAATCTCCCGAAAGCCCGCGCGAACTTTGGAGGGTTTCACGGTCAATCTATGGCGCTCGAGAATGTCAAGTAGACCATCCACTGAGGATAAATGTTGGTCCCATGTTCCTGTTGCTACCAGTATGTCATCAAAGAAATTCAATGCGTCAACGCTCTCTAACGGTAATTTTCGCATGAAGCGCGCGAATGTTGCGGGTGCGTTCGCTAGTCCGAATGGTAGTCGGCAAAACTGAAACAAGCCTAGCGGAGTTGGGAATGCTGTTTTTGGTCTGTCGTCAATAGCAACCGACAGTTGCCAGTACCCTTTGCACATGTCAAACTTTGAAAAGTAATGTGCCTTAGTTAGTTTTGCGAATAATTCGTCCTGATTTGGGATAGGTTCCGCATCGAATTCAGTTATCTCATTTAACTGTCTGTAGTCCACACAAAAACGAAGCGTACCGTCTTTCTTTTTAACTAAGACGACCGGTGATGAATATGGGGAGATTAACTGTTCAATCACGCCCTGTTTTTGCATTTCACGCACCTGTTCTGCTATGTACTTTGTGCTCTCATATTTCTGTGGGTACTGTTTTAAGCGTATTGGTTTGTCACTTAAAAGTTTGATGCGGTGTTCAACCAAATCTGAGTGGCCCGGTTGGTCGGTGAATATGCGCGCGTATCTGTGTAAGAGCTTTGACATTGCGTCGCGCTGTTCGACAGTTAAGTTCGAGTCAATCTCGACTTGATCGACTGTAACTGCGGGGTTAGGCGTGGTTTCGGCGGACATCATGTCTGTTCTGAAATTGGAGTCTTCCAATTGTATCAGTGCGACATTCACGTTTTGTATCTGTTCGTCGCTGCGTTCATAGTAACGCTTTAGCATATTTATGTGATAGGTTTTCTGCTTATTTCCTATCTGTATGCTATAGTCGTTCTGCTTCACACGCTTAATAACGCGGTAGGGTCCACGCCAGTGCATTTGCATGCGGTTGTTATGCGTGGGCCGCAAGAGTAACACGAGTTGACCTGGTTCGAGGTCACGTTCCACAGCAGTACGGTCAAAATTTCGCTTGTATCGGGGTTGTTTTTCGCGAATGTTTTCCTGTGCTAAGTGACACGTTTCGGTCAGACGTTGACGTAGTTCGGCTACGTACGTGTGAACATCTTTACCATCGGTCACAGTGTCTCCCTTGACCCATGTTTCTTTAATTAGTTTAAGGGGACCACGAGGTTGCCTGCCGTATAGTAGTTGGAACGGTGAATAGCCCGTACTCTCTTGTGGGAGTTCGCGATACGCGAAGAGTAATGGTGCTAGAAAACGCGGCCACTGGTCGGGTTGTTCCGAGGCCATTTTAATTAACATTTTCTTTATTGTACCGTTGAAACGTTCAACGGCACCATTAGACTGAGCGTGATATGGTGATGAGAACAACTGTTTACACACCAGTAGACGCATTGTTTCAGCCATCATTGCTGAGGTGAATTGAGTGCCCTGGTCACTCAATATCTCTCGGGGAACGCCCGTGCGAGAAAATACGTCTATTAAAGCGTCTGCGACTTCGATCGCTGTGATGCCCTTTAATGCGACTGCTTCTGGATATCGTGTTGCAAAATCCACGATTGTTAGGATATAGCGATATCCTCCTTCGGCCGCGGGAATGATTGGGCCAATAATGTCTACTGCGACTTTTAGGAATGGTTCCTCTACTGTTGGTACTATCTCGAGGGGAACTCGACTGACACGCCCTCGGTCAATATGTTGTTGACACTGCGTACATGTACGAACGTACGAGCGAACATCCCTACTCAGGCCTGGCCAAAAAAAGTCCTCGCGAATCCGTTGTTCAGTGCGACGTGCGCCCTGATGTCCGGACATGATTGAGTCGTGTGCAAAGCTAAGAATCAGCTGTCTGAGTGGTGTAGGGGTAAATAAACACGTGGTGCTTCTAGTATCATTTTCCTTAAAGTCGGTGCGCCGAAACGCTAGTCCGTCCTTCAGGAAATACGTCATTGTTGCGTACTTGCTGGACGTAATAGTGTTTTTCCGTGCCAGCTTTAGCATTGAGGACAAACTTTTGTCCTCCTGCTGCAGGTGACTGAGTTGACTTGGGGTCAACTGCGGAAATGTGTTCTCGACTATCTTTAGAGCCGGGGGTCCTTGTTTACTACGTTCCCGTTGTGCTCTAGTGGTTACGGGGAGAACAGGATAGATGTCATCAGTGTTTGCGTCACACTGTTCGGGCGATAGTATGAATCCGAACTGCATGTCTCTTATTACTGCGGCGGTGACTGTACCGGAAAATACGGGTGACGTAACATGTACAGTGGCTCTTGGACATGTACTAAGGTGTCCCATAACACATCGAATGCGGACACTACCTCTTAGATACTGTTCAGGGCGTACAAGTTTAGCATTTATGCAGCTTATGGACGCGCCTGTATCGACCAGTATTTTGACTCTTTGTCCGTTTACTGTAGCCTGTTGGGTCCTTAGGGTTGCACCTGTTTCAGTGCATACTTTTACATCACGTGGACTGGGACAGTTCTGAGAACTATGCCCCTTCCCTTTGCAAGTGTAACATGTCATAGGTGGGGAGTCACGTGTGTGACGTCGTACGTCTTGTGACTTGGTATATGTCCGCTGAACCGGTTCGGGTTTTTCCGATTTCGTCATTGGTCGGTTCGGTTTCGGTGTATACTTCTGCCGATTTGTAAGAGGACGTGGTGTACTCCTCGTAATTACCGGATCAGGGTAATCATTATACGTGTCTGCTAGCTTCAACATATCACAGAAGTTAGTCGGAGGATTTCGCTGCAAATATGTCGTCATTGCAGGCGGAGCAATATGGAGAAATTGATCTCTTAATATCAAATCAAATAGGCCCTCATATGTCTTCCGGATGTCTGTCAAATCAATCCATCTATCAAGATAATGGCGTAACCGGGTACCGAAAGCTTGCATGGTGTCATTAGCTTTGGGTATGGCTCTCCTAAACATTTTTCGAAAGCCTTCTGCTGTACATTGAAAAGTACGCATCAAACCCGTTTTGAGATCTGCATAAGTAATAGCGGGATCGCGCGTTAGATCAGTAAATGCGCGCGAGCTTTCACCTTGAAGTATTTGACCGAGTTGTTGTTTCTTTTCAATGTCAGTGTAATTAAAGTTGGCAATGAAACTGTCAAAGCGTGTCAAAAACTCGTCAATCGTCTCGACTTCAGGGTTAAAGAAAGCTAGCCGTGTACGGGGTTTATTTAACTCGGCCTGTTGCTTAGCAGTCCCATCTAACAACTTCTCTCTAGCTGTTACCTCTTGCTTAGCTAATTCAAGCTGTTCCTGATGTGCTCTAGCTTTTAACTTAAGCTTTTTCTCTTCTACTTCCTGCCTTTTATCTTCTAAATCCCTAGCTGACTGAATCTTTAATAACTCTATTTCTCTCATATCTTGGATTTCTTTCTCTTTAAAATCTCTCGCCTCTTTCGCTCTTTTTTCCTCTAGCTCATTTTTTCTTTCCTCTAGCTCTCTCAGGTTTTGCATCTCTAGATGTTTAGCTATCTGTCTCTTATCTTCTAGCTCTCTCACCTCTTTCGCCTCATTTTCTTTCGCAACATACCATTTAGCTATCTCCTCATCTACGTATTTCTTTAACTCGGCTTTTTCATACCCGAATTCTCTACCCATAGCCATGAGTTCTTTCTTTATGTTTACTAGCTCGGCCATTTTTAAAATTGCTAGTTATCACGAGTATGGATAAAGTGACTTAGAATATTCGCGGGATTTTGACCTCTGTCGGTCACAAGTGGTGCAATGGTGTGCGTATGAACACCAGCCACCACGTGATTAGGATTTTTACAAACACGAGTAAAAGAAATCCTAATCGGAAATTTGCAAAGTTAGCAAAATTAGCAAAACAACAGTTGCTAATGTAGCGTACAAAATATCGATCTATGTACGTCTAAACACGAGTCGGTACGCGTTAACGATAATAGCGTAAAGATAATAAAACTTATTTCAACACAATAATAAGTCTTATCAAAATCCAGTTCACCTAAGTCTCAATAGCAAAGCCCTAACATGCAATAAACAATGCATAATGGTGATGAGACAGAAAAGCAGGAAAGAGATGACACTTTCTTACAACAACACAATTTACCTTGTCAGATCACGTCAGGGTCACCAGATGTCACAGAGGGGGAGGCTCGTTACAAGCCGACCTCGAGCTGAAGTTAGAGATGCAAGGGGTGAAGTCTATTTTTGGCCTGCTCCGGTGCACCTCCAAGATAAACTCATGTGACGTATGCCAGTACTACGTCGCGTCAAGTTGTTACATAGACACACATGACATACTCCATTGATGTTTGGGTGGGGCCCAGTTTATTAGTGTCATGCCAAGGAACGTTTTATTGGCGGTGTGTGTTGTGAGTGTGTATCATAAATGTGAATAAATGGACGAACAGACGAACGGTGCAAAACAATAGTACAAATTCTTTCGTCCCTCTCAAAAACTATGAATAACAAGAGAGTTGAAAGATGTTTAAATCAGGTTATTTATTTCCCGATTTAAAAGGGGGCACTACTCTTTCGCACAGTGATTAATCATTCATTCAACTTTCCAATGTCATACACTCTGTGGGAAATAAGGGGAGATGAAAATGATGAAATTCAAAATATAAAATAAAGATTAATTACACAATTCTTATGCGGCAAATGTGGCCACTTTAACAATAGTTCACATGTAAAATAAGCATTACTTTTAACATTAAAGTTCTTATTTTGCAAACGATATAACAGTGTTCATTTTCTTGGAGTCCTAGACTTAAGTATGTGCGCGTTAGCCGTGCTAATGATTACTCACTATTAATGTCAGAGTTCCAAGGAGATGACGTAAGCTCACACGTCACTTATAAGCGGCACTTCAAAGTGAAGATCGACGCAATGGAGGCGTCGCATTACCGGTGAAGATTCTGCAGAATCTAGGCACCACTTTCAGATTATCACTGGGGAGAAATCTGAAATTTAGCTGACTGCTGTCAGCCTCGATAATTATCGTTGTTTGTCGTGGAAACGGACACCTCAACGACGTTTAGCATTATCGGATGGAGTCGTCCAGTGGGATGTGTCGTCGCATTACATTGAGTGTAGAAATCCGGATATGTCTGTGAGACGATCACGGCGCTAGCCTCTCAATTAGCGGGATAGACTGCCAAAACGAACTCAGACAGGGGGAAGAACAAGTTGGTCCCTCGTGTCGTTAACTGCATACAACCAGCGTCGCATGCATCGGGTTGTTCTTGACAGCGAACTTTCCACTTTGCCAAAAGTTATACTGAGTAATTTTGCCTCGTTACTCAATATATGGCATCAGACGGATGGAAAACGGATGGAAAGAGATTATTGCAGCTTTCCTTTATGAAATCTCTGTACATGAGATAATTCATACGTGAAGTTAGACTGGCTTCAGACGAATCGACGTTTTCAACATTGAGAGTAAAAGTCTTCATTTTGCCTCTTATATAGTTTCACTGAATGTTTCCAAAACTTCCAGAAGCTATGTCCTGTGACATGATTTTTGCCTTGGATATATAGTGGTAATCGTGATGCACGCTTTTTCTGTGGTCAATTCTAATGCGCACTGGCCATTTCACTCGTCAACAACATGTGACGGTATTGCGCAGTTGTCCCAATTTATTTAATATACATATTCTTCATAAACTAATATATATATTCAATATGATAATTAACACACACTGCGTCACGAACGTCTGTCTACTAAAGAGATCTTAGGTGACCGTTACTGGAAGTTACATGCTACATATGTAAAATAACAAAACTCGGGTTACTTCAACTAGTTTTGTTAGCGGTTTATTAAAATGAAATAAAATATAATTTCTGTCCCTCATTTCCTGTGACAGAAGGTAAGGGGCAATTCTCTCAAAAACTGTCCAAGCTTGTCTGCTTTTCCACTCACCTTCCTGAACTTAGTTTGAGTTCAGAATTACACTTACGTCAATTAGATCCATTTGAAGCACAGGAGGGGCATCTTCCACATTGAAGAAAGGGTCAGCAAATATTTGAAAGTTGGTTCTGTGTTTCTTGAAATCTGCAAACCTGTGATCAAATTCTTTCCTGCAACATACTTCTCAACACTGAATGGTGTGCCAGAATCAATGAGTGCCTTACATGCTGGGAAATGGCAGATCATGAGGTATGGTAGCCCAAAGGTGACAAAACTATAAAACTCCCAGGATGCATGAGAAAAAGGTGAAGGCCGGACTATCACTTAACTTTAATATCAAGTGGGGGGCCACAAAATATCGTCTGGCGGGCCGCAAGTGGCCCGCGGGCTGCGAGTTTGAGACCCCTGCAATAGAGTATCTATTTCATCGTTATATTCTTGTTAATAAATGCATGAATAATAAAACAAATTGTGTCAATGACCCAACTAGTATTCCTTAGCAGCAACGTAGTT
Organism: Sinotaia quadrata; assembly: GCA_028829895.1. Lineage (NCBI taxonomy): Eukaryota > Metazoa > Mollusca > Gastropoda > Architaenioglossa > Viviparidae > Sinotaia > Sinotaia quadrata. The sequence goes on along the minus strand of CM054178.1, from coordinate 19,170,864 downwards.
AGTACAGCAATCAAATGTAAAGATTCAGTGTTGTATGGAAATATTCTGGTATCAGTTTATTAACAAGCACATAAAATTACAAATATAAAGAATCGGCAAGATTTTAAATATTATTCAATTAATAGAGTAATAAGTAAATGAGCAAAATTGGTTAGGGATTAGAGTTCAAGTTAGGGAAATTAACTTTACAAATAAATCAAATACATATTTTTAATTTACTGAGTGAGCAAGTTTTCGTTTTTTCACAATAACGATGAAGACATGAATAATGGTTGCATATGACATTCAATATTGATAGTACATGAACACTTTACTGCCTGTTCAAGTCTACATAATGTTGAGTTTCTGCAAATCACATTATTGTCAAGTAACAAGAAATAATTAATAAAGAACTATATTTGTCCAAAATACAAAAGTTATTTAATTAAATATTATTCTCAATTAAATTTAATTCATTAATTTATTTAATACTGAAATGAAAAACGAAGATAGTGTTTACAAAATGTCTGAATACATTAATTTAATGTGATCCAGATATGTATGGAATAGATAGGAAGTGTATAATTATAGACATAATAATTGTGTTTATTCCCAAGGCTGTAACCAAACGGATGAATCCTGTCAGAAATGTGTAATCATATATGTGGAGTAACTTCGAATGCTCATACCCCTGTCACGATATTTATGAATCTCACCCGGATCTTAACGATAAATATTAGAAAGTAATATATATATATATATATATATATATATATATATATATAAGTGAATACAAATTAGTAATAAGAAATTAGTAATAAATGAAATCTAAATGTAGATGCAAAAGGGAGTCTAATAGGGTATATACACACATATGACGTAGCTATTGCATCACTGGTAAAACAAAGAACATATTTTTTTCTTGGTCAAAGATAAGTAGGTTAGTTAACTAATGTATTTTCCACAGCAAGTCCAACCTTGTTGTGTACTGTGGTCAAGTGGAAATCAGACGAGTCAATTTTAATTATAGTAGACACATGTAGGGTAGGGAGAGACGATCGTGATCGTACTGAATGAAGGAGGGAGATGGGGGTGATTCAATAGGATGGAAGATCAGAAATCCGTTGTTAATCCTGTGTGTGAATAAAAAAAAAGTGTGGACCGAGCCATGCCCTTAGGTCAACTGAGTAGCCTTTAAATAGTGGAGTAAACCCAAACCACGTGCCTTTTCCCTCAGTATAGAACTATAGACGCATGTCATGTGTGTAACTGAAGCCCATATTTCGACGTAGTGTAAATCTGAAAATCTGAAGCATATGAGATTTTGAAGGAAATTCGTAGGCTGTTGTTACAGATGACTTTGATTCTTGGTTTCATTAAACAAAGGTAGAGTTGCATTTTACAATATTTTGTGATTACTAACTGTGTGTAAGATGTAATTATGATAAGTTGCCAAATATAATTAATTTATGTTTATTTCAGGGTAATGAAAATGTGCTCAGAGAAAATGATTTAGCCTTCACATAAATTCCTGCAATTTATAAATGCAACAATCAAAGACTGCTAACATTAACTACATAGTGCTCTTTTTCTCTGATGCTGTAAATATTTTCTCTCATACACATTTTGTCACTATTTAAGGTCTTAAATTTTTATTTGACAATCTTTGAGTTTATTTTCGTCCGTTATATTCTAGTTTCTATAGGCATTAATCTGATGTTAATGGGTGATGGATGCATGTATTTATGTTGGTGGTTATACAATTCATGCATTTAAGGTGTATAGTATAAGGTACATATATGTGGAGCATTAAGGATCAACATAATTAATAGGTTGAAATAAATAACAATAATTTGATCTTAGATGGTTTAATTGTTAAAAAAAAAAACTAGTTTCATTATTGAAACATGAAAAGATTGTATCTTCTTATCAATTGATCACAGTTAGCTCATGAACACTTAATACAATAACAGTTATCGTATCCACAGTTCCTAATTGATATATATTAGATTTAGTCTCATGAAATATGTTTACACTATATATAACCACAAATGCAATTAGGCAAAAATATAGAATTGCCATTTTACTTTATATATAAGCTGGAGTTTGAATAATTAATAAATATGCACATTTTTAGCCATTGATATTTCTTACTTCAATGACAGATTTATTTCAAAATCCACAATCTGTCTTTAGGAGTGTTAATTAAAAATAAATTTATGTCACAATTCCACTCACAAGTTCTGCCCCTTTTCCTCATTCCACTTCCTTATGGTGTGAACCATCTTACTAAATGTGATATGTGTGTTGGTGAATGCGACTACATTCCCTCCACTTATACCCGCAATTTAGGCACATATAGAATCACAAAGTAATGTGATTTGTCACACAGCACCCTCGCATAGTAAGCATTGCACACGATACCAATATCTGTAACCAACAATACATCAAACACCTGGATATCGAATACGCCCATAATACCTAGCTTGTGAAGCAAGATGAAATATGAATTGAATATGAATCCTTATCTTGAGATAGTTATTGAAAACATATTTCTAATAATCATAATTATTATTTAAATGATGGAAACATGATCTAGATGAAAACTGAAAGAAACTTAAGAGTTACATGAAACTTGAAATTTACAAGGTACATAAATATGAAACTTATTTAGTTTTATTTCGTCACACACACACACACACATACACACACACACACGCACACACACACACACACACACACACACACGCACACACACACACACACACACACACACACACACACACACACATGTATATATACACACACTGTGTAATTTTTGTGTATGCACTTAACCATGCATTTTGTTTTGTTTCACTGTAGCAACAACATTAGTTCGGCCCTCGCTTTGTTTTAAATCACGCAGAATGTTACGGTGTCAGTGTTTAATGTAGTATGTAGTATTAGAGTGCATTATTTATCGTTGTACAATATAGTTATTTATTTTAGTTTGTATTTTATCTTGTAAATAATATGCTAGGAAAGAATTGTATTTAATGAGTAATTAGTGTAGTTTCCTTAGATAATAAAACATTTTATAAGTCTTAGTAGTTCGGGAGTAAATTACATCTGAACTAGCGTAGGAAAGCGTAGAACAGATCATTAATTCAGAATTTTCTTTATGCTTAGCAAATTGCCAGTTTGAGTTTGTTCGGAGGACAACGCCTTCAGGATATAACGTTAGGAATGTGTGTATGTTTGTGTGTGTATGAGTGTGTGTGTGTGAGTGTGTGTGTGTGTGTGTGTGTGTGTGTGTGTGTGTGTGTGTGTGTGTGTGTGTGTGTGTGTGTGTGTGTGTGACAAATTGTATGCATACAGAAGAAGAGACAGACATGTAGTGAAGAGGAAGAGATTGGCGTGCCGATAAGTCTGCCTGTTGTCATTAATAAAATCCACGTGTAAGCTATAAAACATGGAGTTGTGTGTTGTCACATCTTGCTGTCGCGGTCGTCATGCATGTGACATTTTTTTCTTCTCACATCCTACGTATATACATATTATTCCAGGTGGATGTGTAAACAGCTGGGGGGGGGGGGGATGAAAATATTTTGTGAATGGGGTAAGTATTCTTGATACTGGAAGAGCAGCGAAGAGTTAATATGCTAGAATCACTTCTAAATCATGATAATAAGATTACAAAGTTGTATACGCCTGGGTCAAAACTAGAAAGTGTGGTCCAAGTTTACTAAAGCACATTGGTTAATGGACAAAAAGACTAGAGCGGATAGACGTGGGTAAAATCTGAAAGTTTTTGAGAAGCACACTTATGCTTACTCTGCATTGCTTAAGTAAGAGAAGTGTTCAACAGGCAGTTGTCCATGAGAAGCTGCTAGGAAAAGCTCACAGAAACTGAAGTCGAAGTTTTGGAAAAGATACACTATTCAAATATGCCTGTAAACACTATTTACTGCCATTGACTTGAATGTAGTTATAGACATTTCGTATCAAGTTTATGCTGGGGTCAGTCATACTAGAAGAGTAGATTACCATTATGTTTCGGATTAGTGACTGGTCAGTGGGAATCTACATACGCAAAATATCGAAAGTAGAGAAATATCTCCATCTATATTAATAATTCATACAAATAGAAATCGAAATCCCACGATTATGCTAATTCACAATTTAGAGTTAAATTCATTGAGATTTCTGTAAAACGTTCCATAAAATATTCAATTGATTTTGAAACCCGTTGACATGCCTATTTATCTCTGAGAGTCTGACCTATAGCATGAAGTTTTATGTTCAGTTCATGGAGGTACACAGTCAATTCAATCACAAACGCAATCTCTCTTAGAAATTCAGGGTCGTCCACTTGATTCATATCGAGTTCCACCTTGTCCAAGAATTCCCGAAACCTGTAATACAGTTGTGTCATATTGCCACCACATGTTTTGTTGTTGAAATGCATTACAGTTTTCATTATATCACTTTGTTTAACTGACTTCACACAAAGAGCTGCTTGATGTGAAATACAAAGAAATTACACCACTTTTCCTGAGTGGGCCTCCAAGTCCCTTTTCTCCCAGGCTCATGGATGATACGCCATTAATAATTATACAAGAACATTTATAAAAACCACCATACATTGGCACTGGTTTGTTAACGGCTTTAAACTATTTTCACCTCTATTACTCCCATACAGACAACTCGAACAGTTCTTCTTGAGTCGAAAGATCATCAAAGATTATATGTTTGAAAATGATAAGTTGGATTGTGTCCATCTCGCCAACACTCTTGTCCAAATAGAGCGAAACGTATTTGCATTTTTCTAGTGCCTCTCCAACATTATTCTTTGTTTGCTCATCCATATGTGCACTCTTCTAGAGACTCTTTAGTGAGACAAGGGAAGAGTTGCTAATGTTTCACACAGTCGTTTTCAATATAGGCTTCTGCCAAGACAGTTGTACACTTTTTTTTAACAATTTAACCATCCCTAAAATATTTCTTGTTCCTGGTAAGTTCCAATGATGCATCCTAGGAAGTACTTATAGCAGCAGTCTTCTTGGCTGAGAGCTTGAGAAACAAACCCGTCTGGTGTTTGAAGTTTTCATATAATCTTGAAACACTGTGGTCCTAGCAACTCCTTCGTGTTTCAACTGATTTTAGTGCAACGTAGTGTAGTGTCTCTTAACATTATACACCTTGTAAAACTGCTATTACCATCAAACAATCAACATGCTGTTTCTTGCCACTATTATTTACACGAAATAGTCAATTTCCCACGTATCCTTAAAACTGCTATTTTCATCATACAATCAACATGCTGATTCTTGCCACTATTATTTACACGTATCCTTAAAACTGCTATTTTCATCTTTAATTTTCGTCTTCCTCCTGCTCTTCTTGCTACTCAGTTTTTCAATATGAGTGCAAAAATAAATAAAATTATCAGACTTCACAAGCCCCCAAAACACGGGGCGAAAAACATCGAGATACCTACAGCTTTCATGCCAAATCAAGACAGTCGCCTGCAAGAGGGAAGAGATAATGAAAGCTTTCACCGGAAGCGATAAGTACAGTTCCCACAATCGCTTATTTCAAAGTTTTTCTTCTTTTATTTGTGTCTCCAATGGCTGCAAAACTTGGCGTCGCATGCCACATGTGGCACTCAGTCCAAGGCCACTAGATGGACCAGCCTGGCCTAGATGGTTTAGTTGCGTGGCGTGTACTACTGAATAATAGGTAGGTTTCTGGTACATTCATCGAGCACAGTTGAACTGCGTTCAAAATGGTCTGTTTAGAGTGAGTTACTATAAAAACCACTATCTAGCCTGGGATGTGCGTCATCCGTCCTAGTGATGTGTGTGAAAATTTTTTAGAGGAGAGTGAGCGCCATTATGTCTATTTCACCTGAAACATTTTCTATGTGCAAAGTCAATGAACGTTCAAAGCTGAGGTAAATCTTCTCTATGGTCAATGAGTGAGTCAGCCTTGAAATTATAATTGGAAATATGTCATTCAGCCTTTGACTAAAAGCATTCTTACAAAATAATTATTTTTTTCACTTAAAATTAAGAAATAAATATGCTGTCTTACATAGAATTTAACCGTTCAAATTAAAATGTGTGTTATTGTTGCGATTTGCATTGTCATTTGTTTTCTCTCTCTGAGTGTGTCCACTTGAGTATAGATTCTATCTAAACATATAAATAATAATTACTCATAGATAACAGTTTTCTTTAGGAAATGAAGAGATGAATTATTGCATAAATTTATTTGTTTGTATGATTTTTGTACAATATTTTTTTCTAGTAATATGAGATAACTTACCACACGTCATTGTCTGTGTGGTAAAACATCACTCTGTGCTCATTTTCTTTATAATTATTATTTATCGTGCGCATTTATGATTATATAGATTGTGAGTCTAAAACATTCGGCCAAGACTGTTTGGAAAAATGTGGTGAGTGTGCGGACAATGCTGTTTGTCATGCAGTAACTGGACACTGTCCATCATGCAAACCTGGGTTGCAGCCTCATCTCTGTAAAGATGGTAAATAAAAGTTTCATCTAATATCAAATCTATGTAAACATGGTAAATACTGTTTTTAACAGCTACATCTCTGTAAAGACTGTAAATGAATTTTATCTCTCAGTCTTTGACCACACTTCTGTTGCTATTCATCATCTCTGCGGCCACACTATATTTTCCTTTTCCAAAATGTGTCTTGTCTTTTCAGTTTTGAAATGTGTTTTAAAAGTATAATACTTTTTAATATTATGACGTTGACATATCTATATCTACGTGCAATAGGTGTTTATATTTGTACACCTCTTTCCTATCCTTAATATAATATGATTGCCTATACTACAAGCTATTCAGACATTACATTTACACAGATGATTAACTGTGTACTCCTTGCGTATGATACTCCAAACGATTCTCCAAACAGCATCATTAACACATTCATTTATAGACTATAGAATCAAAATAATGAAATAAATGCATATGTGCATTATTTGGAATTGAGGTCAAATGTACGAAGTCTAGGAACTGTTCTAACGGTGACCGAACCAAGAACTCCCACTTTATTTCTGACCTTGACCAAATGGATTTTATTTTAGTTATTTAAAAACGCAACTCTTGTGGGGTGTGGTTGTAGCTGACGTGCGGATAAAGTATTTGGTAATTTTAATGGATTTTGAAAGGTATCGATTTGTACAAATGTTGCAGGCTAATATTTAATTTTAAAAAAAATAAAAGTCACATTAAATTAACAGACTTCCAGCGAAAAAGAATATGACTTGAAAAACATATATTGAGATTTGCATATAATGTAATCTATAGTAAAGTTAATAGCTGAACAATGCAAATATAAGTGCCAATTTTCATTATCATTAAGAAATAAGAATTAAGCCCTGTCACATGATACATTAATCTATGTTAATTTAAATTAAATAGAGATGTTGTTTGGCATGAAAACTGTCTTTCATTTACATTAAATAATTTATATGCTGGCACATAACTTCAATAATAGTTTCCATTTTCGTCGGATCAAGTGTCTGTCTTTTGTGTGACCTTAATAATTACAGTGACAATTGTGTTCAACAAATCGACGTATTTCACAGGTCTGTCTGACTAACATATGCCTTTTCCTACTGAAACACGCCACAGGTGTGGTGCGTAATGTAGCGGTTACATAGAGTAAAATCACGTTTTCATTATCACATCTTTACTGCGATTTTAATAAGCATGGGTACACAATATACATAATTAAAATACCCTGCTTGATAATCAGATTTATTTTCTAGACAAATGCAATGTGCTGAAATTGCAAGCAAAGCATAAGTATTAGTAATACTTTAGTAGTAATAGCCACGTATAGAGATATATAAATATGTAGAATAACTATTAGAGCAAGAAAGGAATATATTATGTAGGTAAGTATAAATCAATACATTAATATTCCGATGACAATCAATTAGCATACATATGCTTCTTACCACATTGTGCCATGGTGGGGGGGTGTTAAAAGATGCTATAAAAAGGCTTCAAATTGTGACAGAGCCAACCACATATCCACTCACACTTCTGCGGTGTCGGGTGACATGTATTTACGTTTGAATTATATTTCAAAAGTTACAGTTACATATGGCTACGACGAGACCCCAATCCCAACTTGATATAAATACAATGAAAAAGATACAAAGATAAAGTATAAAGAAAACAAATACTCATAAACTTGAGGACAAAACTAAAGAACTTGAGCAATCCTACCTGAGATACAAGACAGCAGGAGAAATGCTAGCAGATATGTAGTAGACAAAATGCCAATTCCACCACGGCAAAAAGACTTTTTTACCAGTGTCTTTCTGGGAGATGGACGCAGGACGGTCCTAATATGATGGCATCTGTGAACAGTGACAGTAACTTGGTCAGTCTTGCTAAATATCTGGGATTTTATTACAATATGATCCATGAGACTGGCCGGATCGGAAAACATCACCATGGCCTCTCTTAAAAAGAGGAGATAGCATGTGTACGCGAAGACACGATGCTTACTGTTATGCCTGCTTGCGTGACTTTAGCAGTTGAATCTACCCGCTACAGTCGCCAAGATGAACTAAAGTTAGGTGGCCCGGTTTTTTGTACCATGACACATACACAGAGCAATATCACATTTATTATAACACTTTATATCATTGACGAAAATGAATTAATGTTTAGTAGGCAGATTGTGTACTATGCATTTAGTGTTTTGTATTTTGTACAACCTAATATTGTTTCACCTAATATTTTAATTATATTGCACTAGAAATAATAACATTATTACGTGTCATACGAATTATTCATTGGTAATTTTAAAAACATGTTTATATGAATCCTATAGCGTGTAAGAACGGTACATACGGAAGTGATTGTAGCAAAACATGTGGTCATTGTAAGGACGGACAACCGTGTAATGTCATACATGGAGAGTGTATTGATGGATGTACGCCAGGATGGACGAACAAAACCTGTGATCAGGGTAAGAAATTAAGTCTGTATCTGAAGAGATTTATTCGTGTGTACTATGATTACAAATGTCAGCAATTTGCAGCTGATGAAATATTCATATATATACTCGTAAACACACAACCATACGCAAGCCTGCATCTCACTTTATCCAATGAGATATAGGTGATAATAAACACCAGTGGTCATAAACTGATAGTGTCTTTATTGCAATGTGATATAGGTGATAATAAACACAGTGGTCATAAACTGATAGTGTCTTTATTGCAATGTGACTCGAAAGCGACTGTTTGTTATTCGACCTTAAAAGCTGCCATAATAAGTCCAATCAAACGTATAAAAGCAATAGCTTTGTCAAAATGTAATAAAACGCCATGCCCCCAAAGGGAAGATTTCTGATTGTGAGATGTGTGACGTACCGCAAAATAATGAATAATGAGACCATATTCAGTTTATTAAATGTTATTCAGGTCTTATGAAAAAAAATGATCACAGTGTAATAAGAACGCTCTATATGATACATAAGAATAGATGAGTGGAATGAAGAGTATACTTAAATAAAGCACCAGGAAACGTTCTTTCTTGTACACGTCGAAATTCATCACGTCACAGTGGAGAGCAAATGGACCCAAGGAAAGGTGGATTTAAAAGAAAAAATAATATATATATATAGTAGCATCTATTACAACAGTAATTATAACACCATCAGTAAAGAGTAGTATAGATAATAAGTAGTAAGAAATCTTTGCAAGAAGTAGTAGTAATACGTAAGGAGTAACAGAACTAATTACAGTCAGTATAAGTAGCGCGATACACATTCCTAACACTAAAGTGTAAAGCCAAAGCTGCAACTGTCCTTCATCTTCTGAAATTTACATTTGAAATGAAGTGATATCATATTGTAATAAAGTCACACTTTTGTATACAGGAAAAATGTAAACTGTGGTGCGTTTGTAAACACTAATGTACATACTCTATAGTGTTTAAAATGGTGATTAAACTTTCATTTAAAAACATATTTTTGCCAACAGCTGTTTTGACAGACGGTGGACATTCTGGCGCCACAATTGGAGGAGTTATTGCAATATTTATAATTATTGTCGTCATCGCCATCATCGCGTTCATTGTCATAAAGTAAGATTAGCTAACTAACTAAATTAACTAACATTAATATTAGTGAGGTAATCACGAATCCATGTAATATATTATGCATGTATCTATTTACCTGTATACCTTTAAAAACAGTACTTATTAGTGAAATTAAGTACCTATTCATTTAATAATATTTATGAAACATGATGTTAATGCGTTGTTAATGAGACCAAAACTGCACAAAAACAGTGGTATGCGCTAGAACTTTGTTACAGGTGATAAATGCATTTAAGTGCTAATTATTATTGAAAGGGCACGTGTGTGTGTGTGTGTGTGTGTGTGTGTGTGTGTGTGTGTGTGTGTGTGTGTGTGTGTTGTACTGATGATGTTTATTTGATGCTGTTGTTGGATTTTACGTGACACTGCTTGTTGATTTCTGTCTATTTTGACCAAGAGCTGGCCAGTAAGGCTGAGATGATTTGCATGGCTTATTTCCATCAGTGCTGTGAATTCATTCCAACATAAAATTACTGTGGAGTGCTGTGCTAATGAACTTTATTTAGGGAGAGAAAATTATAATCTAAGTTGTGTTTGAGCTTCTGATAATATTCTACTGATCTTCCTGTTTATTGTGTTTGTGAAATACTGTACTGTAACACTCTAATTTAGTTCCCGGTCTTACCAGAGCCGATCTTTCACGCACATCTTTGTGCATGCGTGTGTGGTGTGTGTGTGTGTGTGAGAGAGAGTGAGAGTGCGTGTTAAAGTGAATGTGTGTATGTGCGTGCGTGTGTGTGTGTTTTCGAATTTATATGCTGACATACATTAAAGCTTTTAACCGGATTACGTTGTCTATTGAGAACTAGCATACGAAGACATTGTGTACATTATTTGCGCACACACAAAGACAATCGATGAAAATAAAGTTTGCTTACTCAAAATCACAATATTTATAATTGCATTTCTTGTTTCGTGATGTTTAGTACATTTTAATGATTTACTTGTAATTGTTCTTGGTGTTTTGTTGTTTTCATTACGGGTTGTGGTGGTGGTGGTGGTGGTGTCGATTGTCGTTTATTTATTTCTTGGATGTTACTTGACAGAAAACGAAGATTGCAACAAAAAACTGATTACGCAACTGTGGCCGATATTCCCATACAGGACACGACAAGGACGACCTGCGAGAAAAATACTGGTAATAGTGCTAGTGCTGAATGTAATACACAATCACTTAGTTCTGGTCAGCCGTCTGTTGACCATGTCTTTATATAAAGTAAATTATTCAAAGTTCACATCTACTTACTTATGTTGTATAATTAACTGAAAACTCTTACGTTTGCTGACTTAATTCAGGATGGATACTCTTCAGGATTTTGCAATGATTCCTAAGATAAAGATTACATTTCTTTAAATCAAACATCTTTGGGTCATTAAAAGTATGTTGTAACAGCTATCAGATATCACAGCTACACCTATGTATACACCTAACATTCTAAATTGTCCGTTATGTAAAAGATGTCACGAACACTAAGAATGACAAATTCGAAATTGTCATTGGCATACAAGACGACAATACCACTGATAATAACTACTTATAATTTATCAATCATGTTGCAGAAGACACTATTATTAGACTATTAGACACTACTATAATACTGAGCAATGCATACTTATATCTACTCCAGATTTTCTTGGAATTTATTGTTGTTTTTAAAAGTACGCAGCATATAAGTTGCGTATGCTTTCCACGAAATTCTAAATCTATAAATTCGAAGGTTTTGTTCTGTATGTATTCAAATATGATTTAAGTTTATGCACTTGCTTTTAATAATTAGAATTAATAGGTAAGCTATGGAAGAATCTGTTGATTTAAGTAACCCGAATATGCTATCAATTGGGGGGCAATACTGTAAACTATTTTAACTTTTGCTTTTAACGATCATATATACTGCGCAGTTATACCATTGTAAAACACTCCACTCTTAGTTGAATTTCATTTTTTTTATCTGCTGTGTGTAATTTGCCTTTTATAGATACACTAGCTGGCATTAGAATTACTGTGGATTGATTGGTAAAATCTAAATTCCTTTATTTTCAGTTGCATTTAGTTCAAAACCTAGGGCCGAAGTAAAGCCACAGATCATAGGGGACACAACCCAGGGCGCCATTTACGAAAATGCTCCCGAACCAGCCCACGAAAGACCGCGTCAAATAAAAAACGAACAGATTAAGAACGATAACAGAGAACGCCAGCAGAATGTGGTTAGCACCAGTAAGCAGTCACCATTAGCAACCAACGAAAACACACTTGGCGTGATGGGAAACATGGGAAAGCCGAAAAGATCGAATGAGAATGTTTGTAAAATCGCGAGCAAAGAGGGAATGACCGATGGAGAAGAAGATCGTGAGGTAGAGGACGAATATGAAGAGGAATTCGATGATTCCGTCTATTCAAATGATGCCACTAATTCCAAATTTGAGCCAATCAGCATACCTGTGTGCTCACTGCAAATGCATCTGCTGGAAACACTGAATAGCAGCAACGTGGAAATGGAATTTGTAGTAAGTAATACACTGACAACCATTTGATTCTGTAGTTGTTGCACGGGTACAGTAAAGCTGAAATGGGTGTTCACTTATTATTTATCTGTCAATATTAAAGGTATAATATGTTCCAGTTCCTCTGTTTTTCCTTTGTCAATAATAACTTTTTGTTAAAGTTAGATAATTAGAATTCAAAGTTATAACACTGCCAAAACTGAAAACAATTACTCTGCTATATGTACAATTCTATAGTTACTGTATTTCTACAATACTGAGATCTTTAGACAGCCATTACAGTACGTGAAATGGGCTTTAACATTAAATTTCCACTTTGTGAATTTGACAAGTACTTTGTGGATCACTGGCATGACGCTTCCCTTCGACCTCCCCGTCGTCAAGAGCACGACTTTTGTGGTGATAAGTGTTAGTGGTGCTATTTTCATGTACGGTGTTATCTCGAAGTTGATATAATGCATAACTGATATCCTGCAATGTATGTGGTTGGGGCGTTAACTATTTAATGTAGATTAGCCAAGTGCAATTCATAAATGTTGACTTTAATTACACATCTCTTCATTAATTTGATTCTTCAGACAATTCCTTGTCCTAATTAAATATAATCCACATGACCAAACTGTTATGCATTTCGAATTTAATGTAGTTTGTATAAAGGTTTATGTTGAGTGTAAGAACCTGGAATTAAACATTCACTATTGGGTTTACAGTTACACAGTTTTAACTCTGATGTTTTAATCACTGATTTCAGAAACTCCCACCCAAGATGATTCACAGTCATGACAACGGTCTGAGGGCTGAAAACTATAACAAAAACCGATTCAACAGCATTTTACCTTGTTAGTAATTGATATTCTTAAAATACAAAACGAAACGTGATAAATGTTTATCCTCATATCAATTTTATCGTATTGCTTTGAAACACCCCTTCTTACAATTAAATGCCTATACCGATGCACAAATTGTCAGTAATAACTGTGTTGTTTCTATAAAAGATACTAATAAGAGATGTATTTACACAGAATACAACTTTAGGTTAATCTTTGCCTAATATGCATGCATTTATGTGAGCAGTTTTATAACGTGATTTACCTAAGAATGATTTTTTCCTGCATTCAAATGTATGTATTATGTTATATGCATAACCAAAATTAATATTTTATCTAGTCACAGCAATAAGTGGAAAATAATATATCAACAAGAGCATTTAATTCTCGTGAAAAGAAATGTGTGGAATCATTTGTTAATCGAATCGACATTATTTCAGATGATAGCACCCGGGTGGTGTTAGACAGAGTGCAAAACGACATTGCATCCGATTATATCAACGCCAGTTATATAAAGGTAAATATATAAGTCAAGCATGCCGATTATATCAACGCCAGTTATATAAAGGTAAATATATAAGTCAAGCATGCCGATTATATCAACGCCAGTTATATAAAGGTAAATATATAAGTCAAGCATGCCGATTATATCAACGCCAGTTATATAAAGGTAAATATATAAGTCAAGCATGCCGATTATATCAACGCCAGTTATATAAAGGTAAATATATAAGTCAAGCATGCCGATTATATCAACGCCAGTTATATAAAGGTAAATATATAAGTCAAGCATGCCGATTATATCAACGCCAGTTATATAAAGGTAAATATATAAGTCAAGCATGCCGATAGAAAACTTGGCTTCTAGGTGTCTAGTGTCATTAAAATGTCCATAAAGGACACGATTAATGGCATAGTTATGGCTCACATAAACTAGTAATTTAAATGTTGACAAAGTCTTCAAACGTACCGCGCGCGCGAGTTTGTGTGTGAGTGCGTCGTGTATCTTGTTGACAGAGTGTGTGTGTGTGTGTGTGTGTGTGTGTGTGTGTGTGTGAGAGAGAGAGAGAGAGAGAGAGAGAGAGAGTATGCGTAGTGTGCATAACATGCCTATACTGAACAATACTGAATCTTTAATGCAACTTTATCTGTCCGGAAGAGTTTCTAAGTGTAGATAAGATGCAGCGAATGAGTGATCTTATGCCACATCAAGTGCTACTTGACACATGATATTATGTGATACAAAATTCATCATAATCTATATATAAATGAAAGACAGCTGCTCTTAAACTGCTTATGCTAGAGAAATTCCATATTATTATTAATAACGCATGCCAGCTGAATTAATTTGAAGTGTGGAAATTAGATAAATGATGCGGTCAACCAGTGAGCCACCGAGAACTTAAATGTTGAATCACTGGGTGTAACCATTTGTAGTTCAGTAATTTTAAAATGTTCTTAACTCATGAGTGCTTAGACTTCCGGTTTATATGAAGAGTAAGTGGTAATTTTATATTCCTACACTACATACATATAAGCACGCACGCACACTCTCATTCACTCACACACACAAACACGCACACACGCGCAAACACACACAGACTCACACACACAGACTCACACTCACACACACACACACATACACACACATACATACATACACTTACACACATACACTCACACACACATACACACACACACACACACACACACACACACACTCACGCGCACACACGCACACGCTAATGAATGACAGTAAATACTTTTACATCGGAAATATATTTAATTGGCAAACATATGTAAACTGCTTTAAACTCTTGTGAAGTGACTGATTTGATACTTTCTCTGACAGACATGTTAATGATACTTGACATGAATATTGTAGTGTGAGTCCTTCAGACTATGTATGTTACTTCTGTTATTACTTTTATTGGGGTGTTTGGCTGGGGTATGTAAATTCTTATATAGAGAAGTATAAATTCACACATCAAAACTTAACAAATCTTATAATTTGTGTATTGGTCTTGCTCTTTGACATATTTATCTGACGTCACAAATTCTCAAATATAACTAGAAAGAATTCAGTATATTACCAACTGAGCACAAAATATTATCAGAGATACATTTCACTCATTCACGTACAAACTAATATGTTTTATACAAGCGAGAACATTCAAAATACAGGAAGGATAGCCATGGGTAAATATTAATTAATTAAATTATTCAACAGCTTGAAAACCTTTTATCACAGGATGTGTTTAGGGTAGGGGTGGGTGGGAATGTTCTATTAACATAATTCCCACAGATCTGAAAGTTTAAAATTATTTTATTCCAGAAACAGTCCTCAACGACTAAGGGCAATTAGCTTAAGCGCAGGCTTTTGTAGTTAAATTTAAATTACAATTAACACGTTTTATTAATATCAGTGTTTACATAATGCCCGCAGGCTTTTATAGTTAAATTTAAATTAGAATTAACACGTTTTATTAATATCAGTGTTTATATAATGCCCATAGGCTTTTGCAGTTAAATTTAAATTACAATTAACACGTTTTATTAATATCAATATAATGTATAATGCCCACAGGCAATGAAGATAATAAATATTATAATTTCTTTCAAACGTTTTTTATTTTAAACATAAGTTGCATTTTGATGTTTAATTATTATATAATAAAGAGAAACAGGTAAGGACTTTGAACAAGTCAAATACATTACCTTTGTTTTTAAAATGTAAATCATGTTGATTATAACAGAATATACCATTCACCTTCTAAATATTTACATCGCTGTCGCTATAAGCCTATTGCATTCACAAATCATTTGCAAGCACCCTGATTTATTATTTACTTTGTTCGTAGCTTAAAATGCAAAATATGTAGCAAAAGGGAATTATATATGTATTAATGTTTTTCTTGGTTGTTTGTCACAATAATAATTGAGAGATTTTTTTATCCCACATCATAGATCAGCCTAACCCAACAACATATTGTTTGTTTGGAGTAAGAATCACTTTTGAACCTTTCGACTAAATAAGTTACGAATCATAAAATGCAATATGAATTATACTGATTGACGTCACAGATTCCATTGTAAACAGTTATTTCTCTCTCTCTTTCTCCCTCTCCCTCTATCTTTCCTGTCTCCCTCCCTCTCTCTTTCTTTAATGTTTGATTCAAATGGTACATGTAGATTATATGAGCTGAACCTTATTTCTTTTTTCTGAAGTTTGCTTATATTTTAACATAGTACATTAGCCGCCAAATATATGTATATTGAAATATTAAGAGATGTAAAAATTGTGCACAAAAGAAGAAAGGGCATATTGAATTTATTCCTTCCTTCCTTTTCCTTCCCTTCCCTTCCCTCCCTACTTTCCTTCCTCCATTCCTTTCTTTCTTTTTTCTTTCTTTCTTTCTTTCTTTCTTTCTTTCTTTCTTTCTTTCTTTCTTTTTTTTCTTTCTTTTTTCTTTCATTCATTCTTTATTTTTTCTTTCTTTCTTTCTTTCTTTCTTTCTTTCTTTTTTCTTTCATTCATTCTTCATTTTCTTTCTTTCTTTCTTTCTTTCTTTCTTTCTTTCCTTCTTTCTTCCTTCCTTCTTTCTTTCTTTCTTTCTTTTTTCTTTCGTTCTTTCTTTCTTCTTTCCTTCCTTCTTTTCTCACTTTATTTCTTTCTTTTACATGTCTTTATTATTCATACGTGTTTATATTATAATGAGTCGATTTATGCTTATTATATGATGATTTTTGTTTGTCTACATTATATTAATATTGATTTTATTTATTTGCATTGTAAGCGTTGTTTATGTTACCCTTTTATTTATTTATTTCTCATGCAAAGTACTGTGTGCCCTATCATGTAGCATCTTAGTTCATTTACTAAGTTATTTATTTATTAGTTTGCTTATTCTATTATTTTTATTTTATGTTTGTTCTTTCATTTATTTTCATTTCTATCCTTGTTTATTAGGTTCAATGTTTGTAGCATTTTAAGGAATTTCATTCATTAGTCAACATTCTAATCAAGTTGATTTTATTTTCCCGAAGGGACATAGGGCCAAAATCTACATAGCAGCACAAGGTAATGATTTTTTTAAAAACAATATTCAAAATGTATACATTCTCAAATTATTTTAATTATGTACAGCTCTTGTTATATCATAAGGATTATGTTAAAATGATTCGTTGCAGAGATTTTAAATGTTAACCGTCTGATCATGCTTCGTATTAATTGTATTCATTCTCAAACAGTACACATTTATTATCTGAACGACCATACTTTATGTATGTCTTGTTTCATATTAAACATCAGTTAAATCTCTATATGGTAGTCAATATATACCTGAATGCACTACTATGAATCTACATGTGTATCTGACGTGTCTTCTTGTTTAGGTCCCAAGAACAACACTGTGAATGACTTCTGGAGAATGGTTTGGCAAGAACGTGTACAACATATAGTCATGCTTACAAACGTGCTGGAAAATACAAAGGTAGACGCTTTGCATCACACGAACAGTGAATAAATACTTTTTTTTATGATATTGCCTCCATTAAACGAGCATGCTTACAAGGTAAAAGTTGGAAAAAAAGTATTCTTACCTGTGAAACAAATTGCTTGGTTACTTTTTCCTTGTATGACTCTTACACCAGTCCGGTCACATCTCAAATTTAATATTGTTCTTTTTAACATCTGCGTTTATGTATCTAGATATAAAAGAATCATTTCTTAAAAATTGAAAAAGTAATCGAAGACTATTTTGGACAGGTCTGCTTGTCATATTCTTTTATACAGAAAATACATGTACGACATAAGATGCTAAACATATAAAGGAAAACCAACCTAAATCTAATTATAATCCTAAGACTATCTCTTGCCCTAATCTTAACCACTGTGAGTGTATGTTTATTAGTTTGTTTATCCACGAGGACTACTGGGTTCTGGTAAAGGTTGCTCTTAGAATCTTAACTTTATCACTTTTGAAAAAAATCATTTTTGCTCATACTTTAACCATATTATTCGCATGAGTCTCTGCAAGGTAGAGGGTTCGATACTGTCCGTTACTGTGTAGCGATTAATGCTAAATAATTCATAATTTATCATAATGCAATCCATATTCATTAGTGACTATAATTCCTATTCAATATTAATTTTACGTGTCTCATCAATATTAAATGTATGCGTGTCTCTTCAATATTACGTTTTGGTGTGTCTCTTCAATATTGTATTACCTGTGTCTGTTCAAGATGTTACGCGTGCCCAGTTTAGGGTTCGAACCTCTTCTACAATACAGTATGCATGTAGAACTCAATCACATAATCCATTCAGAAGTGCAAAGTTGTTTTGGCATTTTTCAAGAATAGATATTCCTTAAACTGAATATATTCTGGAAGAAAAAGCATATATCAATAAATCTATGCATTCAGGGAATCACTAGTGTTCACATATTCATGTCTTCACATACCACAGCCCAAGTGTCACGAATACTGGCCAGCAGAGGGAGTGAAACTGATGTACGGCCAAATTGAAGTCAGAGGACTGGACGAGCAAAAGAGAGCTCACTACGTCATCAGAGCATTTGAAGTTAAAAACGTTGGCGTAAGTCGCGGACAAAATAGTTTTTTAATTTGTAAAGGAATCAAAATTGTTGACCTCTCACTAGCTAGTTGAATATGTGTTTTGTTCAGATGTGTAAAATATACTATTCATTTGAATGCTTTGAATGAGTTAAAAATAGAGAACATCCTCTTAAGCAAGTTAAACTGATTGTTTAACTTTATCTTTAATCCGATCATAGTTTTAGAGAGGACTTGGATACGTTAATTGTACCGTATATTACATACTTAGACCTCACGTTACACATCTCTAATAAGGAAGTGCATGCAGCAATTGTATAGACTAGTAAATCCTGTGATCTGATTGTTTGAAACATCGTGTGTAATTATAATTATAGATGGCATTGATAGCATAAATGAATTTGTGGACACGACACTTAGTTAATGAAAATGATTATTATTATTAATAATAATTAATTAATCTTTCATAACTAATTATAAGTAATGAGATCCGATTTTATTTCCATTAATGATCCGCTAGCAGACACCACCCATCTCTCTCTCTCTCTCTCTCTCTCTCTCTCTCTCTCTCTCTCTCTCTCTCTCTCTCTCTCTCTCTCTCTCTCTCTCTCTCTCTCTCTCTCTCTCTCACTAACTTGGCGGATATTTTGGCGCTGTAAACGATTACTCTATTCCACAACATAACACAACATTTGAAGTCACATAATCTCTCCTTAGGATAAGTCTTACTAAAGGAGAAGATGAATCCCAAATTTAATTTATATTTAACGAGCCCCCAGTCACCCACTCTCTTCTTCTACATATTATCAATATCAATATACGTAAGAAGGTTAATAATTTTATTTTAAAATGGTCACATGTATATTTGATTGTTCGTTTAATAAATTTATTAATAGAGTCAATACATATTGCAGGTTAGTCCTGTCAGAGAATCGAAATAGAGTTATTAGAGGTAGGTAATTTAAAGTCTTTATGTGACCTGGATTAATCACTGCCTGGACAGTCGTTCCTTGGCTTTGCAACAATGTCACAATGTCCATGTCAATATGTGCCTCCTGCTGCAGTCTTAGAAGAACAATGATGCACTGTTAGATTTTCAAATGAACATGAGTGCTCTCCTCAACTTGTCTGTTCCTTCAAGCAGAACATAATGATTACAATGATTATTGTAACTTCACTCAACTGATGTACTTAGCATCCTTTGCTTTGATACATCAAGAATGCAAAGTATATTCCCATAACGTTTATGCACACTGACAGACGTTCGTGCATTTGCTGGCCATTAATTATAACCAGCAAACATGTGGAGGCTCATTGTAAGCTTAAACTTGAAGCTTGAACTCGACACTCAAGCTCAAACTCAAAATCAGAATCAGAAGGCCACTTGTTCACTGCAACATATAATTAAGGAGTAAAACTAAGTTTCTTGTTTAACAAAATATAACTCCATTCTATCTTAAAATCCATCCTCAACTTACTATCATCTCCTGCAAAAGTATTCGTTAGCCCCATGTAGACATGTGACACTATAATTACTGCATATCAAACAATGTCACATGTTCAACACTAGTAGTAATAAGAGTCAACTCACATAGCACAGCGTCTACATTAACTCAAGTATAACATATCAATAGTAAAATGCTTGAAATGTTTCTAAGGCCATTCTCTCTCAGTCTTTCAGTTTTAAACTCACCATCAAGGTAATGACTGCCTTCAAGCTGGACCTTCTTCTTCCACTCTGAATTTAAAAGTGATTTGGGAGTATATCGATAACATTTTTAATCTTGAAGTATTGATTATGCTCAGGTCTCTATTTGTGACCTTAGGCGTAATCTAATTTATTTTTCCTTCGTCTCAGGGTAGTGGCTTTGCTGTGACACTGAGATGAAACAATCTGTAAGGTTTTCAACATATATATACTTCTGATTCCGTTAGGACTACATGTGATATTATATTCGAAAACACGAATAATAAGTCAAAGTCTTCACCACACTACTACCTAAAGGTTCTAAAACCATGAAACTCAACAGTAAATTCATCTGATCCCGGACCTTCATGGATTTGCACATTTACACAATTATTAAGTATTTATTTTATTTTGTAATTACTCATTTACAGCTTATTAATTCGCTTTCTCAAGTTCTAATTACTTTAACATTGTTTTCAAATTTCAATGTGGTAGAAAGCTACATTTAAGATATGTAGGAAAAGGGGGGGAAAAGCAAATAAGAAAGTGAGATATGCAAACAACAAAAATTGTCTCTTTCAAAACAAGAACTATACAAAACCATTCAGATCAGAATATTATATTTCCAATGCGGGGGGTGGGGAAGATCGATAACAATTTAACGTCACCACTGGAACTGGCGTTGATCATTTTGTCATAAGACGTTATCTGATCTGTAGTGCTCCAGTGGGACCCCACAGTCTCACACATTGCTTTTTGAGGTGGAGGGCAGGAGGGCTGGCGGAAGGGGGTGAAAAACGTCGCACCAGTTTGGCGCACACCCTCAACCTCCGTCGGTGGGTCTATATTTCCAATGCTTTTGTTCTACATTTTTATAGAGTCAAGAGAAGAGACGCGTGGAACAGTTTCATTACGTCAGCTGGTTTGACCATGACGTACCTCGAGCCATCGACCTCGTGGACTTTTGGCGCTTTGTCAAGTCACAAGCGTCCAGGAATTCGTCATTGCCTCTTCTCGTGCATTGCAGGTGACTAAATTTTTAATGAATATTTTTTTTAAGTCTGTTTCGAAAGTATTATTCCAGATATAGAGAATATATCTCCCCCTCCCTTTAAATAAAAAGGAACTTATAACTTTGATTTAGTAAAAAATGAAACAGGCACGTGTTTAGACAATTATTGTGAAACGTTGCCATTTGTGATACGAAATATGCTAATTAGTTCATATTGACGTCAACAATGTCAAATTGTAAGTTACGTCATCCAAAACTCTATTTAAAACAAAGTGTGCAATTTATTGTGCACATTTTACTCCTCGTTGTTAATGTCCATTTAACTTTGATGTTTGAAAATAACTTATTTTATAATTGACCATGATCTATCTGCGTTGGTTGTAAAAACGACACATCATAAATGTTTCTTTACTGCATGTGCTGTCTCCCAATCAACTCTGAAATAAAATCCAGTTCTGAGGCATTATTCTAAATTATACACCATTTAGAATTTTATTATATTATCATCAATGCCAAATGAAGTCATAGTTATTTCCACTCAAGTTATATTATCGATATTATAAATCAATAATGCATTACATATAATTGCTAAATGAAACTTTAAAATTCATTTATGGCAACTTCTACAACACTGAAGCATGATTTATTACATCTTTAATATAAAGAAGCATTTGTAAGAGCAATTACTGCATTGCCTTCTGTCCAAGTGCCGGAGTCGGTCGTTCCGGAACATACATAGCACTGGACATCATCATGGACCATGCTGAACACGAAAAGGACGTGAACATCTTTGGCATTGTCCAGCGAATGCGTGATGAGCGTTGCAGTATGGTGCAAAATAAGGTAACTGTTTACATGCGAGATCTTTGTGTTTCATTATTACATTGTTAAGCAGCGCGTCTGGCACATAATGTACGTCTTGTTAATGCGTTTATAACGAGGTACCCAACAGAGATATTTATCAGACCAGCACTGTGTCTCAGCCTGACGTTAAAACAGCGCACACACGTGTTTGCGTAAGATTTCTAGCTGGCATAATAAAACAATACACGATTTTAAAGCAAACAATAAATATGTGTTTTTATTGTAAACATAACGTCCTCATATATGCAACTGTTAAATAACAATTTTAAATAAAACAAATCAGCCGTTATCTTCTTAATAAATGTATGGTTATGTCTCAATTATCAATACGTGCAATATGCAAATAACAAAATATTGCAGTTATACTAGACGAATAAACAATTCAGTAGGTCAATACAAATCATATATCAAAAGAACAATGAGACAGATAATACATTTTATGATCTGGTCTCAATACAGAAACAGTACGCATTTCTACACGAGGTGGTGTTGGAAGCGTACACCAGCATGCACACCAGACTCAATTCATCTTTGTTCAACAAGGCTTTCTCAGGTACAATCAATTCCAGGTCTGCCAATGACCGGATCGATAAAGAATACGAGGTAAAGTATGTGACAGATCTATTTTTTTAAAAGTATTTGATATACAATATTAAATAATCGGAGGCAATTATGTGTTTTAAATTTTCCAAGAATTTCCAAAATGTATACTTTACACTTACAATTGTAATTTCATTATGTAAAATGAGAAAAATTCCGATATAAATGATATTGTGTATTGTAAGAAGTAATTACCGCATGTCGTTATACTCTGTAGCTGTATTGAATAATCTTTACAAAGCGAGCAGTTTTCGGCGATAATTCGTCATCAACGGTGAAGCGCTCACAATAATCAGCAATTTAAGGACTATTATTTTAATCATATACATCTAGTTTGAAATGTAGAACTGATACGAATTATAGAGCTGCGGTGGTAAACAGACTTTTTCAGATATATTAATGCATTGCAGCTTGAACTACTCTATGTGTTACTGCTGAACTGTGAACAAAATATTAAAGAAAGTAAATGTAGTTTTATATTTCATTGCATTTAATCTATTATTTATTACTTATATGTCTGTCAATGCGCAGAAACTGAAGCAGATGCAAGTCAGTTTACCAAAGTCTACCTACACTGCCGCAAGTCAAGAAGACAATCGTTCCAAGAACCGAAATATAAATGTTTTGCCAGGTACGAAAACGTTATAGTAGTAGTAGTAGTAGTAGAAGTAGTAATGGTAGTAGCAATAGCAGTGGTATTGCAGATGTCATAAGGGCAGTATGACTATTACACTTCATACAATAAACAATATAATGTATTAGTTCTGTCAATGTTACTACCACTATTACATCTATTATTATGAAGCAACGTAAGCCCGTCATTAAAAGTAGTAGGTTGCAGATTACTATTACATGCTGCAGTAGTAGTGCTATTAGAGCTTTAGTAGTACTACCATATTCTGCTGTACTTCGTAGACCATGTACATTTAACTATTTTAATGTATTTAAATTCACTGATGAAATGAATTGTCTTTAATGATGATTATGATCATTGCAATTATTATAATGGTGATAAAGATGTTTATGCGTGAAGTAGGTTATTGTGACGATTGACTTGGCAATGATGTCGACAGTGAAAATTTTAATTGTATGGATTTTTAAGTAATAAACAAAATCCTTACCAGTTAGAGTGTGTTGATATTTGAAAATGTTGCAGCCGATAAACACTTAGTATTCTTGGCCCCCTATGTCAAGGGACGCAACCAATACATTAACGCAGTGTACGTATCGGTAAGTATTATGCCTTCTCAACGTTATTAATGTGTTCGCTGTTTTAACAATAAATTAAAATAAAATAAAAGAACATAGTAATTAATTAACCAACCATATATGCAAATTAACAGAACAAGGAAACCAGCGGAAACAAATGAGGGGACATTTATATATGCAATTTATTGTTAATTTGTGCAAATTATGCAATTATATTTTAAAGAACGCGCGCTTTATCCATCGTTCCAGCAAGCTTTATTTTAATGTGATTGTGTTGATAATAATGACAGACGTTTGTCGACCCAAGAGGCTGTATTTTGACACAATTTCCGGTCCCAGACACTTTGATGGACATTTGGAGACTTATTGATGGATGTGGCTCTACACTGGTCGTCTCCATCAAAAACCTACACGACAAAGAAGAGGTAAATGTATAAACTTTAAAAACAATGCGACGTACATTGGTCATGCATTGATCGTGAATGTACATATCTAGGGAATGATGTGTGGTTTGGAATTGTTTCCAGAAAATTTATTACTTGATAGCTGATGTGTATATGTATGTATTTGCGTGTTTGTGTGTATGTAACTATGTACGCTCTTACATTAATTTAATGAGACGTACATGCAAAATCTTATGAACAAAGAGGAAAATTATTACAACGAGAAGGGTGACGTACTGTGCAGGGCATTTTCATTCATTCATTCATTCATTCATTCGTTTGGCACAGTACACTTATATTTGAGATGTGTGTGGTGATAGAACTACTACGTAAAATCGTTAATATGGTTGTGTGCTTCGACCACGGTCTAATAAATTGGATTAATAAGAAAACAATATCAAGTTTAAAATATCATGAGTAACACAAGGTAATACAGACTTTATTTTTTAAATAAACTGTACCATTCTAATAATAAATAAATAAATAAATTGTTCCATCCTCGCATTGCCTAAGATATAAACGATTGAATTATGTTTTTTTGAATACCGTTTGCTTTATAGGAGGCATGCCGCTACTGGCCTTCAAACGAAGGGGAGACAATTAAGAATGGAATCTACACGCTGACAATGAAGTCAAAAGTTCAGTTAGGAACTAGTTTGGTCACATACTGTGTTGTTCTTCATAATCAGGTATTTATTTAAAGTGG
Source organism: Sinotaia quadrata (assembly GCA_028829895.1). NCBI lineage: Eukaryota > Metazoa > Mollusca > Gastropoda > Architaenioglossa > Viviparidae > Sinotaia > Sinotaia quadrata. The sequence goes on along the minus strand of CM054178.1, from coordinate 19,145,314 downwards.
TATATCACATTATTTTTAAAATTTAATGTATATAGTGTGTATTTTAAGTGGCATCTTCCATTAACTTTTTAATTTAATTTATATAATTTAACTTTAACTGGTGTTTATTTCAAGTGGTATATCGCGTTACCTTTTAAAATTAATTTAAATAGCTTATCTCCTCCGAATTATTTCCTTTCCATTTCCATACAGTGAATAATTTTCAGTTGAAGTTGCTCATTCTAGACTATTATCTTCATCCTATACACTGATTGTGCGTATTTTACTTTTATAACTTTTTGTTATTTTATTTCATTGATTTTTATTTTTTCGAGCTACAGACGCTTGTCACAGAGGAAATTTCTCTTGATTCGACCTCTGAACATTAAATTCAAACTTTTTCACAAATACGAAAAACTTTTGTTTGATTCCATTTAATTCCTTCAGTACTTAGCGGATCAAAGTAGGTCGTCATTGCCATTTTTGCAAATGCTATTTACTTTATATATATATCAGCATTTAAATTGTACAAAGTTTGTGGCTAACTGTGGTAGTGCATCACAAAGTACTATATTAGCGTTTTATATTCTGGAATATCGCATATTGCAATCTGTTTGGTTGTTAAGGTCGTTAGTCTGTAGCTTATCCAAAAAGCTGGTTGGGTCTCAAGACCTCGAAACCACCAACACACTAACACCCCACCCCGCCACAACCATCGATTTATGCAGGTGATTACATCGCCAGATCACTCGACTATACGGAAACTCATATACTGGCAAAAAGTGGAAATAATTCCAACTCATCGACCTTGAGAAAAATACACTGCATACAATTAGACATTAATAACTCTACAACTCATTCATTACCAAGTGTATCAGTAATTAAAGACAATAAATTATATTTCCTGATAACTGTCCTATTACTGATATATATGTATTCAATTTTATTTCTACCTCTACCCAGCTTGTAAGCCGCCAACAGACCGATCGAGTATATATAATTCCAGTAGCACTTAACGAAATAAATTAGTCCACTAGAAAGAATGATGTATAATGTCAAAAACTGTCATTGTTCGAAATGTCCGCCATTGTGTGCGAAATAACTAAAACCGTATGTTTGATTGTTTAGTATTGTAGAAAATTATTTTGTTATTGACTCGGGAATGAGACCTAAGATGTTAACTTTCCTAACACAGGTACATCTATAGCCGTACTTAACTCGCCAACCGTTTCTGCCCAATTAAGAGAATGTCCGTACTTAACTCGCCAACCGTTTTTGCCCAATTAAGAGAAGGGCCGTACTTAACTCGCCAACCGTTTTTGCCCAATTAAGAGAATGGCCATACTTAACTCGCCAACCGTTTCTGCACAATTAAGAGAATGGCCGTACTTAACTCGCCAACCGTTTCTGTCCAAATACGGCTGGCTACGGATCGAGTGGGTTTGTAAAACTCGTGTTCTTATTCTTTTTGCTATCGCAATTTGTAAAAGTTCCTAGATTCCGACAATCCACACGTGTGATCGAAGTAGTTTTCAGCAATTTTGCAGCATTTCTTTGAGCGATTTCTAAAGTGGTTTCTTTTGCATCCAGAACAGTCAGAAAACACGATTTTCAGCGGTCGAAGCTGCAGAATTCGCTTTCAATCAATTCCTTTTACAAGCATACACTACTTTACATTCTTACTTGTGTTGGTCTCAATGTTCGGTGTTTTGTATTATCTCTTTCTCTGACTTCTGTTCACTTGTTGTTAATAATGATTAAAACATTAGTTTGCCTTTTTTCACTCTTTTATTCCTTTTTAAAACTAATTATGGGAATATTAGTAATGAATATTTCATATTTTTATGAACATTTAAAGGCCTATTGAACACTTTTTTCACAAATCAATTAACTATTTTGTGTGAAAATACATGAATTAGAAAATAAATTATGGGAATTTAAGCAGAGCAGCCACTAAAAGATGTAGTGCTTGCCTGCACAGCTGGGCAGACAGCAGTGAGCTGCATTAGCAGCTTGAAATTCTTACTCAGCAACAGTCAGAATTCTCGCGCGTGAATACGTTTGTAATTCCATCAGTCTTCATTCTCTTGGCAATTTAACTATTACCAATAAAATTAACTACTATGCCTTGTTCAAATGTCCTTAACAATCATTCATATTAAGACATACAATCAAACTTGCGATCTATTATTGAGTGCTACTATTTCCCCCTTCCTCTATCGAATAGACACCTGCTTTTATTATCTTAAGTAATTAGAACATAATCATAATGTAAAATACTACATTTTGAACTCTGACACGCATGCTCACAATCTAGAAAACCAATTTAATAAAACATTAATGAAGGCAATTTTAGATGTTTTAATCTCTCTTATGAAGTTAACATTGGCTTTCATCCTTCACATCTAATAACATTGTAATCGACTCGCAGATATATAATGTATAATAAATAACTAATTTATAAATAGATATATAGATAGACAGACAGATAGATAGATAGATAGATATACATATATACAGATATATAGATAGACATACATTTATATAGATAGATAGATAAACAGATAGATAGATAGATAGATAGATATACATATATACAGATATATAGATAGACATACATTTATATAGATAGATAAACAGATAGAAAGATAGATAGATAGATAGATAGATAGATAGATAGATAGATAGATAGATAGATAGATAGATAGATAGATAGATAGATAGATAGATAGATAGATAGATAGATAGATAGATAGATAGATAGATAGATAGATAGATAGATAGATAGATAGATAGATAGACAGACAGACAAACAAACAGAGAAATAATTATCACAATTGTTTAACTGTTAAGGAAAAAACACGAGAAGTTCGAATCCTGACATACACAGCCTGGGATCAGGAAATCCCATCTAACACTCCAGAACTTCTGCACATGATAGAAACACTTCAGTCCCACGCTTCGAAGGAGAATAATCCTGTAGTTATTCAGTGCAAGTAAGTTAATCAACAAAAAATATTTTCGTTTTCTACGTCAGATGCTTATTTGGATATGCAATTTTCTTCTCATTTTCATTTGATTGTTGGAAAGTGTGTGATCCCTATATTCATCTCAGTATATTTGTTTCTGATATATATGTTTGTTTAGCAATATCATAATGTACTGCTACTTGTAATTAACGTTGTTTTTATTTTTTTTTGTTTTGTTGATATTATAGTCTACATATATTAGACAGAATGTAAGAAAATAAAGTAACATTTGACGAACATAAATCGCCTCCAATCTCCAATGCATCAGTTATTATTTTAGGTATTTTGTATTTCCAACTGAACCACTACATATAAAATATATAACGAAGTTATGTCAAACATGCATACTTGTCAAAGACTACCAACATAATTGTATACCTCCAAAATACTCCTTGTTTATATCCACATTTTGCTCTATTAAATTTATAATTGAAAAATACGATATTATCGATTTTATTTTTAATGAATTAAAATACAGGTTCCTTCAAATGCACTGTAATTTCTACAACAATTTCTATACTAAATAATAATGAGTAATGTAGTTATTGCATTGTAATACAAATAAAGTAAAAAAAATCATTTTTAAAAAAAAAAAACAATGTTATAATTTATTTTATTTTTCTTAATTTAACATAACATTTTTTTCTCTTCAGAGACGGTGCGACCAAGAGTGGTCTGCTCTGTGCGTTATGGGAGATAATCAGCCGAATGAATCATACTTTTGACATTGACGTGTACCTGACCGTTCGCAAAATGCAAAGCGTCCGACGTCAAGCAGTAAACTCAGTGGTAATTTAATGTTCCATCAATGCATACATAAATGCATGATTATTTACGAATTCATCTGTGCGAGTTATGGACCCTTGATCGATAATTACATATCAACCCAGCGTCAAATACTTCAAAGTTCAGTAGATAACATATCGAGTCAATTCAAAATCACAAACAGAACACATTCCAAAAATTAAAATATTTCTTTCACATCAGACGCATGCTAAACAATGCCAAATACCAGGTCGCAAAATTTACTATATCGTAGTATCAAACCTCAGCAGTATAAGAATGCATGTAATATAAATTAACAGTCAGATGAATAATATATTAATGCTATGATTTTGAAATGAACATCCATTTTGAGTGTCAATTATAGTATTGATTGGTTAACGTGGTGTTTTACCGTCCGATATTTTGCATTACGGAGATCGCGAGCAAATAAATTATACCTGGCTTTTATTTGTTCAATGTCTTGCAAACGTCCAGTGGCTTTGGGATAGAAACGATTATGGTAGTACGGGAACCATTCTCTGTATGGAACAGCTCCAAAGTACGGGAACCATTCTCTGTTTGGAACAGCTCCAAAGTACGGGAACCATTCTCTGTATGGAACAGCTCCAAAGTACGGGAACCATTCTCTGTATGGAACAGCTCCAAAGTACGAGAAACATTCTTTGAGAGGAACACCTCCTAAGTGCGAGAACCATTTTCTGAGATAACTTGTAATTTGGCAACATTTGTGAAAGTAACTTTCAAAGACGACTGACCAACCTCGTCTAGTTCCATTTCTATACTTGAGCACCCACCCTGCACTGACCCTTTATGACTGATACCAAATATCGTCTTTGGGCAAGTTATCATCAGGAGCTGTCCATAGATGTGTTTCACTCGTTTCTGGGAAATTTCTACCCCTTCTTTTCATAGGCTCTCAAATAGACCCTCATTCCAAAAAATATCAATTGCCTACAAGTCACCCCCGCATACGCATACACAAACACACTCCAAATACTCAAGTAAATGAAAGCAGTTTTAAAATTGGAATTCATTTAGTATTGTTCTTGATAGATTTCTGAATGACTTGCCGAATAAGTTAAGTTATGATTGCTTTTTGAGTGGGTAAAGTCTTACAGATTTACGGGTTAATAACAATCCGTTGCTATATCTATAAAATAAAACAAAACGTCTAAAATTATATCAATTTCTAGCTGTGCAGTGTGAAAGTGATATGCAAGGTGAGGAACAAATATTCTTTTAATCTTTTTCTACAAATGTTACAAAGATTAGTGTCCTGTTAGAAATTGCACACTTCAGGCTCTTTAAGATAGTAATATCGCTCATGAATGTTCTTAATCAAGCATTTGGAGTATAACATACTCTAGCTGTAACACGCTTTAAGGTTTCTGTTTGAAGCGATGACTATGATAAAGTATATTATGTGTAGTCTAATGCTATGAAACGAAAATGTTCTTTGATTAGAGGTCACAAAATAAAGGATAACAGGCTAATGTAAAAATTAAATGACAGATTATGATTCTCATCTCTAATTCTTGTCTCACTATGATGCACGTTTTCCACAGTAATATAATGTTGCTTCAATATTTGCCAGATTAATGGAAAGTATACTATATAGGTCTAGCGACAGTATGCATACATACCAACATCGCTCTCGTGAACTATGCACAATAATAATATTATACACACATTGTTACGTCAATCTAAATTCATGGAATGTCACATTTCTCACCCTGAAATGCTAAGTCAAATTACGTCATCAATCTTTTCATTATTTTGTTGGAGTAATTTGCTAAGAGCCTGCACCCTCCTTATTAACTGTTACTGTGAACAGAGAAGTGAACGTACAGAAAATGACCTCTAATTAATTAATTTAAATTTTCCAATGCAAAGAAAAGACATGGTTTACTGAAAATTCTCGGGGCTTTTTTGCCGACAGTACACTATTTTTGTGCTTTGACTTGTGTCTGGTATATGTTGCGGGTGGTATCACATTAGCCTTTTTGATCTGGTCAGGTGAAACTGTGCATGCCACGAAAGGCATTAATTCCCACACCCATAGTTCAGAGCTCCGTGGATAAGTGCTGGTTTGGCATGAATGCACTCTGAGAGAGGCAGGATACAAAGTTTCCTGTATGGAGCCAACCTGACCATTTATAAAGTCCCGCTTTGTGAATTGTTATGACCGTCAGCAGTGTGCTGGTATTCCAGCCATTTCCATTCTGTGTTGAAACAGTTTCCTTAGTTACACAGTATTTTGGCATCCAGGAATTTTCAGGTGAACAGTACTTACAGTCGGCATAACATTAACAACTTAATAAGCATTTTATTCCAGTTAGATAGGATCAAATAGTATTACTTATTTCACATGTTGCAACAGTAGTAACACAAAACGATATCTTCCGACATTCTAACGTTATGCATGCAATGATTTTTATTGGCATTAGTTTCCGCCACGCAGTATCGGTGTATTTCCTTGTTAGCAGCGCTACAAGACTTGGGTGTTCATAACAAGGACACATATCAGGTTGGTACCATCTGTAGACCGACCATTCTTGTTGAACTTGTTGGGTTGTGCGCCCTTTATCTTACTTGCGTGACAGTCGCATGTCTAAGCAGTTTCAAAGAATGAAACATTTAATCTCAACCCAACATCTGGGGAAAGGAATCATAAATAAGTGCATTCATGTTTTTAATTAGTCCTTTCGTTTGAGGTTAAAGAACTATTCGTCTCAAAGCAATACATTCAAATGGAATGATTAGAAATGCTAGTAATTAAATCTCAGTAGGAAAGTTGTAGAAAAATTATACATTCGTATTCATTACAATCTTTTTTGCTTATTTCATGTACAGGTGCAGTACCGTTACTGCTATGAGGTGGTCCAGCAGTACAGTAACACTGCCAATGTTTATGCCAACGCATAGGAAATACTAACGATTCGTCAGACAGATCGAAACGAACATTTAACTCCTCACTTTCTTCACTTCTCACTCGATGAATTAAGCTCGGGTGTCAGTCGGAATTAATTTTATATTCTAAATGTGAATTAAATGTTTATATTATGATATTTTTCTAGTAATATTATATGAAATATAACTGGGATGTTTTGTATTCCAATCTACAAATGCTTGTTGGATCGGACGGACACTCATATATAATCTGTATGTAATACCGCATTTCTAACTTTCTTTATGTCTTATGTAAATAGTTTATTAACGCGAATCCTAAAGTTCAATGACATTTAGTATCTTTACGTTAATGCTTTTTGATTATCTTAATATAATCGTGAATCAAAATGCAATATTTCGGGACATTAATGCATAATTCCTTTTCGTCTTTAATTACAGTAAATTAATATAAGCATTTACTAAGATATCCTTAGTAATGAAATAATGTTTCTGTATCTATGCATGTACTTAGACACGCTTTCACACATTTCAGATCATTAACTAAACCATACACAGAGCTATCCACTTAATATAATGTATGATTAGTAATATATGCCCTTGTTTTGTTGAATATCTTTTTGATGCATTGGTCGATTGTTTGCTTTCATATTATACAATTATATTTAAATTTTGTTCTACTTTTTAAAAATGTTGGAAGTCATGAAACTATCACTTACTTCATCTCTAGTTCGTGTGGACTTTTTATTTTATCTCTGGAAGGTATTGAGAAATAAAAAAAATAAACATGCCTATTTGTATTCAGTTACACTGGTTTATACTTTCAGAAATTAATTCCACAAAAAGTTACAGATTTTATTGAAAGAAACTAAAACCGACTGTGTTGCCCCCCTCAAACCTCTAGTCAATTGAATAGACTTCAATATATGTGACGGACGCCGATGCTGGTTATGATTATGATTATATTTCAATTAATAATTCATACCTAATACACGAGGTTGAAATCTTAATCCATATATTAATAATAAATCCTGATAGACACCCAGCTTGTCGGATCACCTGGCGCTGTAAAACCCTACCCCTAACAATATATAGAAAGATGTTCTACTGGCATAATTTCTTTAATAGATGAACCTTCTTACTTAAAGAGTAATTAGATTCGTCTTTTAAATTATTTTAACGAGCCAACATCCACCCACTATTATTATAAACATATAAAATAAATAGTATGCGCAAGAAGGATAACTAAAAAAAAAATCAATTTATTAAATCAACAATCAAACCATTTAAACGAATACAGACACTTAAAATTCTACTGAGTATAAATGTTCAGATAATGTCCATCACTTATTCAGTCTCTATCCTAACAACAGAATAGTCAAGTTAAAATCAATAAACAAATTATGAGGCTCTTTCTCATCCCAGAATCAGAGTAGGAATGAAAAGAACAAAAGTTAATTTTACACTACATATGTTTGCTTTCATTGTCACGGTTTTGGCAACAATGTAATAGGCTCACTTTGCCTGCGTTGGATAATGGGTCTAACGTACACTTCTGGGCTCGCTATCTGAACTGTTCCAAGAATTACGTTCTAAGAGTTCTGTGCACAATCTCTTCAAAGCTGGACCAAACTTCTATTATATAGTTCTGAAAAAGACAACCCCGTTACCAATTTCCAGCAACCCTGCTGCCAGCAAGTGTAACATATAGTATCAGGCACATATACCCCCATACTCTAGTAGAGTGCAGTAAATCACTGCAGTCTTAAGCGGATAACATTAAAAAATGGTGGACTCTTCTCTTTAAAATTCAAATCAAGGGACAGCACATAAGATTGAGGTCTAAAATGTTTCTACCCTCCCATATTTTTTAAAGAATTCTCAAACTTACATCTCTATAATAAAATTCATTAGCCCAATTCACACAAGAATTCTCAAACTTACATTCTTAAAATGCATTACAACTTGTAAGCATAAATTATAACATAGTCAGTCACGAATAGCATTCCCATTAAAAAAGATGTTCAAATATGCAATTTACAAAATCTCTCTACATCATGGACCATCAGTTCAAAGACATGAAAACATTATAAAATGTAATTGCAAACTCATAAACTAAATAGTTTAAATTTCCACTCTATCAGTCAAATAACTCACCAGCTAACAATCAACTTCTAATGACCGTAACATGCACGAAATCAGAGTGATAAGAAAAAAGCGATATTTTTTTTACAGGTCACTTTCTATTGACCCTTATTAGTAAGATTTGGTATTGATCAGTATCAATCATTGGTTGCTTATAATTAGCCTGCCGCCTAAAACTGGTTAGCGTCACTGGATGAGTTATTTATTACTCAGCTTGGTTTTCTCAGAGATATATATATTATTTCTTATATATTATCTTAACACATAGTACACGAAGTTTGTTTAAACTCTTACTACATTAAATATTAGCAGCATAAATATAATAATTATTTCATAAATATGTGCAGGCAACTTTGCTCTGTCACAATATGTCCCCGCCGCTATTATATTTCTTTTTATTATAATTTATCTTGAAAGACAAGATGTTGTGCACTCATAAATGTCTTGTCTAAAAGTTTATGTATTTATTCTCTCCCGTTTCTTTCATTCTCAAACTTATGTAGTTCTGCAAATGGTAATCGCAAATGTATAAACAACAAAATACAATCAGAACTTTAAAATCAATTCGATATAAACATTATTAATAACAATAAGATATTTTCTAAGTTAAAAAAAATGCCCATTCATACAATCGACCATCAAAAGCTTACCACAACTATCGGCCCACATGCCTCTGGACTAATGACCTGAATTATGTATTTCAAGTTTCGAGTACCGATAATCTCAGGTATTTAAACTAAATTGGAAACAATCTACAGGTTAATTAATTGTTTGAAATGTTAATAGGACAATGGAAAATGGCGACGCTGTTTTCCTTCTTTCAAGCTTTTTGACAATCAAAATTAATATACGGACCCTGGCTCTCTCCATTTTCCCATCATGTAGTGTTCAGGCGTCATTTGTTTTTATCATCTATTGTCCTAAAGTGTCCACTGTATAGAGACAGTCTCATGTCAAGCAAGTAGCACTTCCTTAGCGTGAGGTCTACCCATAGAAAGACAGAAAGTGGCCTTGTGTTACTTCACGCTTACGGTCTAACAGTGGTCTCGAGGAAGGCAATACACGGATACGTGTGTTGAACGTTGTCTTTGTAAAATATCCCAACATTTGTGTCTGCACAATAATGTATTATACTAAAACATAAAATTCAATATTATTGATTGTTCACATCGTTTGTATCGAATTATCTTCACTGATATTTATTAAAGCGCTTATTTATCAATATTTTCTTTACGTCTATATCTTCTCTGCTGAATGGTTGGCGTATGTATTTGTATATGTACATTACATATGTGTACGTGCATTAAAAAATGCTGTTTTAATCTTCAACAAAACTTTAAAATAATGGTAAATCTACGATCATATTCTTATGCATAATTACCAAAAATACGATAAGCTGGCAGACATTCTTCTTAATATAAATTTAGTGTTTGTTTAACTCCTCCCGTAAATATTGTGTGGGTTTTTTTTCCTTTTTACCGAGTGTTATAAAATTGTTAATTGATATTTTTTTTCTCTACAACAGAATAGTGTCAATACAAACCAGAGGATAGTCCTTATCAGAGAACAGAAACGGAGTTATTAGAGATAAGTGATAGTTTGTACCCAACCTTGTCTAGGGGAAGTCACAAAGGCAGTGGTAGATTGTTCACGTTATTACTGTCAATTCCATGCTTTAGAACACTGATGAGCAGCTGTTCTCTCAAGACTAAACTGGTGCTCAAATATTTGAACTAAACTCCTCGTATATAATGTGCTAATCACTTGACATTGTTTTGATATGCTCTATCATGGAATGAAATTTTATTTATTGCAGTTTCAAATTTGAAGTAAAATTATAAATTAAATAGTCAATGTGAATGTGTTCATAGTCAGAAATGCAGACTTCCATGAAAGTGGAAAATAGTTGAGAGGGATGGAGGTTGTGCGGCCTATGTGGACATAGAAACTAAACATAGCTATACTGCCCTTGTGCCAGGCTGTCACAGATGATGTGTGGGCGAGAGAATTTATTTTAAGTATAGTGTGAAGCGGTTGGTGTGGGGGGTTGCATATCAACATTCAATACTATTAAATTAGTACACTCAGTAGACGAAAAACAGTTACGGTTGTGTCCGTGAAACAGCCAGGCGAAGACCATGTTTAGGAACCCTATGAAAGTAAATGAGTGATAGTTAAAAGAATAAACTGATTATAATGTTGATGTATCAGTAAGTTGGCGACAGTGACATTTAAAAGCGTGTGGCCTGACGATAGGCGTCCCTTTTTAGTTTTAAATTAATTGCTTTAGAGCTAGCTCACCATACTGGTAAAACACAGCTTCCTTAGTTACAAAACATTGTTGCCGCCCAGGAAGTTTCACGGGAAGATAAAGTACAGCCTGCACAGCATTAATATCATGCAGAAAGAAGCAAATAATGATAATTACGTCACATCGATTTTACATTTAGCTTACAGTAAATGGCACATCGAGCATAGAAGGGAAGGAAATGAGTCAACGTAAATCCGTAGTAACTAAAGTGCTCTGCCCCTGAAGAGTACTATGAATCATTAGAGTCGGCATCATTGACACGTGATAGTTATAGGTGTCAGAACGACATATATATATATATATATATATATATATATTGTGTGTGTGAGAGTTAATGTGTAGCGACAAATCTAGAGCATTTTTGAGGCTGGAAGTAGAAGGTCGTTATAGAGAGACGTGTGCATCTAAGCGAATAAAAAATGAAAATTATATGGGTTTGAGATTATACTTTCCGCAGACGTGTACGCCCAGAACCACAGAACCTACATCAACGCTAATTGAAGACACACAAATGCAATACCATGGTTGATTGTTAATCTCCGAGAATAAATATAAACACCACATAAATCACAGATATAAACATTAAAGAAAACAATAAACTTGATGATAGAATACATCGTTTTTACTATGTCATTATTAAATGTGTGATAATCGGACTTTTTAGTAATGCATTTCGGAATTACAAGAGCAAACAAGATTGACCGAGAACTTTAGCCCTTAAAAAGAAATATTTTTTCTTGTGCAATTAGGTACCATTTAAATGAAGAAGATTAGCAATGTAGTAATGAAAAATAAATCATTTTGTAAGAACTCTTTCGATTTTTTTAATTCCCTATGCTTACTATTAAAGTGCATTGGTACACAGTGTTTGTGATGATATAATTATGGCAATCAAAATTAAATGTCAGTGGATCAGGGTTTATTTGTTGTTGCTTGTATTAATATTTTAAAATTTAACCTGACAATCATTTACCCATTTCTACTTTTTCTTCCTTTTACTGAATAATTTAGTGAATGCTTTAAAAAATAGCAATAATGTTAACATATTTAATTAAAATATACTCTAATAATACAATGTACTCTGAATAATTACCAAATAAAATGCGATTGAATTAAGTACACAGTTGAATATATGCATACATACATAGACATTTATACACACATACATACTTACACATACATACATACAATGCACATATACATGCATACGTTGCACACATACATACAAAGCACATACATAAATAGCAGAAACACTTAATTTTCTTTAGAGTTAATCTCTTTAGTGTTCTCAAATCTTACTTCACCAGTGATGCGCTTGCTAGGACTAAGCAGACATAGATATTTAAATACATAGATACACACAATGTATTCAGTATGTGACATATCCTGCTTTCCATGTTATAGCTTGCGTCCATAGCATAATTCTTCCCGATTTTTTCCAGGAACTCGATAATCTGCACACACTCACTACAAATAAATATTCACCAAATGGCTTAGACATGAATATCCAACTCACTTGTGACGTTATGTTGGGGGATGAACGCAATATGCTAATTCTTCCACCTCCCTGGGTTACCCATATCCGTAGTCTCCACACGCATCTTCTGGCTGGTCACAAGAAGATAGTTTAGTAAAAGAAGAATGATAGCCAGGAATAATCTCCCTTATACCCGCTCCACTCTCTTATACGTTATAGCCAAACATATAATCAGATAATTTATTTTATTAAAGTGACAGACTAACAATATATAACATGGAATTGAGTCACGCCAACACGAGGGATCTATGCATCAATAAATATATTTATGAAGAAAAATAGAAATATGAAGAGGATAGCTAGGAAGAATGAAAGATCGTTTTAATCATAGCTCTGTGTGTCTTCGCAAAAATGATGGTGAAGAAACTTGTCTGCAGTGCCAGCTTTGCTGGACTGATTTCCTTTTGGCACGACCAGATGTCAGGTCCAGCCGAACTACGCCCATTCCTGGCCCGAGGAACGGTTCCAAAAGATATTGCCTTTGTAACTCAGCGTCTGGTAGAGTGAATGACAGGGTACCGATCTGCTGGAAAGGCGCAGGGACATAGAATATGTGTACCCTGACTGTCTTATACATGGTATCTGATAAATCGTTGTAGATGGGATGTATACGTAATTGTGGAATATCACAGAAGGATAAAGAATAAAATGTATATACAATATTTAATATTCATGGACATAGGCAAAACTATATAAATGTGGCAGTTGTACACAGCAAAACTTTGGCTTCTGCATCAGCTTAACCGCCAGTAAACAGTAAGTAGCTCATATAACCGCCAGTAAACAGTAAGTAGCTCATATAACCGCCAGTAAACAGTAAGTAGCTCATATAACCGCCAGTAAACAGTAAGTAGCTCATATAACCGCCAGTAAACAGTAAGTAGCTCATATGAAAATATACATAACTACATTGGTGAGCCGGGAGTGCTGCGTCTTGAATCTAGGGTTATGTAGTTATGTTCTGCCGGATCTGGGGATGTCTAGGGATGTCTAATTAAATATTCATAGCAGGGGTTCATACCTTACTCTGATTAATCATTTCAAGGGATGATAGAATAGATAATTAGAGCCGCACTCCAGACAACAATTAGCAATGATCTTTCCTTAAATGGATACGGTAGATTATTTTAACGGCAGTTGCAAATGTGATGACATTATACAAAACTAATTAAATGTTATGAGAACCTTAATTTATTTTTAATTATCCTCCAACGGACAGTGGACCACTCATAATTAATTAAACAAAACTAATTAAAAGTGATGAGAACTTTAATTTATTTTTTAATGATCCTCCAATGGACACCACTCATCTCTCACGTGGCGGATATGCGGGCGCTGTAAACGTTTTCTCTCTTCCACAAAATTTAAGATACACATTCACAGTCACACAATCTTCCAACAGGCGGAAGACATCTTACTAAAGGAGAAGACAAATCCGTCTTTAGTCTATATTTAGCAAACCCCAATCCACCCACTTTTTTCTCCAACATAAAGTTATCAATAGTTTACACACTCTCTCTCTCTCTCTCTCTCTCTCTCTCTCTCTCTCTCTCTCTCTCTCTCTCTCTCTCTCTCTCTCTCTCTCTCTCTCTCTCTCTCTCTCTCTCTCTCTCTCTCTCTCCAAGGTGCATAACTTCATGAAGTATCAACGAGTACGCCACAATTCTGCACTCCAAATCAAAGTTCATATTGTAACGTATCCGTTTAAAGTTGACTGGTTCTTCGCCTATTGTCGTAAGTCGATGCTATCTATGGTGTCATGTGACGATTAAACTGTACAGTCACTATCATCTGTACCACCATGAATAACAATATTATGACTGGCAAAAATTAACGAGAAAACGTCTAATTTACTGTTAGATGATATATGCTGGATCTTGGATGACATAGTTTGCGCACTAACAGCATGACTGGTGAGAGCGCCATAAATTGCTCGTTGGACTGATAATAGTTGAGGGAAAAACTGTTTGTAGCAATTCATTCAAATATCATTTCCTGCAAATTGTCGACAGCTATAATGAGGTAATATAAAGACAAAGTTCCAACGACCACTGTTTAAACAAGCAATTAAGGTCGTACGATAGGAAGTTCGTTGTCACAATACCAACTTGTCGCTCAGCTTTTGTAAGACTGACTAAAACTGAAATGAAAATGGGCAGACCTGTTTACATGGTTAAAGTACAAGTCTTATGAAAACAAAAATAATGACGGTGTTACGTGTAAGTCATGTCAATGTTGCATGAAGAAAAGATCGACCAATCGGAATACTTGAATGTCCATGAATGTCACTAATATTTAATCATGTACTGATGTTTCTGACTGTATTGTCAAAATCCTTCCTTAAGTGGCACAGAGCCAGCAGGCTCACGGCAATTTTAAAGGTGGCACCTGTGACAGTCACGAATGTCTCAGCTCCAGCAATAGCGTCATGTACTTTGCAATGAATTACATGCTGACTCTATTACATTTTAAATTAAATTGTGAAAAATAACTAAACGCTTGTTCGCAACATTACAACTATTTTAATGTTCTGTTCTAGGATACCAAACAAAATACGACTAAATTAAATTTGCATTTATATTACACTTCGAAGTAGCATTTGATAACAGTTTAATAGTTATTCACTTTTCTTGATTATTTGGAGGGGGACGGGGAGCTACTGATAAGAAGTTATATGATGAAGACAACGTAAAAATGTGGAGAATGCAAAGCGTTCTCGTTTAAGATGGATCAGATTTCCGAGTTCCGGATCCGGATCTGGTCTGACAAATTAATGTCTGAAAGGCGGATACACGTAATTGCACTTCCGTGTTTTGAGGCCCAGCAAATCCTGCTCGCAAGTACGCAGCGTACTTTAGTGAGTCTACGCCTTATCACTTAGGACGTTGAAGAGTCAAGAAATATGTCGTATAGACTTTTCTTGACGGTAGCTTGTAGCTTACATTTACTGTTTTCATGCGCTGGACAAGATTTAGGTGAGAGTTAAGTAACTGTTGTTGAGTCCATTATATTGTGTGCTTTTATTTTACTGTTTTGTTAAGTGACATTGACATGATGCTATAAGAATAACACGTGACATACATTCGGTTAACAATTTCAAATTGTTTATTTCTGATATCACTATTTGTAAACATACCGTCCTAACTATTGCTATCATTAAAATTGATGCAATTTTTCTAAACATAGTTTCTACCAAGGTGTCAGAGGTACAAGATTATTGCATTTTATTTATGTATGATTATTTGAAAAGTGAAAACATGTGTTTATATTCCGTATGCTCACGCGCATGAATGGTGAGAAACTATTTATTTTTGTTTCTTTGCTTTTTGAAAAATATAAAATGGAATCAGTACTATTTTGAAACAGATAACACTTCGTATTTAAGTATAATTAAATATATTTTAATAGTGAATATCATGTACGCATAAATACTGAGGTTCGTATATTTATAATATGTATTTAAAGCATGGACAGTGCGTTTGTTTGTGCTAGTAATGTAAAACACGCGTCTATTGTTTGTTATAAAAATAAGCACTATGGGAACTAGCACAGATTCATATAGTTGTGCTAAGTCTCAGTAATTTACAATCACTAAATAGTAATAAACGGTTTGCTGCTGATAGTGACTGAGAGTACACTTGACTGTGTGTGCGTGTGTGTGTGTGTGAGAGAGAGAGAGAGAGAGAGAGAGAGAGAGAGAGAAGAAGAAAACGGCATATATTAAATTACTGCTCTGGCTCGTCTTCATGTTAAACTTTAAACAAAAATTCTTTGCTTGTTGTCCTTGTTGTAATTACGTTTTAATGTGCTTTCGAAGTTACTTCTTTTAGATATACCAATGACTTAGTGTAGTGATTTGATATATGTAATTTCTGTTTTACTGTTACATAACATTAATACTGAAATGCGAACACGAAAATGATCAGAAACATCATACTATTGATTCAATTTGTTTTTCCACTACAGTGAACGTTGCAGTAGGTAGGGCAACATCACAGAGTAGTACTTTACAACCCTATACCTCCGACAGAGCTGTCGATAACGATGAACTGAACTTTGTGCATACATATTATGGAGACTACAGACCATGGTGGACGGTAGATTTGGGTCGTGTGTATCCTATTTGGGACATTAGTCTACAACTACGACCTCAGTGTAAGTGGATTATAAGCTAGTTATTATTAGAAATTGTTTACTATTTTAAATAGATTATGACAATAGGGTTATTAATTTACATTTCTTGTTTAAAAAATGTGGGCCAGAAGGAAAGATAGTATATAAGCGTGTATATGTTGTCATTCGGAAATAATTTTAGAAGTCAATTTATTTTAGAAAAGAAAGTAATCACTTTGTTGGCGAATACAAATTCGTGCATATGGATGATGGCTAAAGTGATAATGAATAAACTTAATGTAAATAATTTTAAAACCGGATTTTAAATTAGAACTTTTTACTTTCACAGTTTATTTAAATTGTGCCAATGCCATTTGCGCTATTTGTTTATATTGTCTTTTAATGCAGATTTTTTGAGGGTTGCAAATTCATCCATCTTGGTGGATGGTCAACTTTGCACTAAAATCGGTTCTAGTCCTAATCCACCTGGAGGTCGTCTGAACATCAAATGCAGTTCTTTAATGTATGGACAACTTATTAACTTCACTCGGGATTTTAGCACCGATCCGGACTTGTATTATCTTAATTTCTGCGATTTTAAAGTTTTGGGTAAGTCATACCATTGAACATTAGAATGTAACTTTATTTGAAAGTTTATCCAAAATGTCAGCTATTCGTAAAAGACAATACAAATAATAGCTTAAGATTATATGGGAGTGAGCATAAACATAGCATGCATTTACTAGACTTGTAGTACTTATTAAGACTTGCATACATTAAGAATATATGTAAATATAAATTAAATGCAGAATGATATAAGCTGTTCTAGAAAAAAATAACATTGGAAATCTGTTTGGTTTGATAACTGATAATTGTGTCATACGCATTATTGCCTTCATCTTATGAGTTTACATTTGTTCTTCTAACAACCAATCAGTGCCAAGGGACGTCATTGCATGTAATATTGGACTGACCGGACAAAACTGCACTGATAAGTGTCCAGTTCAGTGTGGTGGCGGTCTGGATAAAAATGCGTGTCGCCAGTCTGATGGAAAGTGCTATGGTAAATACAAGGACCACAATGATTAAATAAAACTGTATGGGTATTAATATATACATATATATGTGTGTGAGAGTTTTGTGTTTTCGTATATGTCAATGAACAAAGTAGACACCATATTCTTCGTTCTGTTTTTATAATAAGTATAAACTGTATTTATATTAATTATAATATTTATCAATACATGTAATTTTGTATATTTACGAGGATAGATTTGACAGAGCTTCTGGTTTTTACAGTTTATGATTCACCCATGTATCCTTTCGTGTTCAGAATGTGTCGGTATCCGTTTTAAATTCTAATGAATGTTAAATACGATGTGCGCTATATTATATTTTATATATAAACATTCGTGTAAGTAGGGAGAGCGCATTTTATTCATTTGTGTAGTTTGTCCTTGCATACTGAATACCAATTACGTCACAAGCCCTATTTTTCTATGCATAGTGGTTCAAGAGAGAAGACTCTATCCCCAAACAAAGTTTGACACTAGCAGGAGAAAATCTTTTTACGTTGCCATATTTATAAACAACATGTTTTTGAGGTGACGTACATTGCATGGATTGTTACGTTAAATAATTTTTCATTGTTGCAGGCTGCATTGAAGGCAGGGCCGGGCACGACTGTCTTCAGAGCTGCTCCTCGTCAAATTGTTTGAATAATAAATGTGACCAAGACAGTGGGGCGTGTATTGAATGCTATGGCAACTTCTTAATCCCAAACTGTTCAGGTGTGATATCTTGTCTACATAATATATTGTATGTTTTAAAGCATTTTCTTATAGTAAACGTGCGAATATAATCCTCAAAGTCAGCTAAGCTCCGCCACCATTTTCGTTGATCTTCGTTTAAAAAGAAATTGTGGGGAAGATTATAAAATCAACATTGAGACTGTGACGCCCACGCCACATAGTTAATGATTATGGTTATTATTAATTAATTAATCATTCATAACTTATTACACGTGATGAGTGTCTTAATTTATGTTATTAATAATTCTCCAGCAGACACCACTCGTCTCTCTCACTTGGCGGTTATGTATGCGGGTGCTGTAAACGTTTTTATTTATCACTTCCACATCACACAAAGTTTCCGTGGGTGGAAAACGTCTTACTAAAGGAGAAGACAAATCCGTCTTTAATCTATATTTAGCGAGTTCCCATCCATCCACTTTCTTCACCAACATAAGGTTATCAATATTTGTAAGAAAGACAATATATATATATTCTCAGCTCGGGTGGTTTACTTCCAACTCTGACAATTTACAAATACCATCACAAGGAGTGCTCAAGGTCGGGTAACTCTGACAATTAGCAATTTAAATAGCAATTAAATTTAAATTTGTGATAGGCAAATTTACTCCGCCACAGATACGTATTGTATTTTTTATTTAAACATTATATTAGTGCTCATAGTATTGTCTGAATAAATGCCTTAGTGAAGTGTATACATGAATTCAAATTTGGCTCCAAGATAAACTTTCTCCACGGGAAATGTGCTGTAGTCTTCTTTTGTCTTTTGAATAGTAGAGCTATTTTGCTAATTATTATAGTGGCATAGATTTCCTTTTATTTATATTAACTGCAAATGAGTATTTGAATACAAAACTGGGGTTTACTTTATTTTTAGACTTTTAGTGAAAGCAATTGATTGGACATTTTTGCGTGAATTAAGAAAATTCTAATATAAAGCACGGTCTTCTATTTTACAATATAAATTCATGATTCCCAGGACATTATTTCTTACAGAATGCAAAAATGGTTTCTATGGTGAAAACTGTGACACGCCCTGTCAACCGGGTCGATGCCTTGACAATGTGTGCGACCGACGTACGGGTCAATGTGCTGAATGTCAAGGAAACTTTAAGGCACCAGACTGCACGGGTATTTGAATTGCTTGAATTTACGTTATTGCTAATAATTATCCTAACCTGACTTTAATGTGTAGCTTTTTGCCTCCTGGACAGTTATAGACGTCTTTGTGTGTGATGGATCACATGTTTTATTGCGTCATCACCTAAGTTTTCTTCCGATTATTATAAGGTGATTTTATCTCTGACATCGAGCAGTTAACGATCTGGCTTTATAACAGAAAAATGTATGACTGATTCGATAGAGGCCGTGTAGTGGATGTTTGAAAGGACATTTTCTTGAATCTTTTACCAATTAGATAGTTATATGATAAAATGATACTTACGAAAATGAAAGTAGTTGCCTGATTGCTGGTAGCACTGAACAGAAACGTGCTCGCTTTTCCCGAATCGTTTACCAATTTGATAGTCACGTGATGAAATGACACGAAAATGAAAGCAGTTGAATGAATGCTGGTAGCACCGAACAGAAAGTGCCCGTTACTGAACATACTCTTTGGTGGAATTTGTATCATAGTGGTGTCTTGTCATTCTTGGAAACATGGAATTACATCAATATTTTTATTTCGCTCAGTGCCTTCTTCCGCACTGTCAGCCACATGAAGCCACTGCTGGGTAATTAAAGTTTTCCCAGAACAAACTATGTTTCTGTCTGCATTCGTTTGTAATGACAACAAGAAAAAGAGTGAAAGCATTAATTTATTCATCACAGCTTCAATTAACTTTTACATGTTTGGTTCACTACGAAAGCGGCTTTTGTCCAATTCGTTAATAAAAATTGACTGAATTGAAAATGAAAACATGTATTATTTCGATTTAAGAGTTACTCCTTTTTGCATGATATTAATGTACATGTAGAACATAATTACTTCCATATATTCTGCATGCTGCGTATAAAGTTCCTATATTTCAATAAGACAAACTACAGGAGCATTTCACTGAGTACTGCTAAGAATATAGTTTTCATAATGTTTGCAGTTTTTATTGCGTCATAATCTCTTTTTATGTTTTTGCACGCTACTAGTCCTTTCTCTCTATCACAGTGCACCTCCTGGAACTTTTGTACAAGCAGTCATCAAAGAAATACCTAATTGTTACTGAGTCGTGTTGTCAATAAATAGATAATAACTATCTTGTAAATGATAGAATCTTAATGGACTGGACGGATCGAAAGCAACTTTTGTTGTAGTCGTTCATACTACATGAATCCGTTATCAATTACTTCAGGCATGTAGTTGTTTATTTGACTGGACACTGTTGACGGAATTTTTATGAATGATTAATTCTTAATTATTTTTAAATTTAGCAATATTCGATATTGTTTGCATTTGTGTTTACTGGTACCATGATGTGTCATGTCATGTACTTGTTCTAAACTCCATTTAAATCATCACAGAGTGCAAAGAAAAGCATTATGGAGAACGCTGTACGAAGAACTGCTTCTGGGCAACGAACTGTAACAACACGTGCCAGAGAGATAATGGATACTGTACACTGTGCGATCCAGGCTGGAATGGACTATTTTGTGATAAACGTAAGCAAATGCTGCATTTCACATTAACAATGTAGATATATAGTTTTAATATTTGCTAGGACAGTCTCTTTAATATAGGTGCCGGTACTTCTGCTCTTTTCTTTCGTTTGCGTATTTAGTAGCCAAATAAATGTTTTACATCAATTGGACAGACATTATGAAAATCAGATTTAAAGTACTGCAATCATAGATCATTCCCCAAGTCACTACCACTCCCCTGTCTCCCACTCAACTGTTGTAATCAAATGCTTTAAAAGTCAAACTATCAATTTAAAAAGAAAGAATGTAGGGGAAAAGAACTGTTGGAGTGAGTCATGGTTGTCACATATAGATCAATATTTTTTTTTGTTTTATATTCACACAAACTATCTACTAGTATTCAGGTATGTTTGAGGAAGTACGTCAGGAAATATTAGGTAAGTTATGCCGAATTATGAAGATATTATTTTCATTTTATTAATCGCATCTAATTTATGAGAAGAGATTTCCGTTAGGCACTTGCGCTCGGATTGTGCAGTAACGTGTTTACGAGATGAGAGTATGTGGGTCACAGTAAAAGTGAGGGAAATGCCGTAAATCGGACCATATTTGGTCATCTGCGTTCTGTATCGTTACGTAGCATTAATCCTCCAGCTGACCTAGAGTCATTCATATACGCGCATGAATGAATCGAAATTCTTTAGACGCTCAGATTTATTCATTCACAGTGCCCATTATCCAAGTGTTGGCCATTCGCATCCATTTTGACCGTGCATAACTTCACTGCACGACTGGATTAGCCTTCCTTTACTCCCGTTTCACAATAACACATATTCGCACAGAACCAACAGATATATATGTATTGCGAGTAAATATTATTCCTAATTTCTCAGTAACCTTTTCGAGTAACACAAGTTCAATACAAAACAGTTGTTTCTTAATTTGTTATCCGAGTGCAAAAGACGACTAAGATGTTAAAATATCAATAAACGAAAAGGTATTACTTCAAAGTTTATATTTCCAAAGCCAACGCCTAAGCACACAATACTAACATCGATGGTAGACTAGTATGACTACCTGCTTACCTACATATACATTTACGTTGCAGGACAGTTTTGAAGCAAAAATAATCTTTGGTTGCAATTAACCCTTTTTCTTTATCATATAGCTAATATTTCCACAGAAATAACAACTGACGATTCTCGACCAAGTAAGTGCACATTTAATGAAGACCGCAAAAAAAAAAAGGCATATAATGGAAACGCTGTGGCGACATAAGACTGACATAGTAAGGCAAAAGAAGGCAAAGGTGAAGGTTTATTTTACACAAATTAATAGTCTTTAGTGAAACGCATTGTAAATATTGTTTACATGACGTATTTATGAAGTATGACAAGCGTAAATGAAAGCGACCACATTATGAACTCAAACATGATTATTAGAGTAGAAATAATATATAAAAGCATTTATTTCACTTAAAATAAAGATATAATGGCTTATCATACAATAACAAAACAGTAAGAAAACAATATCGGCATTATGTTTTAATTCTTTCAATTCCATTTCCAATATACAAAGCACTGATCATAGATAACTGGATGACAAAAGGCGTTTAAAATATCATAGAAATATTTGTATAGAATACGGTTTACCTGAAAGACATTTGGCGGAATGTTAAAAGTTTTTAACAGTTATTATCTAGCAGCTTGGTGTATGACAAAATAAAACATAGTCCAAACCAAACCCACAAACCGGTACTGATTTATGGTTAGAATTAAGTTAAATAGTAAGAGTTGTATATATCAATTCCCACCCGGCAACAGACAAACCAGTTCGATTATAATCCTACAGAATATTTAAACATAACATTTATATGTCATGAAATAATTGGCTATGTCTAATTATTCAGCACCAGAACTATTGCCATTAAAGATTTAACTTTTATAACGTGCATAGAATCTTTCAAATAAATTTTCCTTGCTTTCATTTCATATCCGACTCCTCATTGTAGCTACATTGACAACAGTTTTGTGTCTGTTGACATAAAGAGTCGTGTCCTTATTACAGATGTTGGTTAAAACATACGCTAGCCATTATACTTATCTGCTGTACAAATATATTTTCTTCTAAAGTAATTTGTTAAAGATCAAACTATTGTTGCTTGCTGCCATTGCCTCTCCACCTCATTTGACTGGAAGTCCTGGATATTGAATCGATCTGTACATGCAGAGATTATAGTAACCTGGCATCTGGAATGAGAGACAACAACATTCCAAGTTACATTTGTTACTGGCACCTTCATACATATGTACACCTCATGTAGTTTACTCTAAGTATCTCACTTATATTGTATCTTGTTTACAATATTGTATATCTTACAATATGAGATTATTTATATATGAGATTAATTATGAGATCAATATTGGATTAAATCAATAGATTTAATCCAATATAACTTCGTTATTACAATACATAAACCCATAAATATCCCAATATTATTGTTCTCACAACTCTCTCTCTCTCTCTCTCTCTCTCTCTCTCTCTCTCTCTCTCTCTCTCTCTCTCTCTCTCTCTCTCTCTCTCTCTTTCTCTTTCTCTCTTTCACACACTCAGTTTTTTAACTCTCGTCATTTTAGCATCTTCCTTAAATCCTTAAATGATTACAAATTAAATAGCACAACTTAATGGTCCAATTCTATTCACTCTTCTTGTCTCCATCACCCATTAGAGACAATGAGTTTATCAAATTTTCGCTGCGGCATCTAACTTCCAGCTATGCTACCGCAATTCTCGCCCCAAACTAAACAGTTTGAATAATTATCACTTCACTCAATATACATCTGTGCTTACATCAAACGCCCAGAACTACATCTTTCAAGTGTTATCAACGCTTATCACAACAGAAGTACTAGGCCAGACCACACTACTAACTGCAGTTGATTTACACTATTTTTTGTATGCTAATAAATAATAATGTATAGTTCTAAATTGTTAGACTTTCATGACAACTCTTCCCCTTTCCATTATTTAACTTGAAATTAAGGGAGAGCTGTAAGGGGAGAAATTAGTAATGATTTATAGTCATTTCCAACAGGTTCTATTTGGTTTTAAAAAATTAATTTGTGAGGGTGATTGCTTTAGAAGTACAATTTAGAATATGAGATGGAAATACGTATATACGTTCGTTCTCTCTCTCTCTCTCTCTCTCTCTCTCTCTCTCTCTCTCTCTCTCTCTCTCTCTCTCTCTCTCTCTCTCTCTCTCTCTCTCTCTCTCTCTCTCTCTGCTATTAGTGTATATTTTAATATTTATTATAGCATGTAAACAAGGATTCTATGGACAAGGCTGTAATGAAACTTGCGGACAATGTCTCCAAGGCACAACAACATGTAATCACACAACTGGACATTGTGTGTCGTGTAGAAATGGCTTTCTTCCACCACTTTGCAAAGACGGTATATGTGTTTTTCTGCTTTATTCATTTCTGGCCTCACTCTATCTAGCAAACAAAGTTCGTTATGAGGTGTACAGAATAAAACAAAAATTAAGTTTGTACACTAACTGGTGTTCGCTAAAATACTTCACTCATCTCAAAAAGGAAAATATTTATATTACGTCATGAGAGTGCCCTTGAGGAAACGTTATTTATGTTTTTCTGTAAAAAAAAAAAAGGTGTAAAATATGTATTAAGTTCGTGATGTCGAGTATACTTATTGGTTCGTAAATTGAAATAATATTTACCCAAAAAGATATTCTGGTTTATGAGTGTTGTATTTTTCTTACCTTTGAGTGATTGCAGCGATAGTCTAAACCAGCATTCAGGCATTCAGGGACGTCTTTATTGAATTTCGAATTTCTTTAAAATTATTGTGTGTGTTTTTTTTTTCTATCAGCCAACAGTATAACTGTTTTCTGTTTAACTACACCATTCAATATATTTTTTTTTAATTTTCCGCACGTTTATTAAGCATTTCTAATAACGACAGTATATACTCCTCATTATGCAGTCTCACTGAATTAGCAAGTTGAAGAAAATATCGGTCACTAAACATAGCTTCATTTATACTCGAAAATAATTTCAACACCTCATGTAAATGCATATCGATACATCCATTCATGGAGACGATAACACCACCTTAGTCATCTACCTATATATGACAGTTTGGGTAATCGTTTGCATTTCGGTTAACCGAAATCTTATCCACCAAACTATATATCTGAGAGCGAAAGGAATAACGTGCATTAGAAAATATAAAGGTGATCAGAAATTACGAACATAATTTTAAAAGTACATTCTAGTAAGAAATTACGAACATAATTTTAAAAGTACAGTCTAGTCTAAAGGTGTTTCAAATCCGTTTGCAAGACATAGATTACTAATTTAATTTCTGACCTATATTAATTAATAAATCATCATTTCTTCGTTAATCGGGCAAGGAGTTTGAAATGTATATCTATATGAAGGTAATTTATTACTGAGTTATGTCAAATGGATAGTATAAATATATGAAGGTAATTTATTACTGAGTTATGTCAAATGGATAGTATAAATATATGAAGGTAATTTATTACTGAGTTAGTATAAATGGATAGTATAAATATATGAATTAGTCAATACAGACTGTCCTTAGATGAGCGTCTGTATATCTTCGTTACAGAATGTTTGGATGGTAACTATGGAAACAACTGTATGAATATATGTGGTCTATGTGCAAACAGACTGGTCTGCAACAAAACTAATGGCTTCTGTCCGAAATGTGTTCAAGGAAAGATGTTGCCTTACTGCAAAGACGGTAAATTCACTTAAATCGTTTTAGTCTTGATTATACTACCAATGCAAAATGAAAGCATATAATAAAAGTGTATCAGTCAAAGGGGAAAAAGTGCTTAAAATTTTAGAAAGTATTCCATAGAATTTGGCACTTCAAAAATAAAATTCCTATTATCAATCATCAAATAAGTTGTCTTTCACATTTTCATATGTTGTAAAATATTGTTATAGCATAATAAATGAATTTATTTGTGCTAAATTACATTCACGCTACTTATGATCAATATTGTAGGGAGTAATGCAATAAATATACTCAAAATGTTTATTCAATTTATATTTGCGATTATTTTATCATTTGAGGCCATGTTTGTTATGCTTTAAAGAGAAAATATATTACTGAAGCCATATTTGTTACGTTTTAAAGGCAAAAGTATATTACTAATTATTACGTTTTTACATTATATGTTTGAAATGTGAATTCTTTGCCTTGTAGACTGCAGTGTCGGCTCATTCGGTGAAGACTGTAAAGATACGTGTGGAAAGTGTGAAAGCAACTTTGCTTGTAATGTGACAAATGGACACTGTCCATCGTGTCAGCTGGGATTTCAACTACCTCTCTGCAAGGAAGGTAAATTCTTCGTCTTACCTTTACTTTAGTTCTCAAATCTGTTTTGACATTTAGATCGATGATTTATACAAGGAAGTTAAAGTATAAAAATTACTATAACCTTTTCGTTCTCAGATTTATTTTTGATGCTTTGATGATTTTTTGCAAGGAAGGCAAAGTATGCGTGTTACTTACTATATCTTTCTCGCTGTCAGACCTATATGGATGATTTGGTAGTTGATTTCTGCTAAGTGTTCTGGTACATAACGAGTTGGTAACACCATCCCAGTAGTGAACATCGTTTAGTTTGGTTCCAGGCTCCACGAAGTGAATCTTCGTTCTGCCAAAAGTAGGCATAGTGACCGAGAGACCACTGTTGACCTACTAAAAACGATCGAATTCGGACCAAATTAATCCACACCTGTTTCGTGAAGAACCCTGCCGGTAAAAGCCATGCGGTACTTTGCATAGTTGCTGCTAGAAAGAAAAGGAACACAATTTTTACTGGCGTTCCATATAATATTTTGACCTCCTTTGCAGTAAAGTTAACGGCTGCTTGCTTTTTTCGAATCATTCCTGCTTTTAGACTATTCATGCACGATTCTTCAAACATTTTAAAGGAATAGTGTTCTTGACAAGATGATTCAGTATGGTTTGATAAATGTAAATATAATGTTTCTTTTTTTTTCTCTCTGTATTATATGTAAATGGCAAAACACACTACACATTAGTTTGGACGTGTTTATTGTTTTCATTGTGTCTTGTACCTAATATTCTGTCGCTGCTTGTCCCATATCTTCATATCCTGACAGCATGAATCTGCTGTGGATGTGGAAATATTCTACACAATTTTCATGAAATTATATAATATTTCCTTTCTATTTTCATTATTAAATCGTTCCAATTTTCGTTTGTCACTTGTATGAATATGTGTGTACATTTATTTAAGAATTAAAGAAGGGGTTGCTTTACCCCCGATCCATTGATGATAACAGTCCAAAATGTCAAATCCATCCACTATAAGTGTTCCTAAATAAAATAGAAAAGTATTGGCATAAATAATTTACCTTTTCTTCTTCTTCTTAGTAGTAGTAGTAGTACGTCTTCTTCTTCTTCTTTTTCTTCTTCTTCTTCTTCATCATCCTCTTCATCATTACTATCATCATATCATTATTATTATTATTATTATTATTATTATTATTATTATTATTCCACGACTTCTGATTGACTGCCGGTAGTGTTCCAAGGTCTCGGAATCTTACAAAGATTCTGGGAGATCCAAGGTTTTACGGAGGATGTGAGCACTTCCGAGGAGCGCTGCTTTGAGTAGTGGAGCGATTCTGTGGTTTCCAGGGAGTTTATTCAGGTAGCCTTCCAATTCAGATGTTATGTTCCCCAAGGCTCCTATCACTATAGGTATCACTTCTGCTTTTACATTCCACAGTCTCTGAATTTCTAATTTGAGGTCTTGGTATTTTCCTATTTTTATCTTTCTATTGTTTTTATGTTTCTATCACTTGGAACAGCGACATCAATGATTGTTACTGTTCTGTTGGTCTTATTGAGAACTACAATGCCTGTTCTTCGTGCAGGAATCACCCGATCTGTTCTTATCTCAAAGTCCCACAGTATTTTGACTTCTTCTGTTTCGGTGACTGCTTCTGGTTGGTGCATCCATGTTCTTTCTGGGGGTTTTATGTCATAGTTCTTACACAGATTTCTATGTATGTAATTAGTAGTAGTAGTAGTAGTTGTTGTTGTTGTAACAATAATTAATTATATTAATTACAAGTATTTGTACACAGAATGCAATGATGGAAAATTCGGCATGAACTGCCTGCAGACTTGCGGCCAGTGCAAGGACAAACAACCCTGCGACAAGAGAACTGGACGATGCCCCGATGGTTGTGCGCTGGGATGGTCCAACGATACTTGTGACCATGGTAATATAATGCTTTCTCACTTAAATTTTGTACATGCAATATTATTATACTTCTGAGGGCTTATAATTAAATCAAGTCGTCTTGAAACTCTTGGTAAGATCACCAATCATTATCCTCATATGATAAATGTTAAATATAATGTAAATATAGTATATCACTTTGACTAATGTGCACACGAACACTCATTCATTCACTGACCAAATGTTCACATACTGTTTAATCATGCTTGATTACTTTTTCTTTGTCTAAAACTTTGAGGATAGGTATCTGGGTTAGTTTCTCTATTATACTATTTTTTTAGTATTCATTTTGAAGATTTAAAGATCAGTTCTATAAAACTCAATGTTACAGTATTCTAGGATGCGACTGCGATGCTTTGTAAGTTTCATTAGTAACATAGAATATCAGCAATACGTTTGCACAACAAGGTTATACACAATGCTTTGTAAGTTTCATTAGTAACATAGAATATCAGCAATACGTTTGCACAACAAGGTTATACACAATGCTTTGTAAGTTTCATTAGTAACATAGAATATCAGCAATACGTTTGCACAACAAGGTTATACACAATGCTGAAAATGTATATAGAACAATCACTATGATAATAATTTGATGTACATATCTTTCTACATGAAATAAACACCTGCTCTGCAAGAACAACTGTCTTCGGACAGGAATTATTTTGAAATGTCGCACACCTTATATAGCACTAAAGAACTTCGCCAACAGCAGACGAATTAATAGCAATTGCTTAAAAGAATAAATGCCCCATAAAACGTGTGTGTATGACGAACTGTACATGTGTGTGAATATAAATGTGCATGCGTGATAACGATTGGGGATGTCAATACGGTGAAACTACCAGAAGTAAAAAATGTATACTTCATTTTATTTCCCGATGAGGAGACCTCATCTGGGAATATATTTCATTTCATTGTATATATGTATGTGTGTGTGTGCGTGTGAGTGTGTGTCTGTGTGTGTGTGTGTGCGTGCGTGCGAGAGAGAGATTATGACGTTCACAATGCTTTCTTAATTGAATTATTATACCCGGTAGTTTGTAATAAGATGATAATGGTCACTTCTTTTAACAGCACTTCTGCCGGCGACGACAGATGACGACCTTAATATTGGCTTCATAATCGGACCAATAATTGCTGTCCTTGTTATTACTGTTATAATTTTGATTATTATTGTCATATTTATACGGTAAGCAAAAATCTCTTTTCCAGGAAAACATATAATTACCACATTTAGTATTTAAATGATTTCTATTCACAACTGATGAAGGAATATATGAATGATGCAATACTTTCCAAGCGCTAAATTAAACATATACTTCCTCCATATACCAGCATTTACTACTTTAATGAGTACATTTACTACTTTAATGATTACATTTACTACTTTAATGATTACATTTACTACTTTAATGATTACATTTACTACTTTAATGATTACATTTACTACTTTAATGATTACATTTACTACTTTAATGATTACATTTACTACTTTAATGATTACATTTACTACTTTAATGATTACATTTACTACTTTAATGAGTATATTTACTACTTTAATGATTACATTTACTACTTTAATGATTACATTTACTACTTTAATGATTACATTTACTACTTTAATGATTACATTTACTACTTTAATGATTACATTTACTACTTTAATGATTACATTTCTGTATGCTTATGTTTACATGTAAGTCTCTATTCATCATTTTTCTTTGAACTTTGCGTGATTGGTTAAAGATGTCATTACTGTGAAATATGTACGCATTTAACGATAGATGCAGGGCTTTGGATGGGGTGCTATGTAATGTGAACTGCTTTATCTGATTGTTTCATTCATTTTCATTCAAGGAGAAAGAGACGAGCACCAGAGAATACTTATGATAACGTCTCAGATGAAACAAGCACTACTGAAAGTATGTACCATCCCACACGTGTTTCTTTCAAGTAGTATAGTGTTTTTATTCAAACTCAGCAATGAAAATAAATGCGTAAAAAATGAAAACTGCACTATTTTGAAAAACAAATAAGGATCAGTATAAAATAAGTGTTGAAAATATAAAAGGCCTTTACTCGCTTTACTAGTATAACGACAACGAGAATGGTAAAACATTCGTTTTAAACGGTAAGCAGGAACATCAGGGTGAAGAATGATAACTTGAGCTAACAGTTAACTCACCATTAAGCTAACAGCCTCCTTTCAAGACCAGACATTTTGCAACATCAAATTCTAGTGTTCAGACAATATTTTTGTACGGCATATAAACTGATTGAACATAGCCCATTGGCTGGTTTCGTTCTCGGTAAATCTTAACCATTGGATAATAAGAACGACTCATTCATTTGGAACTGGTTTGAATTACATCAGCGTTTTCTAGCATATTCTCAACTCGAGTGTTTACTCCAACTCAGATACTTATAAAAGTACCGTCATGAACTCATCCAGATATTTCATTTGTTTCTTTCAAATATTTCATTTATCAATAGAAGTTCAAAACTAAGCGATCTGATCAAGGAAAGTTTGTGTTATGAGACGTAGGATAGGTAACGATGATAAAAAAAAATTTAAATTTAAAAAGGACTGACGCTTTCCAAACACGATTGAGCGAATTTTGACATCTGCTAGTAGACAGCAAAAGTCAATGGAATGAGTACACAGTGATCAGTAATCTATCCGGGAACATGCGCACTTATACAGAGTCTAGGTCTCCAATAAGCAAATACGTCTGGTTTTGTTCATGCTTTTTTATCCAATTGACATAAGTGTCAAAATGGCTCCACAAAAGAAAACAAGTCTTATTAAAGGGAGACAATTACGTCCCATGTCATTTGCAGTGATATTCTTTGCACAAACAATAGTGGGGTGTTCTTATAGTCTCTGTGTGCTTCCATACTTATTATTCCAAATTTCGAGAACTTCCCGACTTCTTTTTTTCCTCACCCATTTCACACTCTTATATTTATTATAAAGCAGCACAATAGTTTCTAACATATTCAGTAGGAAATATCATCTGCAAGAGAAATGGAATGCTGTCTGCAGAACTAGATACGTAACGTTTTAGTACATGTCAATTTATAAATTAATAATGGAATGAACAATGAAGATATTCATTGACAACAGCGTGATGCCTCATATATGAATGTATGTAAATATTTATGCACATTCGTTTGCATGTATTCTTTTTAACATAAACTATTTCTTATTTCCACTTTTCCTTTATATTATTATAGCAGCAAAGATGTCTAAGCCAAAGGCTCTGGTGAAACCTCAGATCAAAGAGAAGTCAGACGTATTCTCTTCCGGTGACGTATATGAAAATATTTCAATGATACAGTATGAACATCAGCCTATAAAAAGTGTTGTACAAGATAAGGCCGACCAAGGTCAAGGGCATGCAAATTCGGCAGTGACGGCCAAACAGCCACCTAAGGCAATAAAGGGGAAGCTACCCAAGACTAATGCACAAGAGTCGCGGCCAATTGCACTGTCAGAAATAAAACATAGCGATTTATCTTGGACGAGCAGCGAAGAGAATGGTGAACTTACACCAGCAGAGCAGCAAAGTTTTGAATTTGATGGCGATGTGTGTCCCGTTGCGGGTGTCATGGATACCATTTATACGAATGCTGCTACACTTTCAGACTCTGAACCTGCCAACATTCCCTTAAACATGTTGCAGAAATGCATCCTGGAAAAACTTAAAGGCGGCAAACTTGAAGATGAGTTTTTGGTAAGATTTAAGTGACGTGGGTTTTATGTTGCATAATACAAAAAGTAATATACTCGTAATGAAGCGGCACTTTCTTAATTAATTTAATAAGTTGGTCATCGGATTGTAGCTAATGACTGACTACCTGTTGATGCGGATATTATTTTTATTCTACTGCAATGTCTTTGTGCAAACGAATAGTATGTCATACATACTTAAATATGTGTACGGTATTGGTGCTCCTTGTGGTGTGATTACACTCGTCACAAAACTGTTTTATTTTCTTCGCAACTTGTTTATCTAAACATGTTTAGTTGTTATGGATCCTTGAAATGAGGTTATGTTTTACTCATTACAACTTGTTTATCTGGACATGTTTAGTTGTTATGGATCCTTGAAATGATGTTATGTTTTACTCAGTACAACTTGTTTATCTGAACATGTTTAGTTGTTATGGATCCTTGAAATGATGTTATGTTTTACTCAGTACAACTTGTTTATCTGAACATGTTTAGTTGTTATGGATCCTTGAAATGAGGTTATGTTTTACTCATTACAACTTGTTTATCTGAATATGTTTAGTTGTTATGGATCCTTGAAATGATGTTATGTTTTACTCATTACAACTTGTTTATCTGGACATGTTTAGTTGTTATGGATCCTTGAAATGATGTTATGTTTTACTCATTACAACTTGTTTATCTGGACATGTTTAGTTGTTATGGATCCTTAAAATGATGTTATGTTTTACTCATTACATTTTTGCTTCTTGTGCACTTTTTTATATGGAATTTTCATTGAATGACTATCTGTTTTCAGAAACTACCTCCTAAGATGCCACACGCTCATGAATGTGGGCTGAAAGAGGAAAATCTTTTAAAGAATCGCTTCAAAAGCATTTTACCTTGTACGTAATGATCCAGTTCTATAGAAAAACTTAGCTGAGTTTATGGTTTTATCATTAACAATGGTTATGTCTAAGGAGCTAGAGGATTTCTGCAATTTTTAATAAAATATTAAAATAATATGACCTGTATTAAGCTGACATTAAACCTTGAATTTGTAGAAATTACTTATTTTCTAAATCAGACCTCAATACTGAATTCACTAACAGAACCATTTAGAAACTGTATTCATTTCTAGCCATCTCGTCATTTATGTTGTGCAGATGACAGTACCCGAGTAGTTCTGGATAAGCTACAGGACGATGACTCTTCTGACTACATCAATGCCAATTATATCCGGGTACTGGTTCACAATGTTCTATAACAGTCTGGACAGATAATGCAATTTGGAGTTTTTAAGTTATACGTGTGATATTAATAAAGAAGAAAGAACTGACTGATTAATTAATATTTCATAGGATTCGAAGCGTAATAAAACAAAGAGAAAGTAAACAAAAAAACAACAAATGAACATACTTAGTTCAGTTATAAGATGCAGATCTTGCAGAGTTGTCTTTCTTTAATGCTGATTCGTAAAGCTGCACTTTTCATTTCAGTGCATCATGAGAGTGATTTAAATTTTAGTTAATTATTGGAAAATGTGAATAAAGGAGATGGTTTGAAATAAAAACAAAATCGTTAAATTAACTTGAGTGAAAATATTATTATTGTTTAGTTTTTTGCGCCTTTAATCAATGGCATATTGGGAAGTATTTTTTTTCCTAACTGATTTCCCTTCCCTTCCCTCGGGACACATTATTATCAATAGAAACTGCTTTTGCCAGCAGTCCAATTACTTATGCCGATAATAACAATTTAAATATATTGTGTGTATTTAGAATTATTTAAGTGATATTTAGAAAAATGCGGATATATGAAACTTTTCTTGTAACTATTTCTATGAATCTATTTCTATGAAACTATTCGTATGATTTTCATGCAATTCGAATTCACTAAATATTGACAGATTATAAATTTTATTCTTTCATTTTAAATATAAAAGTAATAGTATCATCATCTTCGTCTTCATCACCGTCTTTGTGGACATTATCGTCATCATGTTAATCATCATCATCAACAACAACACCTCCTCCTTCACCATCAGTAGTAGAAGTAGTAGTAGTCGATAATGTCAAAGGTTATAAATGCAGACTATTTACCATGTTCATCGATTATGTGTTTAGGGATATGGAGACACAGTCTACATCGCAGCACAAGGTAAAGAAAATATGTCAAATAGATATGTTACAAGTATTTCTACTAAACAAATCTATCAAATAGATATGTTAGAAGTATTTCTACTAAACAAATCTATCAAATATATATGTTAGAAGTATTTCTACTAACATCTTCAAATGTTCAGTTATTCTTAAATGTTCACTAAATAATATATTTATATATTTCCCAATTAATATTTAGAAATACTATTTTAAACCTATACTTACAGTGGTGATGAATGTGCCTTAGCTGTGTATAACACACCAAATACGTAAATCAAACTATACTTAATTAATACATTTTTTTCACTGGATTTATTTACACTGCTGTATGGCACACATTGTACTGTATTCACCTCCCACGACACGTTTCTATTCTTTATCTCCTGCAGGACCAAAGAACAACACTGTCCAAGACTTTTGGAGAATGGTTTGGCAGGAACACGTCAAACACATCGTCATGCTGACAAACGTGCAAGAAAATGTCAAGGTAAAATTTACCACTTACAGATTTTTCATAGGGTTGAGAATTCGTTTGAACTTAAAACTACAGTAAGAAATATTTTCTTTGATTTAAAGAAAAATTAACAGATAAGGTGTCTTGCATTGTGATGTATCTGTGCAGCATGGAATTTAAAAGTTAGGACGATTTCGTTTATAGACTTGTTTTAGCATATTGTCTTCTTCGCATCCTTAGGCCAAGTGCTATGAGTACTGGCCGGAAACGGGAGGTAAAAGGACATACGGGCACATTGAAGTGAAAGGATTGGATGAACATTACAGAGCACATTACGTCATCAGAAGTTTCAGCGTCAAGAACGTAGCGGTGCGTTTACTTGTGTGACGATGTTAGGATGGTGTCTGCATGAGTATAACGATTTACATAGTTTGATGCTTGCAATACTTGAACTCGAGTATTGCAAATAAGGTAACGTATTACATATTTGAATGTATGCGGAAAATGTACTCTCAGTCATTAAGAGTTTTCTGAATTGCTTTGGATTCTAATTATATTTATTTTAAATAAAGAAGATTCCTCCTCAGAAGAAGATTTTTCATCAGAAGATTACGGAATAGAAGTTAACACCTCGCACAAATATGGGACCACAGTGAGAGTACTCAAATCACCTCGAGATTACTTCAAAAAACTGACTTTAAAGACATTAACAAATCATTTGAGGATCTCCTCTAGACCCTCTTTTTAAAAACAAACAAAACGAATAGACCAGAGCAAAAGACATCTATAGAAAATGTTATGTCGGTTTGCCATTATCTTCAAATTTACCTCACGCGGCTGATCAAGCCGTCGTCAACAGAAAAGGGGACACAAGCCGCAAAAACCAGTTCTACAGAGAAGGAAACAAATTCCAACATTGTTTTAAAATTTCCACCTGAAACAAAAATCAACTCATCCCAGAACTACGAAGCACCTGAGCAAAGACAACTGTCTCGCAGACATCACCAATGGAGACAGATGAAAAGAAAATCGAAACCACAGCGACAACAAAAACGGAAGATAAAAAGACAAAATAAATATGAAGATGAGAACAATAAAGTAATCAACATGCAGATGAAGAACATAGAAACAAAGGAATATAGTATACAGGCAGCCCGAAAATTATAAAAACGGACACTTTGAACTAAATCGAAGCTGCCTCGATGATTAGACAAGACTACCTCCTCTATTACCCTTGCCAGAGCCATAACCAAGAACAACACAGAAAACAGCAAAAATCAAATATCCACCATCAGACGAAAAATCATCAGACACAAGAAGAAAACAAAAAGAAAAGAAGAAGAGAAAAAGATCGCATTCACACATCAGGCGAGACATGAGACAACAGCAACAAACAGGCCAGGAAAACAAAAGGGGAAAACCAAGACCTACCGGCATCAACGACAATGTCAACACAGAGAGCAAAAGTATCCGCAGTGGGGATATTTTAATTACCCCAATGCGGACATGATCCAGATACTGCTCAATCACCTATTTGGCCAGCAGCATGTAACTTTATCCCAACGGACACTAGTGACAGAGACGACAACAACAACGATGATAACAGTAAGGAGGACAGGGGGTAGAACAAGTCGGGCATGTGTCGGCACTAAGTACAGACTTGGAGTGCTACTAGCTTGTGCTTTTGTAAGATACCTACCCTCTCCCCTCCAGCATCGGGGACACTGTGATTACGACTACAACATCAACAACAACTTCAAAACCAGCTACCAACTACTACGACATTAGCTCAAGTATTACCAGAATAATGTATGTCTCTACTTTCCAGACATGAACGCCACGGACAACTGGCCACAATCACCATCATATCATCATCAGCATTAGCATCAACATCACCACCGCCGCCACCACCACCACTCTACAACTTTCATATCTATCACTCTTTCAACATCTTTAACTCTACCAACAGCAGTACACCTCGTGCCAAGCAGTGAAATCGACCCAAGTCGAAGGTTGATATCACTCCCACAAATATTCATTCATTCTTATTTTAATTGATGCTGTTTGTCACAAAACGGGAGGCTCGTTACAAGCCGACCCGAGCTGAAGTTAGAGATGCAAGGGGTGAAGTCTATTTTTGGCCTGCTCCGGTGCACCTCCAAGAAAAGCCCGTGACGTGTGCCAGTACTACGTCGCGTCAAGTTGTTACATAGACACACATGACATACGCCATTGATGTTTGGGTGGGGCCCAATTTATTAATGTCATGCCAAGGAACGTTTTATTGGCGGTGTGTGTTGTGAGTGTGTATCATAAATGTGAATAAATGGACGAACAGACGAACGGTGCAAAACAATAGTACAAATTCTTTCGTCCCTCTCAAAAACTATGAATAACAAGAGAGTTGAAAGATGTTTAAATCAGGTTATTTATTTCCCGATTTAAAAGGGGGCACTACTCTTTCGCACAGTGATTGATCATTCATTCAACTTTCCAATGTCATACACTCTGTGGGAAATAAGGGGAGATGAAAATGATGAAATTCAAAATATAAGATAAAGATTAATTACACAATTCTTATGCGGCAAATGGGGCCGCTTTAACAATAGTTCACATGTAAAATAAGCATTACTTTTAACATTAGAGTTCTTATTTTACAAACGATATAATAGTGTTCATTTTCTTAAGAGTCCTAGACTTAAGTATGTGCGCGTTAGCCGTGCTAATGATTACTCACTATTAATGTCAGAGTTCCAAGGAGAGGACGTAATCTCACACGTCACTTATAAGCGGCACTTCAAAGTGAAGAATCACGACGCAATTGAGGCGTCGCATTACAGGTGAAGATTCTGCAGAATCTAGGCACCACTTTCAGATTATCACTGGGGAGAAATCTGAAATTTAGCTGACTGTTGTCAGCCTCGATAATTATCGTTGTACCGGTTGTCGTGGAAACGGACACCCCAACGACGTTTAGCATTATCGGGTAGAGTCGTCCAGTGGGATGTGTCGTCGCATTACATTGAGTGTAGAAATCCGGATGTCTGTAAGAAATCTCGGTGCTAGCCTCTCAATTAGCGGGATAGACTGCCAAACGAACTCAGACAGGGGGAAGACAAAATTGGTCCCTCGTGTCGTTAACTGCATACAACCAGCGTCGCATGCATCGGGTTTTCTTTGACAGCGAACTTTCCACTTTGCCAAAAGTTATACTGAGTAATTTTGCCTCGTTACTCAATATATGGCATCAGACGGATGGAAAACGGATGGAAAGAGATTATTGCAGCTTTCCTTTATGAAATCTCTGTACATGAGATAATTCATACGTGAAGTTAGACTGGCTTCAGACGAATCGACGTTTTCAACATTGAGAGTAAAATCTTCATTTTGTCCCTTATATAGCTTTCACTGAAGGTTTCCAAAACTTCCAGAAGCTATGTCCTGTGACATGATTTTTGCCTTGGATATATAGTGGTAATCGAGATGCACGCTCTTCTGTGGTCAATTCTAATGCGCACTGGCCATTTCACTCGTCAACAACATGTGACGGTATTGCGCAGTTGTCCCAATTTATTTAATATACATATTCTTCATAAACTAATATATATATTCAATATGATAATTAACACACACTGCGTCACGAACGTCTGTCTACTAAAGAGATCTTAGGTGACCGTTACTGGAAGTTACATGCTACATACGAAAATAATAACAAAACTCGGGTTACTTCAATTAGTTTTGTTAGCGGTTTTTTTATAATGAAATAAAATATAATTTCTGTCCCTCATTTCCTGTGACACTGTTACAGAGAGAGGGTTGGTTTTTTTACAAGTATGTATTCACTGGAAGAAATATTTTAATCAATATCATCGTTATCATCATCTTCAGCAGCATGATCATACTCTTCTCTATTACACCATCATCATCATCATTGATTCAGTCACGATACGGACACCACCAACTTCACCGTATCATCATCATAAACATAATCTCGACGTCGTCGTCATCATCATCATCATCATCATCATCATCATCGTAATAGGTGAATCAGTAGCATTGCTATGTTTGTCCTGCAGATACAGAATTTCTTCGCAATCAAACAAAAGAATACTTTCACGAATTTAAAAGTAATGTAAATTGGATGCACTGTAAAAAAATAAGTTAGCATCATTTTTTTTGCTGAGCCAGATGGATGAAAAACGGCAATTGGAACAGCTGCAGTACGTCGACTGGTTTGATCACGATGTGCCTCAAGCCATTCATCTCGTGGATTTCTGGCGATATGCCAAAGCACGTGCATCGCAACACCCTTCGGTGCCATTGCTCGTACACTGTAGGTGAGGAAGCAATTGTTCCCGGTGCCCAAAAATACATCCGCATCAATGCTTAAAGAAGTTCGTTGTTATTTTTTTAAATCCTAGTTTACTTTGTCTGCAACTGTAATCGTTAGATCACCTCAAATCTGTGTTTAATAGTAGCTGTTTTGAAAACTCGTGTGTATATCAAGTCGTTTGCTATGAAGCATATAGAGCATTGCTTATGATAATGACCATCGAGGTACAGGGATGTTGTGTGTGTCTCGTGTTTAGAGAGAACATACCGCTAAAGTTTAAGCTGACTATGCGTGACGCATACGCCATACTAGGTATTGGTTATGCTTATTATTGTTATTTAATCATCCATAATTATTTACAAGTGATGAGAATCTTAATTATCGTTATTTAATCATCCATAATTATTTACAAGTGATGAGAATCTTAATTATTGTTATTTAATCATCCATAATTATTTACAAGTGATGAACATCTTAATTTATGTAATTAATAATTCTCTAGAAGACACAACTCGTCTCTCTCACTTGGCGGATAAGTGGGCGCTGTAAACATTTTCTCTCTTCAATAATATTAAAAACAAACATTTACTATCACACAGTATTTCCGTAGGTGGAAAACATGTTAACAAAGTAGAAGAAATCAGTCTTTTAATCTTTTAATTTAGCGAGCCCCCTTCCACCCACTGTCTTTCCAGCATAATGGTTATCAATATGTGTAAGAAGGCCAACACATTTAACAATAAATTTAGTAAATAAACAATAAAATATACAACATCAATATAATGAAAACAGCATTGACTGTTACATCACTTCACAACAATGTTCAATTAACTAACGACAATTGTTCAGCTTACCATAGCATAGACATAATCATTCAATTAACATAAATATATTATCAAATTCATATATATCATCACGGATATGAGAGTAGAGTTTCAGGGATATATTGTACATGGCCTTTTCAAGGGTGGCGGCTGTTACCAGAACATGTCCACAATCACACAGTTTGCAACAAGTCACTGTCTTTCTTACTGAGGTGATGTCCATTCTCTAGGCTCATTACACAACTGTTCCATTTTGGACAAGTTCGCAAAGCACACCACTGAGAATTGTCTAGAAATTCGTATGAGCTACTTACAAATCCTGCAACAATTTCCTTAGCCCGATAATCATGTATCATAATAAATATAGCCATCGATCAAAATTCATAAGATAATGTACAACATAGTCAAATTAATGAACATTGGAATAATGGTTCAATTACATAGGTATTCTCTATTTCAAATCATAGATCAATAGCAAGATGTACAAAATAGTATATGTCCATTCTTTCTTTATCAGTCAGTTAACTTACCATAACCTATCACATCTATGACCGGACTTAAATTCAAAGTGACTAGAACAGAGTAGTTCTTCAACAAAGAAACTTCCGGTTCATCACCATTGGATGAATTTGTTATGAACACGTGAGAGACTATTAGAAAAACTACTCATCCGGTTGGAACTGGTTTGGATTGCATCAGCAATTTCTAGCATATTCTCCGAGTTGTTTTCCTTCCACTTGACACTTACAAAAACACCATCATAAGGAGTGTCCATCGTAGTGTCACTTTAACAAGTTAGCATTTATATATCAATTAAGTTTAGAAATAGGGATATGCACATTTACTCCGCCACACTTTGCTTTAGCTAAGAGTGTATCAACAGTAATAGCCTTTGCTGTGTGTGTCCTTCCGTACATTCAGAGAGATGAGAAACAGCTAGACATTATCTTGTGTACCCAAACGCCAAGAAATTATAGAGTCAGAGATAGAACATATCTAGAGTTTAGGTATGTATGTATGAACCGTTTGCGGAGATTGCAGACAGTCGGAGATTTAACCCTGTATATGACAGTTAGCAAAGATTGCAGTCGGAGATTCAATTGCTGATATGAATGTTAACATTGATTGCACAGACTCAGAATTTTAGAGGAGTGCATTTTATAAGTATGTCTGCTGAGCTTTAAATGAGTACCTTCACGCTCAAAGAGAATGTATATTTTAATCTTTAGACGAATGCAACAGAATGTTCAGAGAGCACATACAACACCTCAGTGTATAAGTTCCCGAAGATATATACAACTAGAGCGTGTGCTGATAACAATGATAAATTTTAGAGAATACATAGTGGCTGAACTTTAACAATGTATATTGTACAAGATAAAATGCATACAAATATCAAGAAGTGTTTATCTGTTCCTCATCAGAGAGTGCGAACACCTAGAGTTAATGCTTTTCTTTTTCATGTCAGCGCGGGTGTAGGACGCACTGGGACCTATTTAGCCCTTGACATCATTTTGGATCAGACTCAACAAGAAGAGGAAGTTAACATCTTTGGAGTTGTCAAGCGCATGCGTGAAGACCGCTGTAATATGGTGCAAAACAAGGTAATAATAACGATGGAAATAAGCACAAAAAAACTATTATTATTATTATTATTATTATTGTCAAACAGATGAAACGCGTATTGAATCAATTACATTTCATTCTTCAGTTGTATACAAATGCATAGTTTAAAATGCGTATGCCATTTTATATTAATGACCACTAGGTAGGTATATTTGCAGTATGTAAAAATCTTATTAAAGGAATGATATAGTTACAATTTTAACCATTTAACTTCCTTCATGACGCACTGTATGCGGTATATTTCTTACAAAGTTTTGTTAACGGAAATTGTTCATGAAGTTCTTATTACAATTACTCCTGAAATCTACTAATTAATATGCTTACATACTGATGAAGGTCCAAGAGTAAAGATTTTGTTTCAAGAAAAAGAAGAATGAATTTGAAACAATTTAATTTGTTAACAACAGCAACAGTATCAATTTCTGCACGAGGTGATTGTGGAAGCTTACACCAGCCGAAATACTAGACATGACGTCATAGAATTTGAGAAGGTGTATCCTCAGCCAATCAGCTCCAAGACTGCCAATGCACGCATTGATAAAGAATTTGAAGTGAGACGTATTGACATATTGTTTCTTGTGCTCTTTTCCCGTATTTACCAAACGATTTTTAAATTATCAAATTAATAATTCAGTTCTTACACGTGTATATATAGCACCAAGAATTAAAAATATTTTGTAAAACATTTCTGCAATAATTTACAACATTATGCAAACTTATACAATCTGAAAATTAAGTTGATAATGAACGCGTCAAATATTTAATTATTTTTAAGTAACCAGTTTAAAACTGAGCAGTAACAGTTTTACAATCATCGTAGGAAGATAATGACTCCGTTCAAGTAAACAATTTTACTTTCTTTCTGTCACATTTTCAAGACACTTCAAGAAATGCGTGAGGGCTTGCGCTCTCCTTCACACAAGAACGCCTTGCAAGAAGAAAATCGTTCAAAGAACCGTAACTCTAAGGCTCTACCAGGTACGAATTGTAAATGAGTTGTTAACTACACAAAATTGATATCGTTACACGCACTGTTGCACAACATAAAGTTTACAAATGTCTAGTGCTTTTTAAACTATATTTTTCAACTAATATCATCAGCAATTTAATGGTGAATAAAATATTCTAAGGTATATTTTGAATAATATCTAACATCCTTTTTTTGTTGTTGTTTCAGACGATGCACATCTGGTCTATTTATTGCCGTATGTCAAGGGGCGTAACCAATACATTAATGCAGTTTACATGTCGGTGGGTTCATTATGATATTAATTTTGGTGTTCTCATGGGTATATTTATATTCCATTCATTTTCCAATTTATTCTATGATGTAAGCATATTTTACCATGGGTTATGAAAAACATATGGGAAATATTTTTGTTAGCATTAAAAATATGCTTAATTTCCCTTTAGATTTGTAATGTTTACATATACAAATATTCATAATATACATATAAACATACATTATACTTACATGCATAGATACTATGACACAACGCCACTCTAGTTATTGGTTAAGATTGTTATTTAATCATCCATAACTAATTAAAAGCGATGAGAATCTTAATTTATGTTATTAATAATTCTCCAGAAGACACCACTCATCTCTCTCACTTGGCGGATATGCGGGCGCAGTAAACGTTTTCTCTCTTCCACAACATTAAAGACAATTATATACCATCACACAATATTTCAAAAACGTCTTACGAAAGGAGGAGATAAATCCGTCTTTATTCCATATTTAGCAATTCCTAATCCACCCACTGTCTTTCCAACATATGGTACGAGTATGTGTAGGAAGGTCAATAAATTAACAATAAATTCATTAAACAATAATCTAATATACAACATATAAATATAATCAAAAAACATTGACATTTACAACATCAATGTTCGATTAACGCCTGACAATCCTTCGGTTTATCCTGGTATAGACATCATTAGTCAAATTAACACTTATACAGTTGGAACTGGTTTGGATTACATCTTCAAATTCTAGCATATTCTTTATCTAAGGTCTTTACTCCAACGTTGACACTTAAAAATATCAGCCACAGCAATACCCTAGGTCGGGTC
Organism: Sinotaia quadrata; assembly: GCA_028829895.1. Taxonomy (NCBI): domain Eukaryota; kingdom Metazoa; phylum Mollusca; class Gastropoda; order Architaenioglossa; family Viviparidae; genus Sinotaia; species Sinotaia quadrata. Next base: position 19,101,530 of record CM054178.1, on the reverse strand, counting down.
AGGTTGACATTTAACAATTTGTTTAACAATTAAATCTAGAAATAGGGATAGGTACATTTACTCCATCACACACATACGTAAATATATACATGTGTAATGTGTGTGTGGATTTATAAATCTTGTATAATAAAATGTTACGATAAGTAAAACTCAAAACACTATTTAATAGTCCATTCGTATTTTAATACACATAACAAAAAGGCGTAGAATAAGGATGTGACGTTTTGCTGTTGATAGGCAAGGTGTTAATTCTCCATCACCGTGAGCTTCCCATAAACTTAGACTAACCCCGAAACACACATTGCTGGCCACACGTGTTGGAAAGAAGGAAGATAGTGTAAAATTGATGAGTGATAGTCTTGAATAATGCTCCGTGCCCCTTGACATGAAGTTTTAAATAAATTTGACCAAAATCAAAGAGCAACTCAACTGTTAAATTATTTTCGTTTACAGACATTTCATGACGCACGTGGGAGCATTCTGACACAACTTCCACTCCCAGACACTTTGGTGGACATCTGGAGACTGGTCGATGGCTGTTGCATTCAAACGATTGTTTCGATCAGTGAGATGAGTGATAACATCAAGGTATGGCGCGCACAAATATTTCTTCATCAAATAATTGTTTGAATGCGTCTTTCAGTGAGTAGAGTTGTGTTTCGTGTAGTATTTTAAAAAAACAAAGGGGGGGGGGGCGGTGATTACTGTACAGTCGGCTTTCTATCTTTGTTAAATGATAACTTACGTCGAATACTTGTCTAAATCCATATGTAAATGCTATTTTTCACAATATTTTCACTTTAAATGATTTCGTATTGAAATCGAAGTTGTGGTAATTTGGGGTATGTCAAATATTAATGACGTGAGGGAAACGTTTGAAACGATTAGATGGAAAATGCATTTTGTTTAGAATAGTTTAGAAGAAATTATGCAATTATATATTGTGCGTGCGTTTATTGATATTGATACGAACACAAAAACAATTTTAGGACGTTGACTGCTATTGGCCTCAAGAAGAAGGGGAGGTAATCAATGAAGGAATATACACAGTTGTGCTACAGTCAAGGAACAGTTTGGGAGCAAGTCTTATTGACTACAGTTTGGAACTACAAAATCAGGTATGAACTGAAGGTAAATTAATTTTCCTTGTGTATGTGCGACTGTTTGTGGGCTTGTGAGTATGTGTATTCATCTGCCTGTGCATGTATGTGTGAGAGTGTGTGTATGCGCACGCGCAGAAATATAGCTCATGTTTATTTCTAATGATTTCAAATATTACCATCAGGTAAGTGAATATGTGATTTATTATCAAGGCTGTTATCATTCAAACCGGATAAGTTGGTTTAACTTCATACAAATGATAGAGAACGCAAGGACGTAATTACGATCATTTCACTTTTAAACACAGTAAACAAAAACATACAAGGACGTAATTACGATCATTTCACTTTTAAACACAGTAAACAAAAACATACAAGGACGTAATTACGATCATTTCACTTTTAAACACAGTAAACAAAAACATACAAGGACGTAATTACGATCATTTCACTTTTAAACACAGTAAACAAAAACATACAAGGACGTAATTACGATCATTTCACTTTTAAACACAGTAAACAAAAACATACAAGGACGTAATTACGATCATTTCACTTTTAAACACAGTAAACAAAAATATACCAGGCAGAGTACACACTCGGTCTTTGAAATAGAGAACACCCGAATATACGAATTGTATCGCAACACAACAAATAAGTACATGTCATATTTCTGAACATACTTAATATGCGTCTTGTAATGACGGGGAACATATTCTCTAACGACAATTCATTACTCCAAAATAAAAATAAAATCGACACTAACACAAGAGTTATAACAATATATGTTAATACATTTATTATTGCATAACTGAGTCTTAATCGTATACCGGCGAAGAGTATATGGTACAGAGTAAATGTTGTCAACTGAATTGCTGTTATATGCTGTTTTCGTTTTCAGATGTAATATTTCATTGTGTTTGTTTTTTTTTAATTCAAACGCTCGTTATTTATGAAAGAAACATTACGTTTATTAAATATTACAAAGAAGTTGCAAATAATTTACTTTACTGACACTCCTTACAAAGACTGTTACAACCTTTTTGCCTACACTTGTTTCTTCTCCATAACATAAACGAAAAAATGAAGTTAGTTCCCTTAGCTCTTTGAACCAGTCTCATTAACTCTTAGTAATACATATAAGCATTATTCTGAAATGAAGACAATCGTTATGCCAAAGTACAATGGAAAATCGGTATACTATTAAGCAATTAGCAACAACAGTATAACACTAAAGTAGGGTAACCTAAATTCAGCAGTTTAACCTCCGAAGATTAATTAATGTAGACAATCATCAGTAAGATAGTTGGTATGGCACAGCTACAATGGGGAAGCTAATGGTGAGCACAGAAAAGGGTATACGATGACGTCATCACTTTATCTGCTTTGTGCAGGAAAAGGCAGAGTCGCGAATAGTTCGGTTGTTGCATTACACCGACTGGGAGCATGAGATACCCGGCAATACCCTGGAGTTGTTGCAGGTGATCGAACTATTGAACTCTAGCGCGAAGGACGGCGAATGTGTTCCTGTACTGGTGCAATGCTTGTGAGTTTGTATAAAAGAGAAGCATATGTTGATTCTGATGATTATGATGATGATGATGATGATGATGATGATGATGATGATGATGATGATGATGGTGGTGGTAGTGGTGGAGTAGGGATAGGAAAATTTGCTCCGCCACAGTTTGCTATTAGGGTCCTCTTATTTCATAATAGATTAAGAAAGTGCTTGCTATTAGCAGCCAGAATGAACAAGTATGCACAGTATGCTTACTGAAATAAAGTGGGAGATGAATGGCACTCATTATAACAGTGTACGCATTTGATGTCCAGTCTTTTTGTAGTCTCCTTTTAATTATGCCCACTACCCACTGCGTTGATCATATTACCCAGGAGGTGTGTGACTTCTATCTTTTCGTACGTGTGTATGTGTGTGTGTGTGGGGGGGGGGGGGGGGGCTCGCCTGCATGTTTCGTGGGTAAGAGAAAGGGATTTGAAGAATACGAAGAAACGTAGCCTGTGTATACTATTTTGTCTGAGATCTCAATACGAATAAAATCGCGAATTTCTTTATGTCTTAAAGTAACAATCCAAATTAAATCTTAAAATCCAAAGAAAGTTTTAACCGAGCACAAAAAATAATTAGAAGCAGTAGCAGTAGTAGTGAAGTAGTAGTAGTACTACTAAACTAGTAGTAGTAGTAGTAGTAGTAGTAGCAGTAGTTGTAGTAGTAGTGGTACTAGTAGTAGTAACATAGTATTGTTGTTGTTGTTGTTGTTCTTCTTCTTCTACTTCTTCTTCTTCTTCTTCTTCTTCTTCTTCTTATTATTATTATTATTATTATTATTATTACAGTGATGGCGCCTCAAAGAGTGGTCTGTTCTGTGCATTATGGAAAATAATCACCCGCATCATTCACGACAATCAAATTGACGTGTATCTAGCCGTTCGCAACGTACATAGTGTGAGACCAGAAGCAGTTACGTCACAGGTGTGTAAAATTTATTGTTTAGAAGATCTCTATCACCAAGATAATAAAAATCAATGAAACCAGTGGAAATTCGCCTTTCTCATTTTAAACGTTTGTTGCACGCTCCACTGGGCCATCTCCTATTCACAATTTATTGTACTTCATTATTGGTTGTGCAAAGCTGTTGAATAAATCGAGTATGTGAAAATTAAATTTGAATGAGGTGAACGATTTCATTAATAAAGAATATAAGTAATCGTATTTGTAAATGTGATGAAAGCGATAATTATAGGAGAGTTCCTCATAAATCAAACAGCTATTACAACACATTTGTTATGTGGTAACTATGTCATCAAGATGATCGTTAACATGACAACAATGGCAACTTTTTTCAAGATGATTAAACTAATTCCGATATTACAACGTTGAAACATTGAAATGTCACAAACACATATACATACATACATGCACCAACATCCCCACCCAATATAACATATATTGCAGAAAATCAAATTGATGAGTGTCACGTCTGTAGCATTATGTTGTGTCACATCTGTAGCATTATGTTGTGTCACGTCTGTAGCATTATGTTGTGTAACGTCTGTAGCATTATGTTGTGCCTCTAATGCGCAGGTGCAGTACCGTTACTGCTATGAAGTGGCACAACAATACAACAACTGCACAACTGTTTACGCCAACGCATAGAATATATTTCATTTTCAAGAAGAGCAGGCTTGAATTGGTAATTATTTCTTTACGTACACACTGTCGGCGCACGCAGGGTTGATATAATTCCTTTCTGCATTAGTGCTTGAGGTCAGTCATGGAGTGTTTTCGTGTGCTACTTCAAATGTGCACTGAAACTCAATTATTAAATTATGTATTAGGATGTACTTTACAAATGATTACAGACACTGCGAAACATAGTGTGTATATATATATATATATATATTATATGTGTGTGCGTGCGTGCGTGCGTGCGTGTGTGCGTGTTTATGGAGAGCATGCAATATATAGCATTCATACTTTGAAATGTTAATATATATGTCAATACAAAAATGTTGTAAATTTGAAATGTTAGTTTCAAAGAGATTTTGAGTGTATTACGTGTAGTTATATTTTGAATGTATTACGTCTAGTTATATTTTGAATGTATTACGTGTAGTTATATTTTGAATGTATTACGTCTAGTTATATTTTGAATGTATTACGTCTAGTTATATTTTGAATGTATTACGTGTAGTTATATTTTGAATGTATTACGTGTAGTTATATTTTGAATGTATTACGTGTAGTTATATTTTGAATGTATTACGTGTAATAATATTTATATTCCTGAAATAATGTCGTGTTGTGTAAATGAATGAGTTTTCCAAAACATTATGCTTGTATTAAAATGATTGTTATCACTGTATATCTTCGTAGTGCATATCTGCACGTATCATGTTTCCAATGCACAATAAAGTTACCGTTTTGTTGCGTGAGTTCTCACTGTTCTTTGTAAAGAAATGATATTGATTCTCTCGCAATGCACAATAAAGTGACCGTTTTGTTGCGTGAGTTCTCACTGTTCTTTGTAAAGAAATGATATTGGTTCTCTCGCAATGCACAATAAAGTGAATGATTTGTTGCGTGATTTCTCACTGTTCTTTGTAAAGAACGGATATTGGTTCTCTCGCAATGCACAATAAAGTGAATGTTTTGTTGCGTGAGTTCTCACTGTTCTTTGTAAAGAACGGATATTGGTTCTATAGCAATACAGGTGCGAGCCACTTTTGTAAAAGACTCGATTCTTGGTAAAACCTTCTGCATCTGTTCTATTTCAGGCAAAGCAAATCGACACCAATCAACATGAAATGGAATTAAATTATGGATCTTTTGTAGCAAATTGAACATCACCCTCCCATCGTGTGTGCCCTAATCCATCTTCCATTCCATGTTATTTTTAGAATGTATTTCTTTGTTTTGTTTACCCTATGCTTGTATAGTTTGTTGATGCCTTACACTGCTCTCGTACGCATCTGCTATAACATTGCATGTTGTGTTAACTTAGTTATTTTTCAACTGTCATATGATATCACTTTCAAGGTAAAAATAAATATCTGTAAGTGTTCTCCTTGTAAGACAAATGTTATCTTGAAGAGATTAGCATAAATGGTATTTTCATTGTTAAGTCTATCCAAGCAGAGAGAAAATTATGGCTATGTGTTGTACACAACATAACTTCGTTGGCCAAGTCGGGAGGTATGAAATACTGTTGAAGCAAACGCATGCAAGTTATCATGCACAACAGCAACATTCTGTACGACGTCCTGTCAGATAATATTTATCTGGCATAAACATCAGTCACTCGTTGTCGTCCTTTATTTCGCCCAAACAAGCTTTTGAAAGAACCAACCAGGGCTTGCTATCGTTCACCATTCTAACCGATTTCATAATGTTTCTGATGAAATCTCCCTTGGCAATAGAAACTCATGTGTAAAATCAAGTTGCTTTGGATGGAAATGTTAAACCGAAACAAAGCAGTCAAAATTAAGGCTGAAAAATAAATATCGCTTCCGTTCACTTTGCACCAATAATTATTCACAAACAGCATGCCCCTTACGTCACTAATAATTTATTTCCGTAAGCTTTCATCACTATAATCTGAAATGAAAATATTACTGTTATTTTTATTAGCACATTTTTTCCCAAGAGAAATAATGATATATACATACATACATATAGTTACCTCTCCCTTTCCCCCCACAACCCCCTCACCCACTTTAATCTCAGTGTTTGTTCCATAATCAAAAAGCAAATATTTATATTTTCTTCTGCGTTTATTTGGTCTCCATTTATTGTTTATGCGTGTAATGTTTCTTGTGATACCAAGAGTATATGTTTAATTTTTAAATAAAGTTTGTTTTATGGGATGTTATAGATAAAGAAAAACAAATAATTAACTTTTTTACAGTCGTTAATTCATTCAAATAATGATAATGACGAGCAAAATGATAACATATATTTTATTTCTTTATTAGAAGTTAATGAAGCGTATAATACTACTTATCAAATATTTAAAATTGATATGATACATAGTACATATAAGACTGTGTATTCCTTGCTAAATGAAATAATATTTTGATTACAGGTATCATCTCTACATTAATTCCATCTGATACAAGTTGTAGTATTTGATATGCATTCCCGTTTACTTTCATTATTCTGATAAAACTATTTTAAATTTATAAAGGATAATTATAATCAGTGTTTTTGTATCCGTTCGTAATAAAAATGTAATAATATGACTAAGTAAAACTTGTTGTTTGTATACGGTAATAAAATGTGTAATTATATTACTAAGTAAAATTCGGTGTTTGTATACGGTGATAATTATTATAATAAGTGTAATTATATTACTAAGCAAAATTTTAATCTGTGTTTATATAGTAATAATGAATGTAATTATAAAATTCTATAGGTCTTAAAATGCAGCATGTACATTGGTAGCTGAAGCATTTCAGTTCACTACTTAATTTTTACAACTACACGTTTTAAGGAATTATGTTTTGACCAAGGAATCCAAGTCACACCATCAGCACCTTGAGCGCCATCTGGTTTGTAACGCCCGTTCAGGTTGGCGAAAGAACAGTCTGTGTACCACCACCCCCCGTGCCGTTCATGAGCGCAGTTGAACGTGGCTATCATGTCGTGATCGCTGTCAAATGTTGAGAACTGTATCTGGTTACTCACCCCTATGGCATCCCCTGTAATGTTAAACACCAAACATGTGAAGAAAACTAATGCATTAAAACATAAATTGTTTGTTGTAGACAGTCACTGTCATCTTGATTAAGTTATTTTTTTTTATTTTTTACTGTCATTTGCTTTGTTGATCTACTACCTCAATCTTTCAACTCTTCAGTCAACCAGAACAATGTTTTCACAACTTTTATTTCCGATTTTGTCTACACATTCGTCGACAACTGCTATTTTCCACTTTGTCTACTTATATGTTTCAGTTCCATTATACATTGTTTCATCCTTGTCCTTTTGATACATCATCTGTGTTATTGTTGATTTTTGCCGTATATATATGTTCCAATTTATACGTTGTCACAACTTTTCATGCATATTTGCCTTTATGAATTTTTTAAATCAATACATTTTTACCTTTATGTATTTAATAAATCACTGCATTTTTTGCCTTTTTGTATTTATTAAATCACTACATTTTTGCCTTTTTGTACTTATTAAATGACTGCATTTTTGCATTTTTGTATTTATTAAATTACTACAATTTTTGCCTTTTGTATTTATTCAATCACTACTTTATTGCGGTTCAACTAGGGAATACATAAGTGAAAATATCTGTATTCACGAACCAGAACATAATAATTTTATTTCTTTTTAAAGAGCAGGTTTTTAATTCCATATTTCTTACCCGTTTCTTGAATTATCTTATTTGATGTTAATCTGAATTTTAACTTTCTGTCACATTTCTCTTTTCTTAATTTTCTTTTGTTCGTCCTTTCCAGAATGGTCCAAAAATTATGTTATAAAATTATTTTACAAATCTGTAATTTTTGCATTTAGTGTTGTTCACATCGGGTTTTTCTGGCGGCGTGTCGTCCCTATGATACGCTTGACTGTACATCGGAACTTTAAGTTTCTCCTAATTAATTCTCAATAACAACCGCTGAATGCAAACTCATTACATGATTGTTTTAAATATGTGTACACAAAAAAAATCACCTGCAGTTCCACTGTATTCTCCAATAGTTAATCTGTAATTGTCATGGGGGCCATTAACTGTGAACACTTTGTAAACGGCGTAGGCTGTGGAACCGTTGAAGTTTTCGATGTCAACGCGAAATGTGAGGCGTTTATTTTTAGTCATATGGAAAAGATTGAGAAGACCTGAAATAAAATATCGTTGAATTATTCACCTGTAGGCCTGAAAGTTAATATTCAATTATTCACCTGTAGGCCTGAAAGTTAATATTCAATTATTCACTTGTAGGCCTGAAAGTTAATATTCAATTATTCACCTGTAGGCCTGAAAGTTAATATTCAATTATTCACATGTAGGCCTGGAAGTTAATTTCATTCAATTATTCACATGTAGGCCTGGAAGTTAATTTCATTCAATTATTCACATGTAGGCCTGGAAGTTAATTTCATTCAATTATTCACCTGTAGGCCTGAAAGTTAATTTCATTCAATTATTCACATGTAGGCCTGGAGGTTAATTTCATTCAATTACTCACTTGTAGGCCTGGAAGTTAATTTCATTCAATTACTCACATGTAGGCCTGGAGGTTAATTTCATTCAATTACTCACTTGTAGGCCTGGAGGTTAATTTCATTCAATTACTCACTTGTAGGCCTGGAGGTTAATTTCATTCAATTACTCACTTGTAGACCTGGAGGTTAATTTCATTCAATTACTCACTTGTATGTTTAGGTTTACATGATACAAAATACTCGTGAAACTCATTGGGCTGAGACAATGAATATTACATAAATGTTACGTGGTTCGATGTTGATACCACTTTTCCTTCTTTAATTATTCCTAATCGTGTTCAAATGTAACAGTTAGAAAAGTTATATATGATAATAATTATTGCCAGATATCCTGTCTTTCACACTTTAACACAAACACAAACGCACATATTTATTCACAGTCTCACACTTAGCCACAAATATAATAAATACACAGATATAACCGATAGACCCCATATTACTCAAAATGTAACAGGTTTGAATAATTACTATTTAGCATCACTTGATTTATAAATTATTGCGTTAAAACGCGCATCTTTATAGTACTATTAACAAGTGGAATCCGGTACGTGCATGTAGTTTACGTTGTAATTTATACATTTCTAGAAAACAACAAGGTACGAAACAATACCACAGATTAGAATATAGAACTTCTTCAACAAATTAGCTTTCGTGCCATCCCCATTTAATGAGGTTGTTATGAGCCTATTAATCAGAAAAACTAATCATCCGTTTGGAACTGGTTTGGATTGCATCAACATTTTCTAGCATATTCTTTACCTGAGTTACTCCAACTCTGGCACTTCAAAAATGTTATCATAAGCAGAGCCCAAAGTCATGTGACGTTGACAAATATAAAATAATTAAATTTAGAAGTAGGGACTGGTAAATTTACTCAGACGCAAAATAAAACATTTAGTTTACAACCTTACCAATCCAGAACTCCCCATTTAAGTCCCCAAATCCTTCCTCGTATTGCTCCCAATCCTGGTAGAAATCCACTGAACCATCCTGTCTTCTTTGGATTACCTGTAGGATTTATTTCAGGTATTAAAGAATTTCTTGACAGAACTATGTATGTTTACACAACGTAGACGTTATACATGAACAATAAACTCTTTCGTTTATTAATTAATTAATCCTGCATGAAATACATTTGAAAAAAAAAATTATATAGCGTTGGTACGCCAAGTGAAGTTTTATTGTGAAATATGTTTAGTAGTTTTCCTCTTCGTGAAATTATTTGTACAAAAGGTAGCGAAATATGTATTTTATTCGTTTGTCCGTTTCGTGACACTGCTGTTTACGTATGAGTAGTAATTACGTATTTTGTGAAATAACACATTCGAATTGTTTGAAGGAGTTGTTCCTCTTTGTGAAATGGCAAGTTGAACTATGTGGGATGAAACTATACTTCTTTATTAAACAAGGTTAAACTAGTTGGTTTAAACTGTGCCTCTTTATTAAATAGTTAATAGTACATTAAAATATGTGGATGGAAAATTATTAAATATTTAAAATATATATTTTTTAAATCTGTATTAAGCATAAAGTTACACTATGTGAATAGAAACTGTAATTGTATCGCTTTATTAAACAATACTTTATACTATGCAAAATAGAAACTATGACTCTTTATTAAACCGCACGTTAAGATATGTGAATGATAATTGTGCCACTTCATTACAGCACGTTAAGCTAATTGAACAGTAATTTTACGTCTTTATTAAACAACACGTTAAACTATGTGAAGAGAAAATTACCTCTTTATTAAACAGGACGTTAAGTAATGTGATTATGAGCTTCCTCTCTTTCTGATTTCAAATATTGTAATGCTGTAGTATAGTTAATAAAGTAATTTTCTGTGAAACATACAGCCGTTTCTTACTACCTGTCAAACTGATAGATATATGATGATTAATGCTGAACACTGAGTGGAAACTAGTGCCTAAAATTAGAGTATTCCATTTCTCCTCAGCACTTTGCCTTCATCCAAATTATCGTAAATGTTTGCTTTTAAGATCTGAACACGTCATCGTATTCGGGAACAGGGTTGACTAGATAATGGTTGACGGGACGACTCGGTACACCTAGTCAATGTTTTCAAATGCCTATCATTATAGTAGTCCTCATGAAGCATTATATCTGGGGCCTCGTTAACTACTATTTCAGTGATTGCGAGTTTGTGCCTCATTAAGACTCTATTGGCGATTGTGCGTCAAGGCGTCAATAAGTATTTTTACAGCAATTGAGAACTACGCATCATTCAGCATTATTTCAACGATTGAGAGCACTTTAAGCACTATTATATCTTATATAAATCTATTCCTCATTAAGCATTATTGCTAACAATTGCGGGTCTAGGCATCTTGAGGTAATAATTATTTTCAAAGTCAAATCTAATTGATATGCGTCCTAGCATTCTATTGGTGGTTTTAATGGCCTTGATCTCGGCTGTTGGTGTGTTATTGCATTCGACTAACCTCGGATTTGCTTATGTACGAAAATTATTTTGAAATGGGTACATTGCAGCTTAGGATAGTTTTACTCAAACGTCGTGGCAAACCTCAAATTGTTTTGTCTGACAAGTTTCAAGGATGGAGAAAAAGTGCTGCATTCTTTTTTTTTTGTTTATGTCACTTGTCACAATTATTCGAAAATGATGCTGTTGTAAAGGAGTTAAATGTTGGGTTTAAGTTGTAGTGGTGTTAAATGTTAGGTTTAAGATGTAGTTGTATTAAATGTTACGTTTAAAGTTAAAACAATTCAAGAACAACACGGGACTATCCATAATCTTCATCAGTGACTTTATAGGCGCTTGTATTCTATCAACTGTTGCAGTCGTCAGAGGCAATTGTCTGTCATCAGCATTATCCATTCAGCAGACATCAGTGATTGGCTGTCATCGCATGGCTGACCTTATTATTTGATTTTTTAGGCATGCAGGTTTATGACTGTGCTATAGTTATTATTTATACCGTCAATGAATGTGTTTGTTAGACCAGCATTAGTATCAAGTAAATGCTTACGTTAAGCCAGCTTTAATAATGAGTGAATGTTTTAGTTAAGCCAACATTAGTAATGAGTGAATGCTTTCATTAGGCCAACATTAGTAATGAGCAATTGTTTTAGTTATGCTAACATGAGAAATGAGTGAATGTTGACTTTAGGCCAGCATTATTAATGACTGAGTGCATTAGTTAGGACAATATTAGTAAGCAGAGAATGCTTTCTTTAGGAAGCATTAGTAATGGACGAATGTTTTAGTTAGGCCAGCATTAGCAATGGGATAATACATTAGCTAGGCCAGCATTAATAATAGCTGATTGCTTTCTTTAGGCCAATATTAGTACTATGTGAATGCTTTAGTTAGGCCAGTATTAGTACTATGTGAATGCTTTAGTTAGGCCAGTATCCATCTCTAGTGTGAATAAATTAGTTTAGATTAAAATGTGATAAATATATTTGTTTCTGCCAATGTCTACCAGTTCTACTGTTAGTGTGTGTGTGTGTGTGTGTGTGCCCGCGCGCGGATATTTTTAGGCATGGAAGCTTTATAGCACACTCCACTTCAGTTCTCAGGCAAACATCCCCATGCACACAACATAGCATGCATACATCTAAACGAATAAATCATGTGACACTAGTAAACTTGGAAAACTGCACATACTAAAATTGCTGGAAAAAATAAAATCAATAAATCTCATATGCAAATGTGTTCGCCAATAACGTTACTATAAACTCTTTTTCTCCCTTCAAATAAATCATTAGGAAGTCTTCCGCATAACGGTTACAGTTGCTGTTTTACGATGTAACATGGTAGGTTTATACCAAGTGGAAATGTATTTTGTGGGCATATTAAAATCATTGTTTCCAAAGCGTTTAGCATTCAATAGTGCATCGTTCCTCGATGGACCATTGCGATATTATCCTGTAAAGTTATAAAAATAGCTCCGTGTTAAATAAACCCCAGTAATTTGTGCAAACGATAGTCCGATGATTATAATAAAAATTTATCCTACCTACAAGGATCTGAGTTCGATTGTCAGATTTTTAATAAATAACGATAAAGATGAAAAATGTTATGTATTCACCGCCCATCCACCATCATGTTTTGTCTGGTCACAGTAGACATTGATAGTTTTGGAGTAAGGCAAGAAAAGTGTGTGAATGCCATTTTCTTTGTCATATTTCTTGACGTCTTCACAGGAAGCAGGCCTTTCTTCTGCAGTAAAAATAAAATGGGCCTGTAAATATAGAAACTCGACATCGTATTAATATATTTATTATATTCATTACATTAAAGAATTATTTCAAATTAATAATTTTGCAGAGATCATTTAGGTTGTTTGAATTGAGAACATATAGATCACTAACTTATACCAATTACTACCCTTTCCGTTATACATTTAACAACATTTGCCGTTTTGGCAAAGGTGTACATTGAAACTATAATAGCTTCCGTGGATTTATATTCGTGGTCTTTAAATATAGACACATGTTAAATAGCATATATTTGTTATTGCTGACATGTTTTCCTGTTTTAAATGTGAGTGTACACCCTTATGTTTCCTTATAATTATTTTAATCTGACTTTGAAAAGATTTTATCTTTCTTATGTTGTAATTGTGTCGTGTTGGAAAAGTACTTTTTCGATAAAATAGATCTAATGCATAATATTTGTAAAATGCCCATGGCAACAACGTTCTTTACAACTACTTAATTACTGTTTATGGAATATAAGTGACATGTACAATATCTTTAAAGAGAGCAAATGTTATTCGTCAGTATGTAAGAGGAAAGAAGGGTGAGAAAGAAAACTAGTAAACGAATCATAAGTCATACGGACTGAGCTTTAATTTCACTCTGAGGGAGAAACGAATATTGCATTAGTTTGTACCGAAGTTAAAAATTATGTATGACGCACCTGGAGTGAGCTGATCAGGGTTTGGAGACCCTTCGAACCACTAGGACATCAGCCATGAACTAATGAAGCACCAGAGCAACAGCTAGTGCCACACCTAAGCCCTTATTAGAGCAACTTGTGAAACAAGCCTTACTGCCTACTCCCAGCCCTTATTAGAGCTACTTGTGAAACAAGCCTTACTGCCTACTCCCAGCCCTTATTAGAGCTACTTGTGAAACAAGCCTTACTGCCTACTCCCAACCCTTATTAGAGCTACTTGTGAAACAAGCCTTACTGCCTACTCCCAGCCCTTATTAGAGCTACTTGTGAAACAAGCCTTACTGCCTACTCCCAGCCCTTATTAGAGCTACTTGTGAAAAAGCCTTACTGCCTACTCCCAACCCTTATTAGAGCTACTTGTGAAACAAGTCTTACTGCCTACTCCCAGCCCTTATTAGAGCTACTTGTGAAACAAGCCTTACTGCCTACTCCCAGCCCTTATTAGAGCTACTTGTGAAACAAGCCTTACTGCCTACTCCCAGCCCTCTTCAGGGGGGGGGGGGGAAATCATGATGAACTACATCATGCGGCCACCCGCGCAGGTCCTTGTCAGAGCGGAAAAAAGAGGAGTTGGGTTTTTTTTGTTAAATCCAAGACTACACAATAAACTTTTACGGATACATGTACCAAAGAATCAACAAACTTTACTCCTCATTACTTCTCGATAAATTCAGGAATTCCAGCCCTTGACGATATTTTCTGCAACCTAATACGTTTTCTCTTCCATGACGTGGCAGGAAAAGGCGAAGGACCGCATGTTGTCCAACACAAGCAAGCTATCAACTCTGCAGTCTATTTCTGTGTAACATTTAAAGTATCACTTCTTAACACTTAGAAAACTACCTCCATCGACATTCATTGAAACGTCAAACTAACATCCAGTGGAAAATACCGCCAAAACTAAAGCCAACTCAAAATAGATTCTCATCAAGCCAACAATGACAGAACACAAAACGCAAAATACACCCACCACCATCTGAGACAAGGAAATGAACACGCAAATAGTTTGGACACTACCACCAAAAACTAAAGCAAACTCACACAGACTCTTACCCAGGTTACCGAAACCAAACAAGCTTTCTCATAAACCCCGCCAAGCGTGGCCGAGGAGATAACAAATCAGACATGGTAAGAAGACAGAGGTGAAAAAGTTCAGACGACTGCAACCAGAAAAAAGGCAACAAGAGTATAAAACTTTAAGAATAGCTTCTGTCGCCTCACAATATCAACTCTGTATGATATATTTCCACGTTATGTCTTCCGATATTTTAGTCAGTGAGAAGTGTATTTACTTTTTGCCATTAAACCTTCTCACACGGAGTCTGACGTTGTGTGGTATCCGACAATCAGTACAATCAGTACAAAATATTTCTAACGCTTTATCACATGGATTGTTCCTGAAGCAATAGTGGGTTTATTCTCTTCATGACGATTTGCATCATCAACTTGCGTTGAAAAAAAGTTCTCGACAAGAGAGAAACTAGTTATCACTAAGTCCATGGCTTCGTCGATTTCATGCGTCATCTGTACTTCTAGAAGATTTTGGTTCTATTTTTATCTTTACTACATTTTATTTTATTACAAACGTCCGGGTGAATTTGTCCCCAAATCTAATAAATTATATCTGTGTTCGCTTAATGTTTGTTGTGTTGGTAGTGGTCATGTCAAAATAGAGAGCGGGTCTTAGTGTATAACTTTGCCTAACTTCGATCGCGTGGAAATGAACTTTAACACGCCGCCATATTTCATGCGCCCTTTGAATGACGTACGCACATGGATAATTTGATATCAAAATAAATTGATGGAGACATTGTTGTGTGTGTGAGTATGTGCGCTCATTTATGCATGTGTCTATGCTTGAGTGTGTGTGTGTGTGTGTGTGTGTGTGTATGTGTGTGTGTGTGTGTGTGTGTGTGTGTGTGTGTGTGTGTGTGTGTGTGTGTGTGTGTGTGTGTGTGTGTAAGACAGAGGAGACAAGTAGTAAAGCAGGAAGAGGGGAAATGAACGAACGAGACGTAATTACCTTTGTCTTTTGTAGATGGAATTAGACTTAGTCCAAACGAGTCTCGGACATGTGCCTCGAAATTCAACTGCAACATTAGTAATTCGATGTTTAAGTCGTCAACCTTCTTTAGGAGAGTATTTAATTCTTCATTTTGGGCTTGTAGGATTTGTACTGCACTCGATTCCTCACTGTACTTCTCTTCAATATCTTTTGCCAAACCAGTCACGTGTTCAATTTTGCTCTCTAAGTTTTCAACAGCCATTGTTAAGGTTTCTGTCTTGTTAGTAAGGATCATGATCTTTTCCTTAATGCTATCATTCTGGGGATGTAAGCTTTCAATCAAGTCCTTCAAATCAGACACCTCATCACTTAGGATAGTGATTTCTTCCCTAGGCGTTTCTGAAATACCGGGAGTATGTAAACCTTTTACATGCACTATGGCGGGATATTTCATGGCGGAGAAGTTTTGAAGGCATTGGGTTGCTAAGGACGCAGGATCTAGCGCGCAAGAGTAGTTACCTTCTTCTGCAGGATTTGACAGCATCAGGACGAAACTGTTGTTGGTGTACGATGTGCTTTTGACTTTCTTACTGGAAGGAGTCTGGAGGACAAAGAAATATTAAATGTAGATAAGTATACTGCGACAAACTCGCAACACTCGATATCCGGGGACGCCAGTAATACATATAAAATACAACATGTCCATTATCAGTGTCCTTTCTAACAATTTGTATGTGATTATCTTAACTAGATGATTACATGCATGGCTAGGCACGTGATCGACTATATCAAAAAGTGATACTGACGGAGGAAACATTTCAAGTTTACAATATATTAACAGAAATTTAATGGGAACTTTTATTTCATTTTACACGTGAATCCATTTATAATATTAGATAGGAATCCGTGAATGTTTTGTTTTTTTGTGCTTACCCATGATGCATGACTTCGTTTTTCTCGTTCTCTTTCCTTAGTTTACATCTTATTTTATAGACAAATGGCATGTATGGGATTATTACTAACTGAAATTACTATTAATATAACGCTTGTGTATATGTGCTTTTCTAAGTCTATTTGTAATAAAGAATCCTCAATTCACACCCCTAATACACTGAAAGCAAGAAATTTTTAATATTGAAAATGGCCAAAATAGAGACGACTTCCTAGGCACTGGGCAGAAAACAAGAGATTCATTGCTTTGCTCTTGATACTAACTAGTATAAAACATTGAAAGAAAGGCTTGCATTCACCACTACGTGTTTTAATTTATTTTAATGGCTACCACCTAATCAAAGAAAGAAAACTAAAAAACAACAACGCAAAACACGTGTCCTTGCCCACATGCACACACCACGCATACCCACAAACGCGTGTGCCTGCCCACATGCACGCACAATGCATACCCACAAACGCGTGGCCTGCCCACATGTACACACAATGCATACCCACAAACGCGTGGCCTGCCCACATGTACACGCCCCGCATACCCACAAACGTTTGTACTTGTCCACATGCACACACCACGCATACCCACAAATACGAGGAATGACATCGGCTTGCTTTTTCTTCCAGTCACACATATTTGTCTGCAGCAAATGGTGTACGCACAAATAATAGCCCAAATTAATTGGTGTACATTACAAATAATAGCCCAAAGTAAACGGTGTACGTTACAAATAATAGCCCAAAGTAAACGGTTTACGTAAAAATATATGCCTGCAGTAAACGGTGTACGTTACAAATATCTGCCTGCAGTAAACGGTGTACGTTACAAATATCTGCCTGCATCAAACCGTGCACATCACAAATATTTGCCTGCAGTAAACAGTGTATTTTGGGGCGGTAGCCAGCAAGGGAAGTAGTTTCTGTTGTTACTTTGGTACTGGTGTGATTTCTTTGATTCTGAGATAATGCTGGTATTTATTTTGTGTTACTGTGCTCCAGGTATTACTTCTGTTCTATTACTGTGATAGTGATGTTATATGTTTTATTTGAATGAAAATGTAACAACTTACAGTCCACGTGACGGTTACTGGCGGCTGCCCCAAAAAATGAAAGTTCCCACAGCCTAATTGCACGTGCCATTGTCCTGTTGTTGCCTCGTAAACACTGTCTGGCAAAATGGAGACGTGAAGCCTGGCGTCAACGGTTACAGGTGGGTCTGATAAATCAAAAGCAAAGCTAATATTGTAAAATAAAAAATAATGAAAGCCGCATCAGAATCCTTAACACATTTTCTTTTAAATACAAAAGATTATCTTTCTTCTCTTTGTTTCCAACCAATTGTTAGTTTCGACGCAAAACATAATCATCAGAAGGCAGAAAACGGTGTGAAAAACAATTTGTCGTTTGCTTTACAATCTATTGAGGTGAGTTTAACACGAGAGAAAAATAAAATGTCATTGTTCACTTCATATATGACTACCAACAAAATGTCTTCAAATCCATTTCAGAGATTTAATATCCATATTCAAAGCAACTATCTTTGATTTTAGGTTATGAATCAGCCGCCTGCCAAAGTTTATCTTAATTATACTGTCATACTATCGGCGTGCAGTTTGGACATACAGCAGAAAAGCGCATATTCTGAATGATTTTTCTGGCAAATGTGCGCATTCGAATTTACTTAGAGATGAGCCACTTTTCTCAAAATTTTCAAACGAAGCAGGTGAATCATTTAGAAAATTGCAAAGCTATAACCGTAAGGTTAGAGAGTAAAACGTTTAACTTAAAAATACTCTGGGTATTCAACAGAAATGCGTTTTTCTTTATAATGTGATCAACGTGTTCATATAGGACTAACAAGTTCTAATGAGAACTGGTAACAATATTATGTTTTATCATGAAGCGAAAATACTTCACTAAAAGTTTGGGCTTCGTGAGCCCACGCTGAATTTCGTACCCGCTAGTTGAAGACAGTTTACCTGCAATATCTTCTTTGTTCAGATAACTAATTAATTGTAGAAATCCACCAAGACAAACTTGTTTTTTCACTCTGACAAACTGCGCGCGTATGTATGTGTGTATGTTAATTTGACTGCATTTGTCTATGCTATGATAAGCAGAAGGAGTGTCTAACTTTTAATCGGATATTGTTGTGAAGTGGTGGTGTACATGTCAACGCTCTTTCGATTATGTTCATTTACTGTATATTTGACAAAACACTTAAGAATTTATTGTTAATTTATTAGCTTCATGCACATATATTAAAACCTTCTTTTGGAATAACAGTGAGTGGTGAGTGGATGGGGGCTCGTTAATATAAATAAAAGACGTATTTGTATTGCTCCTTTAGTAAGAAATGTCCACCTACAGAAACAATATGCGACAGTAAAACGCCTATCTTATTATTGTGTAAAGAGTAGAGTTTTACGACCCCTTATAATCCGTCAAGTGAGAGACATGCTGGTCTTTGAGAGAATTATTAATAATATATAAATTAAGAATCTCAATCATTTGTAATTAGTTATGCGTTATTAGTCAATAAATAATCATCATAACGAGCGAAGCGTGCACAGAGGTGTCACAAAGAGTAAACACGAACAAAAACCTTGAAGAAGATCTCAAAAAATATCTAGACACACGAAGGATTTTTCAAAACGTCGGTAATTAAATCTGAAATATTTCAGAGAAAGAGCAACTCCATCATATTTAACTAAAGTCAAAATAAGATTTTTATCAAGCACTTAATTAGGTTGCGAAATGTGACCAAAGTTCTGAATTTGAAAATGCAATTCTCTGCTACCCCGAATGTTAACTGTCATGGCGTTGCTGCTGGCTCAAGTCCATGTTTAAACACTTTTTTCCTGCCATCAGAAATCAATGCCCATCTGATAGCAGCAATGAAGCCTGACCTATTAGAAGTGATATTTTACAAGATCCAATTCAGTTTACAAAACATTATCACATTAATTATATTTTGAGATATTTTATCTTGAATTACTGAACGATTGAAAAATAGTTTTAAAATGAAATTTATGCCAGCCGCCTCTTAGCACATTTGCGCCAATACCATACTTATACAATTAACTCCATATGTGTGTATAATTATAGACATATAATAGTAATAAACTTGCATTTACATTGCTAACTGAACGCCATAATTGAATTAGTTACCGATAAACAAGAGATTATTAACAAAATGGAGAGGAACCCTTTATCAAACGTGACAATTTGGGCATTTATTGTACATCTCTTCTGTCTACCTTTTTAACATTCCATTCAGCAGAATTCACTTTGTAGAATTATTTTCTTAACGTTGGTCTTTCCTCAAAATTATTTTATTTTGAATATGACTAACATCTTCCATTTTCAGACTTTATTACATTATTATTATATTTCAAATTGGCATATGATTATCTGAGTAAATTTTTTCTATGGTTACTCGTGAATGTTTTATTCTCTCCTTGTAATTGTCTCCTGAATGTTTTATTCTCTCCTTGTAATTGCCTCCTGAATGCGATGCTATATTGTATTATCATATAAATGTGTCTTTGTCTGTCCTTGCGTGATGTAAGTCAGTAGCTGGCGAGGGAGCGGGGGGTTGAAATCATAGGATTAAGAAATGAAAAATAGGAGGACACGTCCTTTGGATAATAGCAGATCTGAATTCGGGATTGTGATAATTTAATAATTAGATAAAAGTCATATCAATATTTACGCTTCGTGAGGGCTGGGATAGGAATAGCTCAAATAACACTACAATTTAAAAGTTACAATAGATAGATAGACAGACAGACAGACGGACGGACGGACGGACGGACGGATGGACGGACAGATAGATAGATAGATAGATAGATAGATGGATAAACTGCATATATTTATTACAATTTTATTATAATGGTATTTTAAACAAACTTTAGTAAATGCTATTTACCGAACACTTGTACAGTGGCATCTTGCCTAAAACTAATTGAATCTTCAGGGATGTTTACTTCAACCGTGTAATACCCCGCGTCTGAGAGTTTTGCCTTTGGCAGGAGTAACCCGGCATTTGGTACAAACTTCAGGAGTACCTTCGCAGAAGGTAATGGAATGAAAGTGTTACTTGCGTGAACAGCAATTACTTTTCCTGGCTCACCTGCAACATTGAAGCTTGTTTAAAAGCTAGTAGGAATTTCTCTCTTTCATTTGTGAATAGTGTCAATCTCCTGGGAGATTTGCTGATATAATTTAGCCCTAGACGCATTAAATAAATATTAAAATATTATTTTTTAAAGTGATTTTATATAAGATGTTTATCTTAAATGAAGAACGTAATGTACTTTAAATTTATTGGACCACTTCAAAATCAAAATATCGGCCGGATTTGTTCCGTCATAGTGTAAGTGTAGTTGCGAGCAGAAATGTTTAAAGGCAAAGGGTTGTGTGACGCCAAAGCCACTTTCTTAATGATTATCATTATTATTATTTATTAATTAATGATCCATAACTAATTACAAGCGAAGAGAACCTTAACTTATTTTATTAATAATTCTCCAGCAGAAGCCACTCGTCTCTCACTTGGCGGATATGCAGGCATTGTAAACGTTTTCTCTCTTCCACAACATTAAAATCAACATTTACCGTCACACAATATTTCCATAGTGGAAACCTTCTTCCTAAATGAGAAGACAAATCCGTCTTTAATTTATATTTAGCGAGCCCCCAACCACAAACTTTTTCTCCAACATAAGGTTTTAAAGATGCTTAAGAAGGTCAATAAATGTAACAATACATTCATTAAATCAACAATCAAATATAAAATATGACAAATACAATTAATAAAGATTATTTGAGAACAAAATTTAAAAGAAAGCACGTTTAAATACGTACTATGTTTTACGCAGTACATATCTTAAAATAAAATTCAACAATAATGACAATACAAATCACAGGATATTTCTCATCAGAGAACAGAAATGGTATTATTAGAAATATGCGTTAATAGAATTTACTTAATCTAAATTGAGTGCTACCTCAATAGTCTTTCGAAAGTATAATTTCATCTAATGTGTAAGAAAGGAATCATTGTTTATAAACAGCATCTGCGGTTACCCTGCATGCATGTGTCCAACTAATTTTCTTGAAAAAAAAAAAGAACTGTTAGTAAATTATACAAACTTTATTATTAAATATGTCTTTTCTTTCAATTTTTAAAATCTACTTTTGCTTACCTGGAGACGCCTTAATCCATTCAATAAAAATCTCATTTGTTGATGTCGTTTCGAAAACCCATGGCAACGTTACTTTGTACCCAACACAGCCATGTACAACTGTGCCATTTGGGAACGCGGGTGACGATTTCCATTCGAAATCAGGTTTTTCTTTAGATTTAAAATACAAGTATAAACTTTTAATTTTCGAATACAAAATTAAAATATAAGAGAAGTATCTGAACCAGACTGAATCTCATTTACAACAATTCGCAAAGGTACGACATTTCAATAGTTTATTCTTGCTTGTAAATAACAATCAATTTAACAGTGTAAGAAAAATTGTTATAATTATCAGGTATAAATGTCCTAATTAGAGTTCATATAATCCCATTGTCATCATTGTAACTAGTAGCATATGTATGTAAACATATTTGATTTGTGTCACTTAACAAAACACACCAAAACAGAAGATGTTATAACATTAAGCGATTTAGTCATTAGCTTAAAGGAAAAAAATACTAATAGATTATGTTTTTATAATTTACATTTATTTTGTATGGTGTTTTGTCGAGTGGTTGTTTATTTTATCTATAACAGTTAACAGTTTATGAAGCATTTAAATAGTATGAATAATTATATTGTTTAAATAAAATGTCAATAATGAACAGAAGGATATAACTCTTTGATAATGACTTACTGCAAATTTAATTTTGACACTCATACAGTTATACAACATCAAAATGTATAAAATGATAGTTAAATGAAATTTAGAAGTTCTTTAAAACACAAAATGGACAAAGCATTAAGAATATCGAATTGTTATAATTCCATTACTCTCAGTAACCTGTTTCACTGATATTTACTCTCAGTAACCAGTTTCAGTTATATTTATAATCAGTAACCAATTTCTCTTGTATTTGCAATCAGTAACCTGTTTCAGTTATATTTACAATCAGTAAACAATTTCACTGATATTTAATCTCAATGATCAATTTTTTTTTATATTTACTCTCAATGATCAATTTTTTTTTATATTTACTCTGAATGATCATTTTTTAATTTAATCTCAATGATCAATTTCTTTGATATTTACTTTCAATGACCAATTTCATCTTTTTTTCGAACTAATTATTACATTTGTAAAGTACAAATAAATGAAAGTTATAATAAAAATGGAGAAAGCTCTTAATTCAAAATAAAATGGCGGATGCTTCCGGCATACGGCCTCTTTTGTGTCAGAGTAGGTAGATGTAGGGTGGTATTTTATGCGTTGGGCGGGGTATAACTAGTGGTCAGCCGTATGATACATCTGATAATGGGTTACTCAATATTTAACTAATGTATTTCTTTATTATAATTTGAGGTGAGGTGAAAATGCTATATTGTTTTCTGTTACTTTGTTCTCTTTCTGACGATTACTTTTTTCCTTTTCAGAATTACTATTATTTTCGATACAATACTGTCATGATAACCATCATTAATATTGTTTAACATTTACTCTTATAATGCATTTTCCTTTACCTCTTTTACCTATTGTTATTTAATTTTATTTTACCTTGACTTTAGAGCGTTTTACTATTATTAACGATAATATTTAAATTTAATACAATTGTAATAAGTGGAATTGGTAAAAGTCACAATTTTCTTAATTCAGTCAAGAATGACACTCAGCCTGCCGACCAAAATCTTCTTTTAAATGGATTCCCTTACTTTGTCAAACAATCATTTATATTATAGTCTTTTGCACAGGGTGTGTGGGTGTGTGCAATTATCAGCTTTCTTTTAGTCTACTCAGACACTCATGCCAGTTTGGGGAGGGGTATGTACCCATTGTTTAGTTGCCGGAATGTTGCTTTTGTTTAAAATGTAATTAACTTTTTTTCTTTCATACCTTACTGAAGTACAAATTTTAATAACGTTCGACCTTTAGAAGATTCCCACAGGTACAGGCTATTTGTTCGCATCGTGTAAAATAGTTGTCAAGTTGTAGTTTCGATATTCGGGACTGTTCCTTTCTAGATCCATTGAAATATGTAAGAGTATGTTTTACCTATTTCATTAGTCCTTACATCTCCAATGGCCGCAATCGTGATTAGACTCAAGATGAGTAATTTCCTCATGCCAGAATTATAAAACTGCAATTAAAAAAAAAAAAACATACGTGAACATCCACTTTATTCAAATAGAGTTCAATAGTATTCTATCTATCTATATAAGAATTGTATGTTCGTGATATTAAATGTGTGAATTACCTACTGCTAAGAAATAGCATATTAGCTTAAATAAAGGGGAGTAATCAGACAAACAAAAAATATGATATTTATGTGCTTATTACATAAAAATTAGGATTTTCTGTGGGAACTAACTACTGCTATTAACTTTATGATTGAATGATTAATGATTTAATTACATCCTCAAAGAATGAAAAATTAGAAGACAATTTTCATTTTCCTACAAATTTATTTATAAAAGGTATAAATGTTTTGGCAATGATCCGCGGGCCACTTCCTAGGCCTCTGCGAGTCACATTCGGCCCACGGGCCCCTAGTTGAATAGCCCTGAATTACATAAATTAAGATTATCATCAAATGTAATTAGTTACGGGTGATTATATAATAATAATAATCAATAACTTGTGTGGCATAGGCGTCACACACGGTTAAATCTGAAAGTATCGTAGTTACCTGACAGAGTTGTCTTCACGAGTAAGAGCAATTTTCTTCCACTGAACGTCTCGAGCAAGTGAAAAGTTAAAAACGTCGAGCTGACGATAATTTTATTCGCGTGATGTGTTGATGACGTTCGTTTGACATTGACGAATCAAAGATAAATTATGATTCTAAGCTAAAATGGCGCAGTCACACCCACAAATACACACATGGCTGGATATTCGGTTACAATGATGCCTATGAAGAGACGTGAAGTATCAACAGATATAAACTTATCTTACATATTGATACGTTACTCAAACATACACATAGGTTTTTCATTTAAATGAGCAGAAGCATTTTATTTTGGACTAGAATATTGAAAGGGAGATAATTACGTTTAGGTGCATTTTAAAAAAATCCTAGTACACAAGTCATTCAACCCCAGCTTTGTTCAGTTTAGTATACACGTAAATGAAATGTATCATTATCCATGTTAGTGTACAAGTAATGTAATAAATATCAAACAAATAAACATACATTATGAATCAATTACTAAAGAGATATAATATTTTTCCTCATTCAAATTATAATTTAAATACCATTGCTAAATACAATCGCCCATAAATTTGTAAACAGTCACAATGCAGTTTCATGTATAAGAATAAAAGTTATGTTAAATAAGCACTGAACACACGATGCAGTTCAAATTCACTGAGTCATTTTCGTTTTAATGTTTAGCACTCCCAGTCAATTTCGTTTTAATGTTTAGCACTACCAGTCAGCTTCGTTTTAATGTTTTAGCACACCAGCCAGTGCACACCAGTTATTTGGAAAAGGAGGCTTCGCCCCCCCTCCCCCGACAGGGCGGTTGACTGTCTGCGCCAAATAGGTGCGACCTGTTTCACCCCCTTCCGCCAGACCTCCTGCCCTCCACCTCAAGCGCACCGCTAGGCTATGGGGATCCCCCTAGAAGCAGCCCCAGACTGAGAACATCGTGAAGATGAAAGGTCTATTGCGGCTTCTGGGGTGAGTGTGAGCGGAACAACAACAACAACCAATTATTTGGTATTAACTCGTAAAGTACAGTATATAATAAGTAATGTCTAGTCAATCAAATATAACGTGCATCACTTATGGAACAAGTAAATCAATGATAATACAAATCAATCTTAATAACTAATAGTGAACACTTTTTTAAAAAATGATTCCTAATTTCACTCAACACACATTCGTCAAGAGCTCAAAAATTAAGCGCTATATAATAAGCAACACATTTACTCAACACACATTGACGTGTATGAAAATGCATGAACATGTAAACATAATTACAACAGCACCTAACAGTCTCTGAATACGTATTATGCACAGCGACAAAAATGTTCACCCATAAATACACGTTTTCATAAGGTTATATTTTCTCTTTACCTGAAACGCACACACTCATTCAAGTGTCGAAACAGGTAAACAGGAATGGTTCAGCTTAACATTAAATCACTCTTGCAAAAGATTCGACCATCTACCAAGCAATGGAGTAAACTCATAAATGCAACTTTTTCATTCAAGAACACAAATGCAGAATGCAAACAAATTAATCAAATCAGTCAAAAAAACTGTAATATACCAATCAATACAGATTATCTTACTACACTGCATATCAAACACTTCAGCTATAGATCACATCAGATAATATTTTCACAACCAAGCGTTTATATTACACACGCATGTTGGTTTTAATTAATCAAACAATTAATAACCAAGCTCATGCAAGCCAAAAGAAGGAAAGAAAGCAGATGGCTAACACGAGAGTTTAATCACAAAATCACTAATTAGTTAACACACGTATAGCATGTCCCAAATTCTATACAGAGTGAAACTGGACGGGCCCACTAGTGCCAACCCATACGGTGTTATTATGCTAACCCAGCTCCAAAAGATTTTTCCGATATTAAATTAATTATTATATTTAACATTAGTACCCCAAAAGGCCTACATTGTCTAGAGGGAAATTTCCTCTTCCTATGCCTATCCCAGTCTCTTGAGGCTCGGGGGCCCAAACTCTAAGTACTTTGCATGCTTAGGAAGATTATAAAGCTATGCTAATACGTAGCGGACGAGCAAGTCACGTAACTCCACAACATAAACAACGTCACAGAACAGAGCATCACCTTAAAAGAGTAAAAACGAATAGTTTAATTAAATACAATAAACATCCAAATAGTAAGACAGCGCAAATAAGATTGTAATACATGTTACATTAAATTATGTTATATTGCATTTTGTCTAATCCAAAATTCTATAACCCACGTATTGATTCATAAATGTCACTCTTTTCAACATTCACACATTGAAATAAAAAAAAAGCGCGAAACCAACAACAACAAAGCAAAACCAAATGAATATTGTTCCTGGTTCCTCAGATTACTATTAGCGACCAACCACTTAACATTCAATAATTATAATTATTGTTTAGATAAAGGTGGTCCAACTTATTCAACCCCGAAGGCCTCACTAACCAAAAATGTAAAGTTTGCAAGGCATTCATGTTTAAAAATATATTTTTACCATATAATCACAGATTTTTTTGTATGAACACGTATTAGAAAACCATTTCACTCAAGCCATGCTTGGCATGCAGGAATGCAGTTGGACCACACTGACCTAGCTCATTTGTCCTAGCTTCACAGGTGCAAAGAACAACAGTTGAAAAAATGTGACAGAACCCGGAAAGCTCTCTTGTTCTGTGTGCACTAGTAATAAAATTCATTCCGGGTGACTTTAACAACCAAGTACAGAATTCAAATTATGCACATAAATTGACTCCCTATGAATTAATGGCGAGGTACAGCTCCAACTTTATAAAACAATTTCACTCTCCGTGATTTTTCCGGCATACAGTAATCCCAGTTTGAAATCCACTCACAGTGAATTATTATTAAAAAATAGCTCCTATTGAATTTGTCTGTACATAGAAATACAACTATGAAATTCACTCCCAGTACAACTGCCACACACAGAAACCCAACTATTGCGAAATTTACTCCCAGTGGTATTTCTTGACAGAATCCTCGGAGATCTGTGACATTACTGTGGAAGGTTTTCTGTTGGACTTACTGTTTAACTCAAGAAAATGACCAAAAACGCTGACCAAACCTTGAGTTTTAGTACAATTGACGTGGATGTGATAAGTTTACTGACCAAACCTTGAGTTTTAATACAATGCAATTGACGTGGATATCATAAGTGTGCTGACCAGACCATGAGTTTTAATACAATTAACTCGGATGTGATAAGGGTACTGACCAGACCTTGAGTTTTAATACAATTGACGTGGATGTGATGAGTGTAATGACCAGACCTTGAGTTTTAAAACAATTGACGTGGATGTGATAATTATACTGACCAGACCTTGAGTTTTAATACAATTGACTCGGATGTGATAAGGGTACTGACCAGACCTTGAGATTTAATACAATTGACGTAGATGTGATAAGTGTACTGACTAGACCTTGAGATTTAATACAATTGACGTGGATGTGATAAGTGTAATGATCAGACCTTGAGATTTAATACAAGTGACGTAGATGTCATAAGTGTAATGATCCAGACCATGAGTTTTAATACAATTGACTCGGATGTGAAAAGGGTATTGACCAGACCTTGAGTTTTAATATACAATTGACGTGGATGTGATACGTGTACTGACCAGACCTTGAGATTTAATACAATTGACGTGGATGTGATAAGTGTACCAGATCATACTGGCGCGTGTGAGAACAGGTTAAGGCACTCGTCATTTCTAGCCAACAGCTGGCCAAAAGTATTTGAGTGAGTACAGCTCAACCAAAAGTGAGTACAACCCAACCAAAAGTCCACACAAACAAAACTAGACCAACAAAAAAATAGCAAATATCGTTTAGAAAATCATGACTCTTAATATATCATTAAATTACAATTAGAAAAAAGCATCAAATAAATTGAATTAATGGTGGAATTTTGCATCTTTAAACACATCTCTATAGTTTCACTTTCTCACTTAAGAGAAACAGAGATTCCCAAGAGTAGAGAGGTCAGGACACTGAAGGTGAGAGAGAGAGAGAGAGAGAGAGAGAGAGAGAGAGAGAGAGAGAGAGAGAGAGAGAGAGAGAGAGAGAGAAAGAGAGAGAGAGAGAG
Source organism: Sinotaia quadrata (assembly GCA_028829895.1). Classification (NCBI taxonomy): domain Eukaryota; kingdom Metazoa; phylum Mollusca; class Gastropoda; order Architaenioglossa; family Viviparidae; genus Sinotaia; species Sinotaia quadrata. The sequence goes on along the minus strand of CM054178.1, from coordinate 19,072,760 downwards.
TGATATCCACATAGCTTACCAAATCACTTTCTCATGACCCTTTCCCTATCTTCCCATCTTAATTCAACGCCCATCCCTTCTCCTTCACTTGTCAAGACTAATAAGACCCTAAATCCTAATAGGACCCTAAGTGCCATAAGGCAGTGGTCCCCAACCTTTTCATCGCTGCGGACCGGTCAACGCTTGATAATTTTGCCGCGGACCGGTCAACGCTTGATAATTTTACCGCGGCCCGATGATGTGGGGGGACGTTGATTGTTTATATTTTAGATTGTTTTGATTTAATAATTTTAATTTAATTGTATTTAAACGTGCCTTCAAATTAAAATACATTTACATCAAAAATGAATATAAAGTGATTTAACATTTTAACTCACTAGAACGCTAAATCAGAGAGAACCCTGAGCTTGTTTCTTTGCAACGAGACGGTTCCATCTGGGGGTAATAGGAGACAATTACACCCGAAGTGAGTTGCTTATGTCCATCCGTTGTTTTGTTTTGGTTGCTGTCACTGCAGAAAACCCCGCTTCACACAAATAGGATTCGGAAATGGCAATACGGATTTAAGTGCTGTGGTGGCCGTTGTTGTATTGGCAGGTGAGGGGGTTTACAGAGCCCAGGATAATACCACATCGTCTGTACTTAGTGTGTATGTGCGCCCAGGATGTTCACTCCCTACCCTGTAATGTTCACCAGTGGTGTTGTTGTTGTCGTTGGCACTGTTGTTGTTGATGTCCCCGGTAGCCGTTGGACTGTATGTAGGTGGGTGTTGGCGGCAAGCATTAGTTGAATTAGATCCGCAATGGGGTGGTTATAATATCCCCACTGCATGTGATGTTGCTCCCTGTGCTGCCACCGTTGTTGTTGTTGTCGGCGGTGGTTGTTGTCGCAGCGCTGCCGTTGTTGTTGTGGATTCTGTTGTTGTGGCTGTAGTAGAGGATACTGTTGTTGTCGTCTGATGTGTTGTGGCGGGCGCCTTCTTTTTGATTTGGGGCTCCGTTCTGTAGTGTTTCCTCGTGTGTCTGTTGTGGTTGTCTTTGTTGCAGTCCCTGGTGGTGACTCTGGCTGTGGATTGGGGGCAGTTGGTTTAGTCGTTGTTGTTGTTTCTTATGGTGTAGTTGGAGCGTTGTCGACTTCTGTTTCGGTCTTTGCGTCAGTTGTCTTCACTTCTTTTTCTGTTTGTATTTTTCTTTCTTGCGTCTTGATATGTACCGTTTGTGTGCTGGAGATTTTTTGGCGTTTCTTCTTATTTTCGGTGGTAGTTGTTTTAATTTCTTTTTCTTTGCTGATAGAGCTTGTAGTCTGAGTTTCCTTATTATCTGTTGTGGGTTTTTCGAGTTTGCGAGAATGCCTGGCTGATTTCTTGTTTTGCTGTTTCAGATGAATTCACTTTGGCCGTATGTGGAATTTTCCAGATGATGTTGGTGTTTATTCCACTTTCTCTTGTAGTGGCTTGTAGAGTTTAGGTGGAAACGTGGCTTTTTCCTTTGACTGTTTGAGTTGTGCCGTCTTCCTGTGTGGGTTTTCGCGTTGTTTCCTCCTTTTCCGTTTGTGAAGAGCGTGTTTTTTGTTGTCGGCGTTATTTTCCAGAAGATGTCTGTCTGTGTTTCACAGTCTGTTGATGTAGTTTTTTCTTCGTGTTGCCTTGTCAGGTGCTTGTTTAAAATCTTATGGAGACCAATTGCGGTTAAGATGGCTTGTTGTCTAGTGTAAGTTCATCTTCTGTTTTTGTGTGGAAGAGGGTCAACAGCAAATTAGTGAACGCATTTTTTAGTTCAACGTTTTTAGTTTCTAGTGTGAAGGTGAAGGGGGTAACTTTTCGTATGCCCCCATTTTCGGTTGGTTTGCTGATTTCACAGCAGTATTTTGTCCAGTCTTCTCCTTTGTACTTCTTAATGTTTGCACCTCTTCAAGCCTCTTTTGCCGTATCTGTCTCAGCTGGGCTATGCGCTCGTTTGTGAAACAGAAAGGGCCGTCCGCATCTTCTGTGACTGACTCAGAATCGCGTAAAATGTCACTTGGTGGAGTGGGCAGTAGTGGCATTTTTGCCAGCCCTGAAAAGGGGGGAGGCTTGGTGCTGGCTTGTCTGGTGTGGCGCTTTGACATGACTCTCCTCCCGGCGGTCCAATGGATGGAGTGCGTTCGTCGGTGGTCCGAAGCGAAGTGTGTTGGTGTGGTTGGGAAGTAGAGCTCGAATTCTTTAAAAGCAAAGACAGATGATCGTGCACCAACTGGGAGAATGAATGCTCAGACTCAATCTCGTCCATGGAAAGTCGCACAAACCCGAAAGAAATACACTAGAGTAAAAATAAAATTGGGGAGCCCTGTACCATTTGGTCCGCGGACCGGGGGTTGGGGACCACTGCCATAAGGTAATCTTAATAGGACCCTAAGTGCCTTATGGTAATCCTAATAGGACCCTAAGTGCCTTATGGTAATCCTTTTGCACTGTGCACATGAGATGCAATGGGTTCACTATGGTTGACCACACTGCCATCCTAATAGTCTATACTGATGGGCAGCAACAAATTAAATGCGGTTATAACAATTACAGAAATGAAACAGAAAGTTTAAAACATGGCCATAATTCGCCCTCACAGGATGCCAATATTTAAACATATACATATACACAAGTGAAAGAAAGACACTTACCACTAGCTGAAAGAGAGTTCCAGAAAAATTACAAAGTCGAAAATTCACCGTAACTCTGAAACTGCTCACAATATAAGCTTTTTCCTACCCGTGCAACAACAGGGAATCATGCATCTGTCTACTTGGATGGAAAATTGCAGAATGAATTTTTTAAATATCTTTCTCAAAGTCCTGATTTGTTACCCCTCAAACATTAGTATTTTTGACTGGTGAGTTTCTGTCGTTAGGTACTTCGTCACTGGTCAATTATATTGTATGTTTTGGTCGAACTTCTACTGTCAAACAGTCTCACTTAATTACTCTTAATCATTCAAACTTGCCTAATCCTTAGCTAGCTTGCCTGGGGTAAGGTTTGTACCTGTTATTTGAGAGGAATCAATCTACTGAGACGCTGTGTGGCATGTGGGTTTGTTTTTGATTTGTTTTTTGTTTTTACTTTAGCAGATACGAGCATTTTTGTGAGTTATTTCTCACTCACATTGGGATGAATAAAATATATACTCTTAAAGTGTGGAGTACAGTTTATTATTTCATACAATCGTAGCTATGAAATAATAGCAAGAAAGAAACACACTAGTCCTGTGAATATTAGAATTCATATGATTAAAAAATTTACATTTAAAGGCAAGTGGCGGACTATTGCCACAAAACATACGACCATTTCACTGGGAGCATCATACTTACAGAAGTACAATGGCAAACATTATACAGATATTGTTGATGTCACAGAAATAGATATATATGAAAACACGATTGATACATCATATGTATGAAAAGCAGTTCACTATGGATATTGTAAGAGATAATTAATATAGTTATTGTCACACACCTTTCTGCAGACGATATTAAAGCTATATTTAACACACACACACGCACGCAAGTATGCACACATGTACAGAAGCACACACACAAACATTGGTAGGTATATAGGTATGCCTCTATCAAAGTGTGAGTGCTGTAAACAAATATATTATCTTCAAAACAGTACAAAAATATTTGATTGATTACTCTCCATGTCTGTGATGGAATACCACATTTCAATTGTTACTGAGGTCCCTGATACATTTACATCAGTGAGGTCCATACCTTTCTGCTTCTATGAGGCTCCTAACAGATCCACTTTCGCTGAGGCCCCTAACAAATCTGCTGTCACTGAGGGGCCTAATAAATCCGTTGTCACTGAGGTCCATAACATATCTGTTGTCACTTAAGTCCCTAATGTGTCTGTTGTCACGAGGTTTCTAATGTAACTGTTGTCACTGAGACCCTTAACATAAATCTTTCGTCATTGATATTCCGAACAGATCTGACGTCATAGCGGTCTCTAACATATCTACAGTTATTGAGGTCCATAACGTATATGTGTCATTGAGGTCCTTAACTTTTCTACTATCACTAGGGCCCCTAACATGTCTATTATAACTAGGGTTCCTAACATATATGTGGTCACTGTTGCCCCAAATATTATCTGTTGTCACTGAAGTCCCTAACATTTTTGTTGTCACTGATGCCCCAAACATGTTTGTACTCTAGATTCTTAACATATCTGCATCACTAAAGCCCCTAACATTTCTACATCAGTAATCTAGGGGGGGGGGAAACACAAGGGGAACATGAGGGTGTTTGTTACGTCTGCAATAGTTTCGACGTCAGTAATCAAGATTTTCTTTCCATGTCTTGAAATGAGTTCAGAATATTGTGCATGTTTGTGCACACGTGAATCTGGTCTTTGAAACCACTTCCCTAATTTTGTTATCTCATTCCTATGACAGGGTTCATTAAGTTTGTCGTTATTACCTAGTTCTCCATGTATATCTCCTGCAAATTGATCTTGTACTTCTAGTGTTTTCGTTTCATCTCTTACGGATTGAGATTGTTCTGACGTGTTCGTTAGATCTTCTTCAGATTGAGCTTGTTCCAAAGTGTTCATTAGATCTTCTAAAGATTGAACTTTTTTCTAACAAATTTACTTAATCCTTCATATTATTCATTTTCTCGAATTTAAAACATTTTTTCTAAGTAGAAGAATGTGATTGACTGACTTCTATAGTCTTCATCATGCGGCCTACAATTCACTTGACTTGTGGTCGATGGAAATTATCTTTCATGACAACCTTTAAGTCGTCTCACCATCGTATGAGTATAACTTTAGGTGGTGTCAGGTGAGACAAAGTACAGCACTTTTTTAAAACAAAATTTGAGCTTAATCTACGTCAGCCGTGAGCGAGATGTTAAATATCGAGTGACGACATCTGATCTCGCAGCCACACGTTGTGCAGTGGTGGCTGGAAAACGAACACTGTGATGCCCCACCCAGCCGCACACGCTCTAAACAGCGTTTCAGAGGCGTGGGGGGGGGGGTGTTGTGAACTGGGGTGTTTTTGTCTTTGCAAACTTTCAACAGTTGATCAACGGGAAGTCGGGGACACAGTTCGGGTCAGTCTTTTGTTCCCTCTCTTTCTGCTTTATTTTGTGTCATTCTTATTGATTTGGGGGATAAATTGTGTTTATATTTCATTAAGAGTGAAGACATAAAATGGTCATTTTCCAACTTACTATGAGAGAAAATAATATTTAGCTTGATGTTTAACGACTAATTCATATTTGAGTGGCCTCATTTTTTCTTGTGCTTTTAAATAAATATTTTGCTGTTGGTGATTTCTAATCAGATTCTCTGCTGATATATATGTGTGCGAATATATATATATATATTGTGTGTGTATGTGTGTGTGTGTGTGTGTGTGTGTGTGTGTGTGTATGTTTGCATGCGTGAGAATGAGATAAAAAAAAGAGCTAGATATTTTTGGTTTTTTTAGATTCGTGAATGTTGGTTTACAATCTCTCACATGTCCATTTCGTCACGAGATTCCTCCCTCTTGCAATTATTTTAATTCATCTACAACAGTATTATTCGTTCATTTTCTTGTGACTCTTTCTCTTTCCCCTTTCACAAACTCTCTCTCTCTCTCTCTCTCTCTCTCACACACACACACACACACACACACGCACACACACACACACACACACACACACAGACACACACACGCACACACACACATGCGGGCACGTCACGGCACGTCACCTAACGTAATATTAAAAAGTATAGAATGCAGGTACTTTACGCAAAACACTGTAAGTTCATATAAAATTAAAACAGAATTAGGACAATGACAAAGCTAGTGTAGACTGTTAGTGTATTACAAATATTGTACCAAATATACAATAATACTTTCGTGGTGCACAGTCTTCCTCAGGACGTATTATCTATTATCTATCACTGTGTGTGTGTGTGTGTGTGTGTGTGTGTGTGTGTGTGTGTGTGTGTGTGTGTGTGTGTGTGTGTCGGATTGTAATTTATGTATCAAAAAATTAGACACTCAGTCTTAGAAATCTGAGTACATGCCTATTGTCATACCACTAGATATAGCTTTTTGAAAAAAGTGAACCTCAAATGCTAAGGACGACTGACGGAAATCGTCTGTATGATTAGTATTAGAAGGCTAATAACGACAACAGCAAAGGGATTATAATGACCTTAAAGTCATAGCTGTTGACTGAGATAAGCATGTACTGATCGAGGAAAGAGATGATTGATTGTGGATGCAAGAAAATTATAATTTGCAACACTGTCATAATATTATATGTGCAACATAAATAGTTTGTATTTTACTCAAGCACGTGCCTCAATAAAAGTTGATGAACTTAATTTATCTCTGTTTGGATGAAGAAGAAAATTTAGAATGATGACATCAACGTGCTTATTTGATCCTTACTATTATTCATTTCTCGAATTGTCCGCTTTTTCCTAAAGGGGGGTGGGGGAGTATGTAACTGACAGGATTTTATACTTTCCATCACGCGGCCTAGCATTCAGTTGACTTGCGGTCGATGGAAATAATCCTCCATCACTATCTTTAACTCGTCCCACAACCGAAGGAGTCTACCTTTCGGTACGTCAGGTGAGGCAAAGAAAATCACTTTTATTTTTTTTTTTTCCTAAGCTTAGAAAGAAAAGATCGCTGCGGCACACCACCCCGCCGCGAAGTAACTAAACAGCGTTTAAGGAGGGGAGGGGAGTTGACCTGGGATTTTTGTTCTATTTGCCAGCTATGACAGTAGATCAACTCGAGCCAGTCTATACTCCCTCTGCTTTCTTCCGTGTCATATTGATAGATGTACTGGCGATGCAGTTCAAAATCGACTTAGCCATTATCGTTGTTGTCATCATAAGGGTGTTTATTGGAATGCTTTCTTTCACGGGGTGTACATTCCACATCGTTGATTTTGCGTTGATCAATGTTTTCCAATAAAATAAAGTGACTAAACACTTAGCAGGAATATGTATACAGGTATGACATGCATTTGTCTCACATTCTTTTCATTGCATTTCGTACTAATTCAAGACATTTTTTTTTTCGTGTTTGCAATATTCTAAAAATTAATCTGAATTAGACTGTGCTAAAAGACAGCGTACTGGGTGATTGATGTTACAATTTACAATGTTCTAATGGATCTTCTCTTGTTGCTCTGTATAGTTAGAATATTTGTTACTTACTAACTATTTAATATAAAACGTGGTCTGAAACAAAAAATAACAAGAACTTAAAATAGGAACAACAACCAAAGGAAATCAGAAATTATGCGATGTAATGAGTAGTACACCTCTTTTAAAAAGGAAATCACCAGAAATTGTTTTCCTATTTTTTATTTATTTATATCATCTATTATTTTTAACAGAAACGAAAGGTGGGTTATAAAGGTAACAAAATTCTATTAATAAATACAAACAAAAGGTTGGTTATAAAGGTAACAAAATTCTATTAATATATACAAATGAAAGATGGGTTATAAAGGTAACAAAATTCTATTAATATATACAAACGAAAGGTGGGTTATAAAGGTAACAAAATTCTATTAATATATACAAGCGAAAGGTGGGTTATAAAGGTAACAAAATTCTATTAATATATACAAACAAAAGGTGGGTTATAAAGGTAACAAAATTCTATTAATATATACGAACGAAAGGTGGGCTATAAAGGTAACAAAATTCTATTAATATATACAAACAAAAGGTGGGTTATAAAGGTAACAAAATTCTATTAATATATACAAACAAAAGGTGGGTTATAAAGGTAACAAAATTCTATTAATATACAAACAAAAGGTGGGTTATAAAGGTAACAACATTCTATTAATATATACAAACAAAAGGTGGGTTATAAAGGTAACAAAATTCTATTAATATATACAAACGAAAAAGTGTTATAACAATGCGCATAAGAACAATTATTTTTAACTATTAATACTTTTTTAATTTCCTACTGTTTTATTAATTTACGATAATTAAGATATGTGTTTGTAATGGCTAAAACTGATACTTGAAAATATAATACACAAGTAATTTTTTAACATAGACATTGAAATATAATTTTATGACTATAGAATATATTAATAATTATATACTGATTTTATTATTTGGTTTTTTTTTGTAGTTACCAAAAAACATATATATTTATTTTAAATGTATTCTGTAAATGAAAATAGAATTTATTTATTTTTATTGTTTTCTAACTTAATTAAAATGCAAAACACAATGCAAACATACTCTGTATTGACCTGTCGCCTACAATCATTACAAAGGAAGAGAAACCTCTCTAATGCAATGTATTTACCTCTTTCCAGAAGTCATAAACAGAGGTATTAGAAACCTATCTAATGCAATATATTTACCTCTTTCCAGAAGTCATAACAGAGGTATTAGAAACCTCTCTAATGCAATATATTTACCTCTTTCCAGAAGTCTTAAACAGAAGTATTAGAAACCTCTAAGCATGCTCTGTTTATGATATTTTATTATTTGTTCAAGTTTACATTTTTGTCATTAATTAATTACCTTCTAAAAATATAATAATAAATTATTATGTAATATAGAATAAGACACTTTATATTTTTGCATTTCGGAACAATTAAACAAACTTTGTTATTAATATAACTCAATATCTCTGAACATACACAGAAAGTTTTATTTAAAGAAAAAATTAAGCAATATATTTCAAAGACTCCTTTTGTTGTTTTTTTTCTTGTCATGGTTAAGTGTAAAGAGCGTTGTATGCATGAATAGAACTAAGCTAATTATGATTGTGTCGCAGCAGTCATAGAATAAATATTATACATCTGCAAAATGTATTTCCTTGGCAGTGTTCAAGTTTTGAGCAGCTGGTACCTTATACAAATTACAGTATGTTACAATCATAATGTCTGCCAAGAAATAATTGCAATGGAATGATCACACAGAAATAAATCGAAAACAACATTCATGAACTTAATAGGCTGTAGAGCATTGACGAACTTAATTATAATCTTGTTAGAGTCAAGGTCATGGGACATTGTCAACTTTGAATTGCTTCAAAAACGGAGCGTCGATTTTGCCCTTATTTGAAAATTCAAATATATTTATGCACTGATACCGTTTTAGAATTCATGACGTCTGTAGCTGTAGCTACTGTCTTTTAGTGCATTCAGTATGTTAACTTTTTTTTATTCCAAACTTAACTCATAGCTTAATACATCGCTCGAATCCGCCATCTTGGAATACAACGATTGCAACAAGTTCACCTGCTTGTAAAATTTGTTTCACGTCCACGTCAAATTTGTTTCAATTCCATGTCAAATTTGTTTCACCTTCATGTCAAATATTTTTCACCTCCATATAAAATGTGTTTCACTATGTCAAATGTGTTTCACCTTCATGCCAAATTTGTTTCACCTACATGTAAAATGTGTTTCACCTTGTCAAATTTGTTTCCCCTTCATATCAAATTTGTTTCACCTTCATGTAAAAATGTGTTTTACGTCCATGTAAAATGTGTTTCACCATTTCATATTTGTTTCACCTGCATGTCAAATTTGTTTCACCTGCATGTCAAATTTGTATTTCTCAACTGCATAAAGCACAGGTGCCACTAGATAATAAATAAATGGAAGAAGAAAAATTGTTGAGATTCGACAGCAGGTTTCATTTACAGATTTGTACTCCATATCCATTCTAACTCTTTGCTGCATATCATGGAATTTTATTGTTGCAATGATGATGTCATGCGTTTCTCTGATGTATAACATTATTATTTGCTTCTGATATAACACAAACAACAGTAAATAAAATTAATTCATATAATTCTGCAAGGAATGTAATTTTGGAGTTTTAAATAAAATGTAAATATGCAAACTCTTCTCTACAGTGTGGTCAACGAATAAAAAATATTTCAAATTTCTCTTTTTAAAATATACCTGCATACACACATGCGCACAACACCCACCAAGTCGCTCACAAGCTTTCGTTGGAGCTCACTTCTGTTATTATAATAATATAATGTATTTCACAGTCACACGCACCTATACTGCGCAAAAGCAATACGAGAAAATGGCCATAACGTACGATGAACGTAACTGACTAGCGCCTCAAACTGAACACATTCGAGCCCGAGTGCATTTTAACGAAGAGTCATCACTCACTAACAAAGACAGCCATAAGTACACAGGACGAACACGTAACACTCGTGTGGCGTAGCCCAGCACAAGGAAGACATGCCTAAACGTCATGAGTAAACTTGCTAAACAGGAAAGTCAGGTCAGAGGACATAACAGACCGCAAGAGCAACAAAATGGATGCACCGCTTTAGAGAACGATGTCCGTTCACTGAGTCTAGGCAACCTCAGGCATGCGCACTTGTCACCCACAAGCGAACCAAGAAAAATTTCACATTCACACAACACTGTCCACAAACTACGCAGTGCGAACGCTGGACCATTTATTGACTGAAACTATATGCGATCAGTCGTATCTTTTAACGCGGGTTACAGGGCAGCTACGCATGCCATACCACAATTACGCATTCAAATAAAAATAGAAAAAAATATATTGTATAGTTGTTTTGTTTGTTTTTTGTTTGTTTGGGGCGAAAGAAGTACCTTGTATTTTGTTTACTTTTTTCTCCATTCATCCATTAATAATAATAACTAAAAAATGAAGAAAACAATGATAATAATGATTATATTGCTGATGATGATGAGAAAGAGAAGGGCGAAATAAATATATGGCCAATAAAATGATAGACTCCAACTGTACATTTCCTATCTTGATGACTTTGACTGTTAATGTTTAAAGTGGATTATCAAACAACAACATAACTGTATGTAATCGTGAGTATTTATTTCACTAAAGGGGGTGGATGAGGGTCATTGTTGTATTTCACAATCAGAGTAGGGGGGGGGGGAAGAATACTTAAAACAGGATACTAGAAGCCCTTTAATTTATTTATCTCTTTTTTGATCTCCCTACAGCACTCTATATCCGTGTCTTAATCTAACTAGTTGCCTTCGTATTACTTCCTTGTTGTGTCGCGCTAGCTCCGTGTTCACACTATTATAGCTTGGTGGGGGAAACCAACAGTACAAAGAACTGTACATGCAAATGTGTAGGAAACAGACAGTACAAAGAACTGTACATACAAATGTTTAAGAAACCGAACAGTACATAAGACTGTACATACAAATGTCGCTCACACATCTTGTGTTGATCCTGAGTTTGACCTCATTGTGTGCTGGACAAAATAACGGTGAGTGTTTACATACAGCTTTACTTTTCTATCTCTGTGTTCAGTTGTTACAATGAGACCCAACCTCGTTGCCTTCCCTAGATCATAAATTACTCCTTTGCCAAACACAAACACTGCCAAAACTCTGCAAATTAAAACGTCACTATTACGTACGCGATTTATATACTAATTTCAAAACAGACACGTAATGCCAATGTTGTACATTTAGGACCTAGGCATTGATTTTCTGATTACAAACTGTCTTGATTTTTAAAATAATGAGGATATTTGACAAGCACCTCCCTGTTACTTGTTATGATTAATATTATTATTAAGTTAGTATTTAAATCGTGTGCAGTGAATTACCACAACTGTCGCAAGCTTCTCGAATCCACTACAAGCTTTCAAAGAAGAAAAGGAAAAAGGCATGCTCCTTTGTGAAAAATCATATCAGAGAGCAAAGCTAAGTTCAAAGTTTAACCATCCCTATTATTCTTTCTTACAATCATTCGCAACTTACAATTCCTGCAACAGTATTTATTAGACCAATACATTTGTGCAGCATAATAAATACAACACATTTGTGCCGGAAACAATGTCATGTGTTTAACTTATTGTGCATTGTCAGTGCGAATAATCATTGGAGCTCCTCGCTTGCTTATCAAATGTTTTTATTTGTACCTGTTCGACACTCTAAGGTCTTTTCATAAATGTAATCATCTATTTTTTTTTCAAAAAATACTTCTTTCATCATGCCCTAAGAAACACGAATGTGAAATGTAGCAGTATTTCACTGAGCAGTCTACTGAAAAGACTTTAAGCTTTTTTATCTCGCAAAGGCTACTACTACTAAGATTTTCAAATAATGAATCTTAATATTGACATATTACAAACGAGTCATGATATTGCTGAAATATAATCACGCATAATGTAGCATTTCACTATGAATGTTGTCATTTATTCTGATCTGGTACAGATGTGAAATGAAATGTGACTGTCACAAATACAACATCGCTAGTTTGTGACACCCTAAACCTGGAAGGTGAAAGTGTGGGGGTGGGCTTCATAGGATTGTCTCGCCTACTCAACAAATATTTACGAACATTATTAATATTTTATTAAGTAAAAACAATCAAACACTCAAACACCATTGAAACATTTATCTATATCATTTCACATCTATCATACTTTTCACTTAATTATCAATCCTTCAATCAGCCCCCACCCCCCCTTCAACTAAAAAATACGAAATATGTAGTAAATAATAATACTCACGTTATAAAATTCCCTAAATCAAATACACACTTTGCAGTGTTCCAGTTGGTACAATTATGCTGATTAGTACTAATTAATTAATAAAACAACGGTTACTTTTTAGAGGTAGTTGATGTAATCGTGACATATTACTTATTGTCAATCATAATCCTGTTTGGCGAATAGTTTGTTGAAGTCCATTAAGCTGTGTTCGAGAATTTCCTACAGTTGATGTCCCATCTCGTTATATCTGCTTTCTGACAAAAAATGGTGGTGTTCCATTATCTATGATTCAGACATTTACAGTAATGTGTACTCCACCTATTGAACTACTCTCCACCGCTCCATTCTTCGCTTAAATGCCTTTAACATCCTCGTCTACTTCCGGGAGCCTTTGCTATAATTTCAGTGCTCCTGGCAACCCACAAATCATGCCAATAAACAACTTCGTGCGCCGATCTTGAAAATACTCGCATGTGAATAAAGATTGTTTTCTTTTGACTTTCTATTGAATGATTCTAAATACATAAGAGGAGATTCGTTTCTTTTTAATTAAGACAAGATTTGAAATATTCTACTCACTGTAATTTTTTCATAAACTTCACAGGTGAATTATTGTGCAGTTTGTTTTCGTCTTTGTTCTTGAGTTCATTCCCTATTGTGTCATCTCTTGCTATTATTTTTTTTATGATCAAACAATGTCAAATGTTATGCAATGAAAATAGGTATACACTATTCCATGGAGGGCTGACACACCGACAGACAGACTATAACCCAGGACAATGGTAATTACACAATTTGGATGTGTCAGAAAACAATCTACATCCCACCATCAAACATACCAGACAAAGCCTATCTAGTCCCTAACCTTGACAAAAGGAAGAGGTGACTTAAATAATAATAACCTTGACAAAAGGAAGAGGTGACTTAAATAAAACATAAAATATGATTTATCCGTACTAATTGATTTACATGACTTAGGACAACACAAAAGAACCCTTAAAATTAAATGTCTGATATTATTCTCCCATTAACAAACTTAGAACAAATAAAAGAGGACGTGGAGTGATATTTATTGGAATTAAGAATAGTAATAGAGCCCATAATTATAAATATTCAGATGTTAACATTCCTCACATCAGAAAACTGAGTCCATGTGACGTCACCCACAAACTGTTTAATATTAGTTAAGCCAGTTAGTTTACCTGTGGTGACCTTTTTGCCCACAAATCATGTTGGATAATTATGGCAATATCAAAACAAATAATGAAATTTCCATAGAAAGATTATTAGATTAAACAAATTTGACAATCCTAAATAACTGACATCCTGCACACACTTGCAGTAAATAGGTTTTAACAGTGGTAAGAGCAGACATAGTACACATTTACAAATTGAAGTAGGAAATGGGAAATGGCGCACTTCATTGCCAACCATAAGCCAGGAAAATCCTAAAAGCGTCAGGCCTATATAACGCACAGCTAAATAAAACCTATAAACTTATCTTTAAGAAGCGCTTAATGCATTATTGTTATAGAGCAAAGGTCATACACCCTCAAAGAACTAATTTCCTACCAATCTTTTCCACCATCGATAATTTCAGTCATCTTAATGAAACCTAAACTCTCCAAAAGCTTATAATCTTCAAGGAAACCAAGGAGCTCTATACAGCCTTTCTATACATAAAACGGCTTAAGATATACCTAAGTGCACAGGCTTGTTAAACTAAAAACGGAAAGAATTGAAGTTAAACATTACATATGTAAATTAGGTCTGTTTTGAAAGAGAGGAAATTGGCAAGAAAAATGAAACTAAAAACAGCAGAATATCAACCACTGTGACCATCCCTCCGATCTAGTTAATAATGATTTCCAAATTAAATAAATTTCCTCATAATGTTTGTACTCTTGGACAATTTGCAGATATTATAACCAATTTGAGGAAACGCGAAACCCTTACTAATAGCCAAGAAAACAATTGCTAAACACACGACACGCAACGCACACACACATTTACACACAAACGATCCAATCAAATCCTACTAAAATAGTTTTAAAATAGAAACCATTAAGAGTCAGGACATTACATTACTGCTAAAACTAAATACCAAACCATATTGCCCAAATTTAAAATGGATGAAACTGAGATAGAATGTAAGGATCAGTGACAATATTACAACTGCAAACAGAGTTATAAATTAATAAACTAATTTTAATGAGTATTATGTTTAATATGGTCTAAACACCCCTTTAGAAAAACTACTTGGCACTCGGTCTAGATCACTAACATTTGCCTTTGGCAAGTCTCTTGCTACCTCCAACATGTGTACTATAGATGAGAGTGGTCAGAAACCAATACAATTATTATTAAATGCAGTTTTTTAAAGTACTGCATCACACTACAAGATATGTCTATGAACAAACCTTTAAAATTATCACAGGTCAATATCTGTCTCTATTCAACTTGCTAACATAATAAATATAAAGGGAATTAAGCATACAGTACATATAAAGCTTATTTCGAACTTTGTATTAGACACTCTTGCATATGGTGTTTGTATATGACCCTGTAAGAGTACTAATTTCAAAGATTTTTATTTCCTAAGTTCATTATCAATACTATTAATAGTTCCACGGCTTAGCCTACTCTTTATTACTGTCTTAACTCCTGTTGCAATAATCTAGTGTGAAATTATTTAACTTAACACAATGACGAGCAGACTGGTTAACGTTGACATTGGGTTTCACTCAACCCTAATTAACGGTTGTTTAAAGAATAAATTAGGATGTGAAGAAAGTTAACAATAATTTAATGATGAAACAACAAAATAAAATTACAATTTACAATGAGTTGATTTCAAGCAAGTTTAGAACTTATATTTTTTAAAATCTATAATAGATATTACATTTTACTTCAGTAAATAACAAATTGAAATTAATACTAGTTTTCTAGGGACACACACACACACACACACACACACACACACACACATACTCAGAGAGAGAGGAGAGAGAGAGAAAGAGAGAGAGAGAAACAACAATCCAAAGACAAAATCCAAATTTTTCATGAATTTCTGTTTACCAATAGAAGATATGAATTGTATTATGTAACATTTTCTGTTAACAGTACTACATGAAATAGTTCCCAATATATCTACAACTTCATAATAATTATTTGCTTAAATATCGTTTTCACTCGTATATTATTTTGTTGAAGAGATTTACATTTATAAACTTTTAATTATAAGAACTTATTCATTATCACTGTCATGAAATTTAAACTTGGCTTCAAGTATAACTTTAGTTGTTTTTTTTTATAAATATCTTTACAATAGCATATTTTTCTCTTATGACTGAATTTACCTTATCACTAAACTGTCAACAAATAATGAACTTATTAATAAGAAAATAATACAAATATTATTTGCGTGTTCAAGAGCTACACAATTTTGAGGAGACGCATATTTTTGTCAAATAAATAGTTGTAACATTTTTTCTTAATTATTTAAAACGAGGAACATTTTTGTTTACTTCATAGTGTTAAGGCAAGCAATTGTAATGAACTCTTCTAAATTATTAGCATAACCATTAATACAGTATGTAAATTACTCATTTATTAATAACTATACAAACATTACCTTTCTTAAGCGTAATGTAATTGTTCCTTCAAATGAAATAAAAATATCAAATAGAAACATATAAAACAATGTATATGAAATCTTATTTGTAAATTATCGTAGAATAAACATGAGTGAAAAAATTATGATTTAGTAAAAATATAATATAAATGGATTTCAAAGTGTGTCATTGATTAAAGCCTAATACTATATTAGGTAAAGCAGTTTATTTCATGGATGGCAGACGTTTACTATATGTTTTGTGTTTGTGATCTATACTCTACAATCTGGTTGTTTGGAATTTCCCAACAAGTGTTCAGAAATCAACAGCAAACCAGTTCCAACTAGATGAGTAGCTTTTATTATCCAATGGTTATACAAACGCATTTGTATTCATACATATGCATACATATGAGTGCGTATATAAATAGTGCATATATAAATACATTTGTGTGTATGCATGTGTGTGTACGTGTGTGTGTGTGTGTGTGTGTGTGTGTGTGTGTGTGTGTGTGTGTGTGTGTGTGTGTGTGTGTGTGTAATACATTTTACGTCATAGAAGCAGGGTTGTAAGCATCGATTTTAAAATATTTCGTCATTTTGTTCAAATTAAAAAAAAAAACTTCAAATCTTCCAGTATGTCAAACCTTAGATCTCAATCTGTACTTACAACTGATGTGAATGACCCGTGAAAAAGCTATTAATTGACATTGAAAAGCTAATATTCATATTAATTAAACATCCTACGTGTTACTTAATGTCAAGATGGATATTACGCAAGTATACCATAGATGTCATAGACGCTTTATTGTATTTTTAACATTACATGTAGATGATAAAATTTTATATATCTACTTTGCTAGAAATAAGAATGATGTTGTCTTACGAGTAAACATTCTACATTCTACATTCTCATTACCTGCTCGATCAGTATTTATTGCTGCATTTATAATTTTGTTCCTTTAGAAACGAAAATATTTGTGCAGACAAAATTGTAATAGAATTACAAAAGAAAATTTTCAAAAATGTGTTTTTACTTTGCAGAAGTTAACGTTGCAATAAATAAGACTTGCAATCAGAGCACCACGTACGATGTGAGTTGGTCAGCAGAGAAAGCCGTTGATGACAAGTTAGTTGAGGAGGGATTTACAAACTGTATGCACACGGCTAGGTATGACTATGATCCATGGTGGGCAGTGGATTTGGGTCGAATATATCCAGTTCTGAACGTAAAGCTTTATACCCGAGGAACTAGTAAGTATACTGTGTTGTTGAAGTTCTTCAAATTCTGTCTCCTTCCAGGCCCAATAACACGAAATCTTCGTGCAATTGTGACTGTTCAAATTTACCGTTAATTTCAAATATTGTGCTTATCATATATGCTATTTTTGTTTGTGTTTGAAATTAAATGTTATAGAAGAAAGAATTGATGGTTTCTTCAGTAAAGGTTTGGGTAAAAGCCATGTTTTCTTCTTTCTATTCATGTTAGTGTTTTATATCTCTATGGTAGAAACACTATACGTGCTAGAAATAGCATTAATTTGTCCCTCCATCTTTAATGCGTTATAATCTTAAAACAATGGCTTGGGTTACAGAAATTTCCTTCATCATAAAAATGTTGTGCATACCATACTAAATCATTCTATCATTTGGGGCAGAAAGGGGACAATTGAGAGAAAGAAGAGTTTAAGTTATCTCCACTAACCGTGGGCCATTTTTTTGATCAGCCAAAATTTATATTTTGTCAACACGAAGACACTTCATTCCTGTGCATCTTTTGCCATATACATGTACCTCTCCATCACCTAAACTTGCCATATACATGTACCTCTCCATCACCTAAACTTGCCATATACATGTACCTCTCCATCACCTAAACTTGCCATATACATGTACTCCATCACCTAAACTTGCCATATACATGTACCTCTCCATCACCTAAACTTGCCATATACATGTACCTCTCCATCACCTAAACTTGCCATATACATGTACCTCTCCATCACCTAAACTTGCCATATACATGTACCTCTCCATCACCTAAACTTGCCTTACACATGTACCTCTCCATCACCTATACTTTGCACCCTGGCTCAGTTTAATAGAAGATGAATGAAAATGTGTAGACTTGACATCGGATGCCTGCAAGATGAAATCATTTCTTGCTTATACACGAGCATCGCCATAAATGTTCCTTTCTCTTCTGGTTTACATTCACTACTCTGAAAAAGAATAGTATTTTACAAAAAAATCATTATTATAATTACATCCTTTCGTTCAATAATCAAATAATCACATACCTTTCTCCAAAAAGGACACACACAAATTTCTATACTGAACATTTAGTTATTTTTTCTTAAATCATTTACTGTTTTTCCTCAAATTCAGTTTTTCTTGTACACAAACAAAAGCTTTTTCTATACCTTAACTCAGACTATCTCATCAAGATAGTCATTTTGTAGACAGGGATTTTTATTTTTTGTTCTTGATTTACGTCACTCTATTCATTTAACATGTACTTAGTCTTCATGTCATTGCCACTGTTCGTCTTTTCTGGTATTATGACGCTCGTTGTGTAACAATGTTTGTCAGTGTCCTTTGTCCCTACCCACTTGTGACCTGCTGAAATCTGCGTTTTGACCAGCAGTCATAAAATGCCAATTGTCTCTGTGGAGCTGAAAATGCAAACAGACACTCAGATAAAATTCCTTTAATTAAAGTTGAACAGACATAGAATTCGTTTGATGCTTTAACTTTAATTGTGAGACACTGCAAAGCCAGTCAGATAGTTTGCCGTGTAGAAAATCGTATTCAACCGTTAGGCAGTCAGGCTTTTGATCTCACAATAGGATTCACGATTCAAAGTCGAACCAAGCGACTTATGCAGTCACACAGCCAGGTGTTCAGACACACTCGATGAGGGAAGACGCATGCGTTACGCAATATTACGCACCGTCAAAGGGGGATAGACGCCATTGGAACCCAGGGTCGGGCAGCTTCTAAGGGACACCAGCCTTGCACTAGCAGAGCAGTCTTTGAGTAGAGTCACTTAACTGTGACTAAAAGACAAGGGATGGATTATGTCCAGAAAGGGGGATTAGAACGTAGAACCCAACTCTAGCTTAAATAGGCCGTTGTTGAGCTCGAGCGCTCATTCGACTCCGGATCCTGTATATGGTCCCTCTAGTCTACCGTTAAAAGACATAGACAGAACAGATGAAGGATTGTCTGAGATGGTAATTTTACGATTTTTGTACAGATTTAATTAGCTTCTTTACTTATTGCAAACTGTAGATTTTTCTTTGCTAATGTTGTAATTTAAATGATTTTTCTGTAACTGCATTCTTGGGGAAGAAAGGAAGTAAAATGTGAAAGAATTTAAAATGAGAACCAAGAATGGATTTACAGGTTTACTTTAGTCATAACACGAGACTGATGTGTGGAAAATTCACTTTATATTTTCACACCTTTGAGGGACGCTGGTCTAAGGACACTAAGCTGAATAAGTGAACAGCAGAATTGTCTGGACAACACAAGCATGGTTGCTTAACTGGATTG
This sequence comes from Sinotaia quadrata, assembly GCA_028829895.1. NCBI lineage: Eukaryota > Metazoa > Mollusca > Gastropoda > Architaenioglossa > Viviparidae > Sinotaia > Sinotaia quadrata. The sequence goes on along the minus strand of CM054178.1, from coordinate 19,053,083 downwards.
CTAACAGACAAGAGGGTGCATGAAGGACTTAACAGGACGAATTCACTGTGACTGAGATTTGGATCGAAGTCAGTTGTCATTTATTGGACTGACAGTGAGTTTGAGATATTCAGGGAGAAATATCTATCTGGAGTCAAAGACTGAATTAAATAGATTTGTGATTCAAGAACATGTGCTAAATTGTTTGAATCTTATGGACCTGGACATTATCTCAAAACTGTTCCAAGCAAAGCTGTAACAAGTGGCTACCATAACTGGCCAGGAACAACGCACAAAAACACCAGGTGATCATTGTCTCATTGTAAACCTGTAGTGTTCCGTGATTGTGTAAATTCTTGTGTTATCTCTTCCTATCTTTCTTATTCTGATATTTTCTTTAATGAATGTTAATGCTGAGTATATGCACCCAGTAATTGTGCTAGGCAGAGTATTAATATTAATTGTGAACATTTTCTTATAATTGTTTGAGAGGAATTTGAAGGACGAATATCTTATGTTTCTAATTGCTGATTTTTCTGAGAACTGTTAACTTTAATTTTCATTTCTAATTATTGATTTGAGAACAGTTAAATGCTTAATTCTTTATTCTTCCAAATATTGACGTGAGAGAGGAACATTGAATCTTGTATCTGATATTATTTTCTGGTGTGGTTTTAATAACATTGAACAATTTGAATTTTGTTATTATTTTTCTTAATAAATTTGTTATCTTTTAACTATCTACTCTCTTATCATTGGAGGGAGGTTCATGTGAAAACGAGAATGGGTGGGGGCTGCCAATTGACGTAATAACAATTCGTAGACGGTCTATGCACATGATTTAAGAAAGTTTCCCCATTTTCAACGATGAGAGATTTTGTGGAAGGGCTGGATAGTGAAAGAACGACTGTAAGATAAATGCTGTATAGTTCAGGTTCTGAGACAGGTAACACTTGAGGAGAGGGTCACTGACAGACGGACTACTCAAGGCTTGACCTAGTCACTCTTGGACCACATGACAAGACCCTTGAGGAGATTGTGTGCGATTGGTATAAAAGAGAATTAATTAATATACATTATTTATGAGTATAATGTCGTTTATTAATTAATAACCAAAGGGACGCACACAGAGAAATCCCCTCTCTCTGCCACAGTCTCCCTTTAAATTTATCATCCAATACTGTTGCTGGAAATTGAGACTTGCGGGAAGTTCAGACTTGATTGTAAGATAGAATGGGGTAATGAAGAGATAAAAAGGAAAGCTTAGTGTTTGTTCCTTGATTATGTTTTTAGAGACAAAGCGTGCCTTTCACGTGCTATATGAATCTACTGGCTTATTGACTGTAAACCGCTATGACTATAAAGATGCAGGTATCGTCTGCTGTGGTGTGTGTAAGTGTAAAATGAATACACTTCATCCTTTGATTATGGTAGCAAAGTATGCTAACTACTTGAAGAACATTTTTGGTATAAGGGAGTGAAATTACAACAATTGTTGCTCTGCTTGAACAGATACAGCGGAAAAGCCAAGGTTGATTTCGAGAGGACAAGCAGCGAATATTATTTTCAATGAGAGGAGGGAACTCACGGAAATTGAAATGAGCTATAATTTGTGACATTGTTACCAAAGGACTTTTGAGACCGCACCTAAACCAGGTTATGTAAAGACTATTATCGCTTATCTCTAATAACTCCATTTCATTTTTCTGATAAGACCTGTCCTGTGAGTGACTCTATTGTTGATTTCTTTTAAATGATAGAGTGCGTAAAATATAGAAATTATTCTAACGTGGTTTCATGGAAATATCAATGTCAAGTAATCTATTTCATTGTATTTGTAATATATATATATATATATATATATATATATATATATATATATATTTGATTGTAGATTTAATAAATTTATTGACCTTCTTACAAATATTGATACCTTTATCAGTTTATGTTGGAGAAGAAAGTGGGTGGATGGATTCTACCTTCGGACATCATTAATTATGCTACAAAATACCCTGAAGCAGTTTATCTTAGCTAGATTAATACTGCATCAGTAGCAAATATAGGATGAGAATCCACCTGTGACCTCTTCCAGATGAGTTCTTGAGTTCTCCAATAAGATTGATAGCTACATGCTTATAAGAAATATCAATCAACGGGTTTTCATCTGGTGGACCAAGATGTTCCATCTTTCATACATGAACTGGAAAATATCATATGGCTGACAGTTACAGGTGATGTCCCCTGTCATACTATGGCAATAAAACTCAGCCTGGAAACTCACTAAAGATTTACTTGGTCCTAAATGGCCTGCAGTGTGTTGGTCATGAGTCAAACAAAGCACATTCGCTCAATAGCTCAGAGGTGCCACACACACTGCCTCGCATTGGTGCCTTACTGTTTATGAATCAGGAGACCATACACGATAAGTTTCCTGGAAGATTTAGACTCTTATGATCTTGAGAGCTTGGACTTCTTATGACATTTCCCTAGAGAAATGTCTGCTAATTGTGCTGTTCTGAGCATGGCATTTTCCCCCTCAGATTTACTCAGTCTGACAGTCAGGAACAACCAACTGCGCTGCTATGACGGAGTCCATTGTGACGTCTTGATGACACACCCCACTAATGATGGGTTCATCAAAAGTTGTTGTTGCTTCACCTTTGCACACGTTACTAACTGCTTCTGGTTTGTCATGTATATCTGCACACATGTTTTTGCTGCAGCTTCCTGCACAGCTGCGTACTTACATGTGAATACATTAATTAATTAATTAATTAATATTTCATAACTAATTTCAAGTGATGGGAATATTAATTTTATTTTATTAATGATCCTCCAACAGACGCCATCTCTTACTTGGTGGATATTTTGGCATTGTAAATATTTTTTCTATTCCAAAACATCAACCAACATTTAGAGTCACATAAGGTTTCCATTAGTGGAAAACGTCTTACTAAAGGAGAAGGCAAATCAGTCTTTAATCTATTTTTAGCGAGCCCCCTCCACCCACTTTCTTGTCCAACATAAGATTATCAATATCAATATGCATAAGAAGGTCAATAAATTTATTAAAAGAAAAATCAAATATGCATATGACAATGAAATAGATAACTAACACAATATTCCATGAATCCATGTTTGAATAGCTATTATTTACAGTCTCTCTCTCTCTCTCTCTCTCTCTCTCTCTCTCTCTCTCTCTCTCTCTCTCTCTCTCTCTCTCTCTCTCTCTCTCTCCATAAATATAATAATAAAAATATAATTACTGTTCAACAAGAGTCGATACAAATCGCAAGTTAATCCTATCAGAGAATAGAAATGGAGCTATTAGAGTTAAATGTATAAATTTACATGACATGGATTAGCACTGCTTGGCAGTCTTTCATTTACTTTCACAACAATGTCACAGTGTCAATTCCCTCAGTCTTTCCTTTCCCTTGCAACAATGTCACAATGTCAAAATTTCCGCGCTCACCAGTGTTCCTGCCACTGGAAACTCTGACAGCTGCTATATTTTTGAATGTCCCTTTCTGTGTCACTCCTTCATGTAGAACTTAATTTCAGCAATTATGATAACTTCACTGCATCAGAATTCTCCAGAATGAACCAGCTTATTTTGCTCTAATACAACAATAGTGCACACCATACTCTCTTATGCTTACACAACTGCAACAAACTCTACAAATTTTCCCCATGCTTCCCAGTCACTCAAGTCACAACAGTAAACAAATGAAGGATATCTGGGAACTTGGAAGTTGAACTTGAGATTTCACTTGAGACCCACAGCTCAAGGTTGAACTCACATTCACAGGGCGAGACTCAAACCAACAAGAATAAAGGCACTTGATCACTGCAACATAAAAATAAGGAGCATACCTAAGTTTCCTATTCATCACAATATAACTCCACTCTATCTTATATTCCATCCTCAAACTTACAATTCCTGCAACATTATTCATTATCCTCATGCACACACATGGAAAAATAAACACAGTGTATCAAACAATGCCACATATTAATACACTACAAGTGACCACATAAGTTCAACTCTTATAGTAATAAAATAAAATCACATAGTACATCTCTATATAAACACAAGTATAACATATAGTGCAATGCATGAAATGTTTCCAAGTCCATTCTCTCTCAATCAGTCAATTAAACTCACCACTCAAGCTAATGACTGCCTTCAAGCCAGACTTCTTCCTTCTACTTCAAATTCAAAAACTCCATAAAATAAGTGAACCCCTTAAGCTCAGCCCCTTGGCTAGTCTCGTTCACATAAATTATTTTCATTTGATAATAGAAAACTGCTCACTCAGTTTCCATTAGGTCAGCAAACCTAGAATATTCTTGCCCCAGGCTGTTTACTTCAAACTCAGACAATTTCAAACTAACACCATAAGAAGGGCCCAAGTTTGGGTGACTGACAATTTTAGCAACTTATATAAACAATTAAATTAAAAGATTGGGAGGGGCAAATTTGTCACACAACCCATAATCACACTCTTGACAACTTTTGAAACACACTGCTGGTATGTGTCCACATACATTTGTTACTTTTTTATGTCTACCATCACATTGGGTACTTATTTTGCATACCATTGGCTACAGTAATAGTTTTAAAATTGCCATGTAATTATATCTTTCACTAGTTTTGGATGGACCACCAATCATACTCCACAACCAGTGTTGCAGAAGACAAGGGCTGAAACACAATGTCCATTAATATTCGTTTCAAAATTAGGTACACTACTAGGTTCTATCACATCAGTGTTGCCTGGGCAGTGATGTCTGATATGGTCTTGTTTGCCACAATCAAAACACACCACTGGTTTATTAGTAACACCTTTGTCTGGGTGGTTATTCATGTTTTTTTTCCATGGGGATGAGGAGTGGGTACCCTGCCTATCATCTTACTAAATGGAGATGTGAGAGAGGATCCCATATTTGGTTTATTATATGGCTTGTCTCTCTGTCATTTAGGCAACACTTACTTTTTTAACGTCTACATGGTTCGAAGTTATGCCTAGCTTTCAGGTCAGTATGTGTTCCATACATTTCTTTGCACCTGTCAGCTACTTCTAACCATTCCTTCAAACTCCTCAGTCTTTGTCCTTATTGTATGCCAAACGTGCTGGTGAACATGACGTATATAGTTTGTGAATCATGAAGTGATCCCTAACATTATTTCCATTGTTAATTTCTGCTTCATAACGTTCTAACCACTTAGTTAAGACAGGCAATATAGTGGCTGACTGTAGGAATGTGTAGTCGACTCTCGTTTAAACTTATGAAACATACATCTGTATGTCTCACTCGTCACCTTAAAATTTGTATGTCTCAATTGTCGTGGCTTCCTCTGGGAGTCTATCAAAGAACATACTGTTTGCCTTTCATTCTTGCTACTTAGTAATTAAGACAAATTTCCTTGTATGCCTAATCACATTGCACATTATTCGAAGCTTAGCACATAATCTTCAATATTTTCTTCTTTCTTGTTAAAGGAATGGAAATGGAATTGTGTGTGGAATTGTGTGCACCTTAAGTGCTCTCTCACTTATCTTTAACTGATTTAAGCCAAGGTCTCTGATTCTTTGATCCTTGGTATCTAATTGGGCAAATGCTACCTCTCGTTTAAGATCACTTTCAATGTTTAATCTTTGTCACTCGAAAGTATCTTTCATTTCTATTTTCTTCTATTTGTTCTTATTTTAGGTTGTAATATAGTCTTGAACTGTATCTGCTGAGATGCCTACTCTTTCGGCCATCACTCTCCCATTCTGTGCCATCTGTTTTTCTATCTTTCAATATAATCCCCATTTTTGAATTTGTAAAAAATAATTCTACCATGCTCATGTGCGAACTTGGTGTACTGTGGAGCTATCTTATTTTCACATATATCTACACAATCACACACTTAGCAACTAGATAGCACTTATTCTAGTTACTTATGATAAACAGCAGTATACACAATACTAATCTACACAGTGATAGAAACTATTCTAAATACATCCATCAACACAATCAATAATCATCGTAGTCTAAAAAGGAAATGGTTAATTAAAATTTTAAAAGAGTAAAAAGATAGACAAAGCAAGACAAATGTTCTAAATAGGTCTATAAATAAAATAAGCCTCTTTCTAGATCAGATTTCTATTTCTAAATCAATTGTATTTCCTTTAGCTGCTTATTCTATGGTTACCCATAGATACCAAGCTTCACAAATTTCCAACAATTGTTTCCCACATCCACTAATTTCAATCTTCTGACAATTAGTTACAATTTTAGACAAATATGAGCTCATCATTTGGACAGAGCCTACCCACTCAGGCGTAATTATGATATTTTATGCCCAGGGACGAACTATAAAATTGGCGCCCCCTCCCCGTTTAATAACCCTTTAATAACCCCTTGTTCACTTATTATAATGTAAATTTGTAAGCCTCATTTTGGTGCCCCTGTACCTTGGCATACCCCCACCCCACCCACCCCACCCCCAGCTACGCTCTCTTTATGTGACAATACATCCCTTCATTACTGTGACAGATTCTGACCGAATTCTGTGTCACGAACTCCTGACCCATATCCAAGAAATTCGAAATCATATTCGAATTGAATTCCTTTGTTAGAATCTTTCCCGCCGAAGAAACAACAGAGAGTTCAACCTATGTTATGCAACTTTAGACGATAGTCGAGAAAGTTCGAATCAACAAGCATACCTCGTGATCTAGTCACGTGATGCATTCATGCACTTCAATAAATACTCTTGATGCGATAATATACTTCACTCGCACACAGACCGGCTGCACACACACATCTTAGTCGCCGAATATTTTGCTGAGTCGTTGTCACAAAGTGGGCGGCTCTTACAAGCCGACCCGAGCTGAAGTTAGAGATGCAAGGGATGAAGTCTATTTTTGGCCTGCTCCGGTGCACCTCCAAGAAAAGCCCGTGTGACGTATGCCAGTACTACGTCGCGTCAGGTTGTTACATAGACACACATGACATACACCATTGATGTTTGGGTGGGGCCCAGTTTATTTATGTCATGCCAAGGAACGTTTTATTGGCGGTGTGTGTTGTGAGTGAGTATCATGAATGTGAATAAATGGACGAACAGACGAACGGTGCAAAACAATACAAATACAATTCTTTCGTCCCTCTCAAAAACTATGAATAACAAGAGAGTCGAAAGATGGTTAAATCAGGTTATTTATTTCCTGATTTAAAGGGGCACTACTCTTTCGCACAGTGATTAATCATTCATTCAACTTTCCAATGTCATACACTCTGTGGGAAATAAGGGGGGATGAAAATGATGAAATTCAAAATATAAAATAAAGATTAATTACACAATTCTTATGCGGCAAATGGGGCCGCTTTAACAATAGTTCACATATAAAATAAGCATTACTTTAACATTAAAGTTCGTATTTCACAAACGATATAATAGTGTTCATTTTCTTAGAGTCCTAGAGTTAAGTATGTGCGCGTTAGCCGTGCTAATTATTACTCACTATTAATGTCAGAGTTCCAAGGAGATGACGTAATCTCACACGTCACTTATAAGGGGCACTTCAAAGTGAAGACAGACGCAATTGTGGCGTCGCATTACAGGTGAAGATTCTATAGAATCTAGGCACCACTTTCAGATTATCGCTGGGGAGAAATCTGAAATTTAGCTGACTGTTGTCAGCCTCGATAACTGTCGTTGTTTCTTGGTTGTCGTGGAAACGGACGCCCCAACGACGTTTAGCATTATCGGATGAAGTCGTCCAGTGGGATGTGTCATCGCATTACATTGAGTGTAGAAATCCGGATGTCTGTGAGACTATCTCGGTGCTAGCCTTCTCAATAGCGGGATAGACTGCCAAACGAACTCAGACAGGGGGGTACAAAATTGGTCCCTCGTGTCGTTAACTGCATACAACCACCGTCGCATACATTGGTTTTTCTTGACAGTGAACTTTCCACTTTGCCAAAAATTATACTGAGTAATTTTGCCTCATTACTCAATATATGGCATCAGACGGATGGAAAACGGATGGAAAGAGATTTTTGCAACTTTCCTTTATGAAATCTCTGTACATGAGATAATTCATACGTGAAGTTAGACTGGCTTCAGACGAATCAACATTTTCAACATTGAGAGTAAAATCTTCCTTTTGCCTCTTATATAGCTTCACTGAAGGTTTCCAGAATTTCCAGAAGCTATGCCGTGTGACTCGATTTTTCCCTTGGATATTTAGTGCTGTTCGTGTTGCACGTTTTACTGTGGTCAATTCTAATGCGCACTGGCCTTTTCTCTCGTAAACAACATGTGACTAGTAGTGCGCAATTGTCCCAATTGTTCAATATACATGTCTTTCACAAACTAATATATATATTCAATATGATATAATAACACACACTGCGTCACGAACGTCTGTCTACTAAAGAGATCTTAGGTGACCGTTACTGGAATTTTCATGCTAGATATGAAAATAACAAAACTCGGGTTACTTCAACTAGTTTTGTTTGCGGTTTTTTAAAATGAAATAAAATATAATTTCTGTCCCTCATTTCCTGTGACAGTCGTAAGGAACACACATGGAACCCGTTGCTCTTATGTAAAGTCTACTTAAGAAGGTAACACGACTACTTCTTACAATATTATTGCATTTTACTATTTGTATTTTTGATATGAATTTATGTATGTATTTGTGCGAATTATTATAATTCTCTTCCGAACACACGTGATTCGATAAGAATGATTGGAAGCCTAAAAGCTCATTGTATATAAATTAACTGTAACCTTTATCTTTTAATTTGTATAAATCTTAATTCTCTTGTGCCGCGAACGTCTGTGCACGTTGCGAATCTCTATGTAATTCAAATGACTTTCTTACATGTAATTTTATTGTTAAATTGTAAAGTGCTCATGCCTAATTTGGATTATATTTTATTCTTCTTGTATGAATTCCATTTTTTATGAAGTAATGTTTGGAAATTCGTACGTTCATGTAATGTTAAAAATAACACACATGTGAATTATATTGTATCTTTTATGGATATAAATATATTGTAAAAGGCACGATAGTCGAAGATTTAAATCTATGCGCATTGTTATCATCACGTGCTTCAGAATTTGCGAATGTAAACGCAATTCGCTCATAGAAATTAATTACAATTTCAGAGTGGGTTCTTCTTCCTTTCCTCTTATTCTACGTTTCTATGTATGATTGCACCTTCGTTCTACATCGTGTGCGTGTTTCTTTGTTCAACCTTGGTCAGATGATGTTACAAGTACCGTGCCGCCATTGTTGATGATGTTACGTTGAGATACATCATTAGAGTGACAAGTCGAGAGACGGCGAGTTGCTGGAACTATTGATATATGACGCAAGCATCGCTTGATATGTGGAAGGATCGAACTGACCTTAGACCATGTGTTTATCAAGACTACTGAGACAGATAAGTAACTGATCTGGGCTCTGAATTAGAAGAATGTGTCGGGCAAACAATTTCTCGAAACATTAACTTTCAAGGATTAAAATAAGCACATTGAACTTGCCTTAGTTTAGATCTGAAGCTGTGTCTTGTTATTGATTGTTATTGTTAAATCTTGATTTTGATAAAATCTTTTATTGTTAATACCTCTTTCGTAGTGATTTTTATTCATATAGACCTAATCGTGGTTTGGATGGGGGATCGATTGAGCTAAATGTAACATTCTGAATGCATAAAGATTTAAGAGAGTTTTAACGGTTTCCAAGCCGGCTATTGTACACAAGTTTGTCTGTTCGTGAATCTGTTTGTCTGTACTACAAAGGCGCATTTTCATATGAGACGAAAGATAAATTTGAGCAACCAGTCTGTTTAGGGAAAGAGGAGATATTAATTTATCTAATTAAATTAAGGTTCTGTAAAATTCCTAAGCAGGGTCTTTAAATAAAAACTGGACATGTAACAATTACTGATTAAAATTATTAATATTAATAATCTTTAACTAATTACAAGTGAAGGAGAAATCTTAATATATATATATATATATATATATATATATATATATATATATATATATATATATTAATAGTTATCCCAGGAGACACCACTCATCTGTCGCTTGGCAGATTATGTGGGTGTAGTAAATGTCTTCTCTCTTCCACAACAATTAGACATACATTTTACTGTCAAATTAAATAATATTTTTGCATGTGGAAACCTCTTACCAAAGGAATAATAAAAATAAGTCTTTATTTATATTTAATGAGCCCCATATACCCACTTTTACTCCAACATATACTTTAATACTATGTGCAAGAAAGTTAATAAATTTGACAATATATTTATTAAATCACAATCAAATATACATATTTACAAATACAATGAGATGATTATGTCAACTCAATATTCCATGAAACAGTGCTCAACTAATTCCAATACTTATTCATTCTTATATCCTAGCACATGCATCAGTAGTTCAGATTAGTATAAAAAATAAATAACAGGGCTATTATTATCATAGAAGAAATGGAGTTATAGAGTGATATGATAATAGTTTGTACATAACTTTTCATTGATGTAGACTGCAACCGCCCTTCACGAACTTTCATAGAAATGTCATAAGTTTTATTGTTCACAATAGAATGATCAGTCTTCCATGTGCTCTGCTAAGCACATTGTAGAATGTTTCAACACTGTAGATCTCTCGAGACTATTGACACGTTCACTGTATTATCTTCTCGAGTAGACAATCACTGTAACGAACTTCTAGCATGCCTATTGCTAGAAAGTCTCACAGTAGAGGTAGACATACTTGCCAATGCACACAAACATGCTGCAGTGAATCATCACAACTACCACACTCTAGGATGTAATCTTCTCAATTCCACCAAAAGCATACAAAGGAGAAAGGCTTGCTCCTTTTAAAAGCATTATGTCAGAGAGCAATGCTAAGTTCCAAGTTTATCATCTCTATTCTCCATTTCTTCTTACAATTATTCTCAACTTACTATTATTCCTCCAACAGTATTTATTATCTTGATACATCTGTGCAACATAATAAATACAACATAATCAATTTTGAATGTGTTTCTGCTTGAAGCAGATGTCATGTGTTTAACATATTACATACAATTATCATAATTCATAATTGTAGAAATAATAGTTATTTTTCACTTAATACATCTTTACATTAAATTACAAATATATATCTATAGCAAAATGTATGAAAAATTTTTAAGTCCATTCTTTCTCAATCAATTAACTCACCACAACCTAACAAGTGCCTTTTTATGACTAGACTTGAGTTAACATCAAAATCAAATGATTAGAATATAGAACTTTCTTCAACAAGAAAGTTTCAGTCTCTACCCATTGACTAGTTCATTATTTGTAAACTTTAAACTAGTGGATAGCAAATATTACTCTGTCCAAATAAACCATCAGCAAGTTCTAGCATATTCTTTACCTGAGTTGATATTTTCACTCTAGTACTTACAAAAATATCATTATGTGCAGTACCTGAAGGTCATGTCACGTTGACATTTAACAAACTACATAATAATTAATTTTTAAAACAGGGACAAGCAAATTTACACCACCCCACTTTCTAAGACAAGTCTCATAAAAGAGCATTGAATGTACATTTTCTAATTTTCAAATTATACGAATCATGTAGATATTTAATATCTATTTTTTTTAATTTTCAGTCATTCTAGTAAAGACCACAAAAGAAAAATTTCAGTTTCATGCATTTTAATATTAATTACTCTGTATAAATATGTTCCGTTGCACTGGCTGAGACACTGTTTTCTTTTTGAACTGATTGCCTTCGTTAACGAATATTTAATTGACTAGTCGTTCATTTAATCAACTAAGAAACAGCCATTTACAATGTGATGTACAATTTCAAAGGAATTTACCGGTGAACTAGATAATTATTACATATTGTTTAAATTCTTTGTCGCAGTGTTTCGAAGAGTGGTGAATTCAACAATCATGGTGGATGAGCAATTCTGTACAAAGATCTATCCACTTCCTAATAATAATCCCCTGGTTCTGAGATGTAAATATTTAATCTATGGAAAGCGTATTAACATCACTCGTGATTACAACAATCAAGGCGAAGATTATTACCTTAATTTTTGTGAATTCCAGGTTTGGGGTAAGATTTGATAATATGAAGACATAGATTATTAAATATATTTGTGAACAGAATATGCATGCTAATGGATGGATGGATAGATGGGTGCGTGGGTTTAGGATGGATGGAGGGAATGTGTGAATGTATGTGTGTGTATACGATATTGATAGAATCAGGGAAAATCCATTTAAAACACTTACTTATTACTTCTGATTTCATTGAGTAAAATATGCATAATTACATTCAGCACAAAAACAATGTCACAATATATGTAAAAGATTATCTTTTTGCTCTGCACATACAAGTCAGTTTAGACTTTTACTATGCAAGTATGAAGTATTGTTATTTGTAATCAGCCTTTTTATTATTAACATTTTTACGATTGTATACTTTCTAAATGTATCTGTTTTGCATATTATTTTCTTAAAACATTCAAATTAAATTAATTCTTTTTATTTTATATTATCTCATCTTATTGTTAATGTTGAAATTGGTAATCAAACAATGGAAGTGTGTTGCTTGTTTCTTTAAATTGAAGTACCAAATGATGTCATTGCATGTGATATTGGAAAGTTTGGGCCATCATGCCAAGACACGTGCCCTACTGCCTGTGGAGAAGGTCCAGGAAAAAATGCATGCCATAAGGATGGAGGGAAATGCTACGGTATACAAAAGATTTAATTTATAAATAATATCACAATTTAGCTTTATATTTTACTGTTACCAACATTTGTTCCTAAATAAACGATGAGTTACTTACTATGTCAATATAAAGTAATTTTGTGAACCTTCAATTGAATTTATTACTTAGATTTCCTACGCTACCCATTACGATATTTCAATATCAGTATTCTGTACTAATAAGTGAAATGTAGACTTAATGAAACATATCATCAGGTTATTAATGTTACTATAAACATGTGAATTCTAAAAGAAAAGGCTCCTTGAAGCACCACATTTAACTAGCTCAGTTCGTTTTTATATTTGTTCGTTTAATTATGAACTTTCTATTTTATTTTCCATCCAATATGTTAATAGGTAAGGTAATTAATTATAAAAGGTAATTAAAGACAGAACAGAATACAAGGTAACATAAAAAAAAAAATATCCCTAGTTTCAATCCACTTTCAAAAGCCAGGTGTATTCATTATGACGCATTGTAAATGTATGTATTCAAAGTTGTAATTCAATGACGGCGGGGTGACTATCATTTTTAATTTTGATTAAAAAAAGAATTTTCTATTTCTCTGCTTATTGGAATTTGTCGTGTTATGCATTCATTTATTCACATGTCTCTGATAATCTGATAATATGATAAGCTCATGTGAGTATACCACAGAATACCATTCAAAGACAAGTGCGACAGTTACAATTGCGACTCACTGCGTTATATTTGCCCAGATTTGTCATGGTGGCAAAATGCCTTTCTCATTCGTTCTTTCTCACTCTCGTTTTGTCTTCAGAGGTCTCTCGTTTTCATTTCCGGTCTCTCTCAATCACCATAGCACGCCAAAATATTTTACGACACGAGCGACAAGGACTGCATGAAAAAATCATTAATTAAATTCTGATAGATGGATAGATTAGGTTATTAAATAGATAAATAAATACACATAATTTCATGTATATAAACATGGATGAATGAACAACAGATGATGTAAATGGCCGAAAATATCAAAACTCAGTGTCCAAGAATACATAACTCTCTCTCTCTCTCTTTCACACACACACACTAAAACACCTGTAATTATTCAGTGATTATTATTTTTTTTAATGCTGTCGAATTAAAACCATATTTACTTTTACACAGAAAATTGTGATACAAAGATACTCATTCAAATACATATGCACAAACAAATATATTTCCAATATTCTGCTAATTTTTTTAAAAGAAGAAAATTCATGCAATCTGTATACCCAAGAGGTCAAATAATGTGTGCAGTACATAAATTGAAACAAGTGACCCACTGAAAAAAAATCAATTCAAATTTGAAATATGTATTTAGTAATATAAAGGAGAAAAACATGTGTTATTTCTTTTGCCACGTTGTTCTGTCATTTGGTGTATTCTGTCCCAGCCAGAACCTGACATCCAGATAGTATGTTTTTGCTTGCGTTTCAGTAGCCCATTTTTCACTAGAACACACAGAAACATCAGTGCCTAGTGCAGACTTGTTAACCCGGGCGAAGTCGAATCTGATATGGAATCAAATGAACTCTGTTATTTTTTAATACTGGTGTATGTCGGGAAATGCCCTAACAAAGGAACTTCATTCGAATTCAATTTTGAATTTGCAGAACTGGGCCAAGAGTTCATGACACAGAATTTGGTCAGTGTTACGTTTCCAGTATTTCTTTATAGACCCTGCTTAGGATTTTTAAGGACTTTAAAAATGATAGTTTAAATTAATTCCTTCTCTCTATCCTACACAGACTGGTTGCCCAAATTATCATTCGACTAATTTAAAAATGCGTCTTGTAGTGCAGACAACAGATTTACAAACTGACAATTTGCGTACAAAAGCTGGCTTGGAGTCGTTAAATTCCTCTAAATTAATATGCATTCGTTACGTCATTCAGCTCAATCGCCCCCATCCAAACCATGTGTTAACATTAGGTCTAAGATGCATAAAAATGTACTACAAAGAGGGTTTAACAATTAAAAATAAGATTTAATAAGATTTAACAATTAACAAGATAATCAATATACTAGCGCAAAGTCTAATTCCACTCAGCAATTAAATAATGCTTGTTACAGTTCTTTGAGAAACTTGCCAAGAAATGTTCTCTGTGATTTTTGGTCAATTCACTAGTACTCAGCTTTTGATTGATGTGGTGAGAGTTCCAAATCCAGTCCAGACCGGTCCACCTCACTTATCAACGTAGGCAATATGCACACTAGCATAGGTAAAACTGTCTCTCAGTCAACGAGCCGGACGAAGAATATGAGTGAAGACAAGGTTATGATGACCTGCGCGTCACCACAAGGGCAGTAGGACGGTAATTGGAGAAGAACTCAACTCTATGAGTTCGGAATTAAGCATCAAGTCAGGTACTAGGAATAGGAACCAGGAACCAAAGACCGACCTTTGCTAGAAGTCGAGGTGTTACCTTCAGAGCAAAATAACGTCGGTGTTCCTCTTATCGACTCACGAATGCGGTGGGTACAAGTACGATAAGATGGTCGCCGTTTTCTGGATCAGAGTGACAATTATGGGTCCATGTCACGTATTTATCAAAAGGCATAAAGCGCGTCACGTGACGGATCATGTGGTATGTAGTTGGTTCGAGAATCTAGACAATGGCCTAAAGTTACATAACATCCTGACCACTTTGCTAGAAGCTTCTCGATACTGATGTATCATGGGAGAACTTTAACAAAGGAATTTCACATTTTAATTTTTGAAAACAGCAAGTGGGTCAAGAAGTCATGACATAGATTTTTATCAGACTGTGACAGTCAGAATCCGTCACACCAAGATTCTGGGAGATCCAAGGTTTTACGGAGGATGTGGGTACTTCCGAGGAGCGCTGCTTTGAGTAGTGGAGCGATTCTGATGTTTTATTATTATTATTATGCCTCTTTACACGTCTTCTGTTTGACTGTCGGTTGTGATCCAAGGTCTCGGAATCTTACCAAGATTCTGGGAGATCCAAGGTTTTACGGAGGATGTGGGCACTTCCGAGGAGCGCTGTTTTGAGTAGTGGAGCGATTCTGTAGTTTCCAGGGAGTTTATTCATGTAGCCTTCCAATTCAGATGTTATGTTCCCCAAGCCTCCTATCACTATAGGTATCACTTCTGCTTTTACATTCCACAGTCTCTGAATTTCTAATCTGAGGTCTTGGTATTTTTCTATTTTTTCACTTTCTTTTGTTTTTATGTTTCTATCACTTGGAACTGCGACATCAATGATTGCAACTGTTCTGTTGGACGTATTGAGAACTAAAATGTCTGGTCTTCGTGCAGGGATCACACTATCTGTTCTAATCTCAAAGTCCCACAGTATTTTGACTTCTGTTTCGGTGACTGCTTCTGGTTGGTGCATCCATGCTCTTTCTGTGGTTTTTATGCCATAGTTCTCGCACAGATTTCTATGTATGTGTTTTGCCACTTGTGTCGTTTGGTGTATTCTGTTCCTGCCAGAACCTGACATCCAGATAGTATGTGTTCTGTTGTCTCATCCATGGATTTGCAGAGTCTACATTTGGAATCATTTGAAATTTTCATGATTTTCGTTTTGTGTGCTTTGGTGTTGAGTGCTTGATCTTGTGCAGCTGTTATGAGTGCTTCTGTTTCTGCTTTCAATCCTGCCTCTTTCAACCATTTGTACATTGATTGTTTTGTTGATATTTCGTCGGTTTGTCAGTATTATTATTATTATTATCCAGCCTCTTTCCACGACTTCTGTTTGACTGTCGGTTGTGATCCAAGGTCTCGGAATCTTACCAAGATTCTGGGAGATCCAAGGTATTACGGAGGATGTGGGCACTTCCGAGAAGCGCTGCTTTGAGTAGTGGAGCGATTCTGTGGTTTCCAGGTAGTTTATTCAGGTAGCCTTCCAATTCAGCTGTTATGTTCCCCAAGGCTCCTATCACTAGTGGTATCACTTCTGCTTTTACATTCCACAGTCTCTGGATTTCTAATCTGAGGTCTTGGTATTTTTCTATTTTTTCTCCTTCTTTTGTTTTTATGTTTCTATCACTTGGAACAGCGACATCAATGATTGCTACTGTTCTGTTGGACTTATTGAGAACTAAAATGTCTGGTCTTCGTGCAGGGATCACCCTGTCTGTTCTTATCTCGAAGTCCCACAGTATTTTGACTTCTTCTGTTTCGGTGACTGCTTCTGGTTGGTGCTTCCAAGCTTTTTCTGGGGTTTTTATGCCATATTTCTCACACATATTTCTATGTATGTGTTTTGCCACTTCATTGTGTCGTTTGGTGTATTCTGTTCCTGCCAGAACCTGACATCCATATAGTATGTGTTCTGTTGTCTCATCCATGGATTTGCAGAGTCTACATTTGGAATCATTTGAAATTTTCATGTTTTTCGTTTTGTGTGCTTTGGTGTTGAGTGCTTGATCTTGTGCAGCTGTTATGAGTGCTTCTGTTTCTGCTTTCAATCCTGCCTCTTTCAACCATTTGTACGTTGATTGTTTTGTTGATATTTCGTGGGCTTGTCGTACATACTGGCCATGCAGAGGTTTCTGGCTCCAGGTATGTGCTAGTTCTTGCTTCGTTGTTTTCTTCCATGTTTCTTTGTCTGTTTCTGGGGTTTGGAATAGTCCACTCATTTTTACTGCTTCTATCAGTGGATCATCTTTGTTTTTATTCCAGATTATTATTCAGTCTCTTTCCACGACTTCTGTTTGCCTGTCGGTTGTGTTCCAAGGTCTCGGAATCTTACCAAGATTTTGGGAGATCCAAGGTTTTACGGAGGATGTGGGCACTTCCGAGGAGCGCTGCTTTGAATAGTGGAGCGATTCTGTGGTTTCCAGGGAGTTTATTCATGTAGCCTTCCAATTCAGCTGTTATGTTCCCCAGGGCTCCTATCACTATAGGTATCACTTCTGCTTTTACATTCCACAGTCTCTGAATTTCTAATCTGAGGTCTTGGTATTTTTCTATTTTTTCTCTTTCTTTTGTTTTTATGTTTCTATCACTTGGAACAGCGACATCAATGATTGCTACTGTTCTGTTGGACTTATTGAGAACTAAAATGTCTGGTCTTCGTGCAGGGATCACTCTATCTGTTCTTATCTCGAAGTCCCACAGTATTTTGACTTCTTCAGTTTCAGTGACTGCTTCTGGTTGGTGCATCCATGCTCTTTCTGGGGTTTTTATGCCATAGTTCTCACACAGATTTCTATGTATGTGTTTTGCCACTTCATTGTGTCGTTTGGTGTATTCTGTTCCTGCCAGAACCTGACATCCAGATAGTATGTGTTCTGTTGTCTCATTCATGGATTTGCAGAGTCTACATTTGGAATCATTTGAAATTTTCATGATTTTCGTTTTGTGTGCTTTGGTATTGAGTGCTTGATCTTGTGCAGCTGTTATGAGTGCTTCTGTTTCAATCCTGCCTCTTTCAACCATTTGTACGTTGATTATTTTGTTGATATTTCGTCGGCTTGTCGTACATACTGTCCATGCAGAGATTTCTGACTCCAGGTATGTGCTAGTTTTTGCTTCGTTGTTTCTTTGTCTGTTTCTGGGGGCTGGAATAATCCACTCATCTTTACTGCTTCTATCAGTGGATCATCTTTGTTGTTATTCCAGGTGTAGTCAACAAGGCCAATGACTTCTCCTTCAATGACATATTTGATATTCTTGAGACCTCGGCCTCCCATTTTTTTTTTATTTATTATTATTATTATTATTATTATTATTATTATTATTATTATTATTATTATTATTATTATTATTATTATTATTATACCACTTAATCAAAACACTTGTCTAGACAAAATATGAAGAACAATGTGTTCTTTACATGCTCCCAGGCCATGCATACTTCTAAAGGAGGTAATTAAAGCAAAACAAAAGTTTAAGCCACATTTCAAGCAGGGAAGTTAGTTAAATAAGAATGTATACAAAATGATCACACTAACTTCCATGCAGAAAATGCAAAATATTTGAAATCTTGATCATAAAATACCACACATATTACAAAGTTTTTAAGTATCTTTATAACATGTGCTTAGCCTAGTATATTTATGTGTATAGCTATCTTTGTACTTACCATACTTTGTACATAATCACCTCCACACACATGTACAGATGAACACATACTTTTCACACCACACCACACACACACACACACACACACACATATACACACACACAATGGTTTTAATGTAGTAGCTCCCTTGCTTCAATCAAACGTATTACACAATACAACTTTAAAAAATCTAATTTCGTAGCTTTCACACATCTTCCACACCCAGATTCTGTCAAAACATGACACAATCTAAACTGGGTTTGCAGTTGACATTACGCGGAATCTACGGTTGACACAAAAATAATTATCACTTCAGCAAATAATTCTTTATAGTTATATAGAATTATGTATTCTCTTTTACTGTATTTTCCTCACTTTACCATATTATACTATTTTAAAATCAAACATATTGTTGAGAGTAAATGAAATATGAATAACATGACGCTATCGCCACCTAATAAATGGTTATGCATATTATTATTTAATTAATTAATTACAAGTGAGGAGAATCTTAATTTATGTTATTAATAATTTTCCAGCAGTCACCACTCGTCTCTCTCACTTGGCGGATAAGCGGGCACTGCAAACGTTTTCTCTCTTCCACAACATTAAAGACATATACCGTCACACAATATTTCCATAGGTGGAAAACTTCTTACTAAAGGAGAAGACAAATCCGTCTTTAATCTATATTTAGAGAGCCCCAATCCACCAACTTTCTTCTCCAACATATGGTTATCAATATGTGTAAGAATTTTAATAAATCTAACAATAAATTTATTAAATTAAACATCAAATTACACATAACAAATGCAATGAAAAAGAGTATTTGACATCAATATTTCTAAGAAACAATGTTCAAATAGTTTTATATCTGTGCCACTGATGCCACTTAGTTAATAGATATTATTGTTATTAATAACTAATTAAACCTCCAATGAACCAAGGAGATAATTACATTTCTAATATTTGTGTATTTTCTAAATTTTATATTCATGTCTAATTTCATTCTTTATGTTTGAACGCTTAAGTGCAAATGCTGCGTGTTTCCACATGAAATTAGACATATATATAGCTAGCCTTATCCTGCCAGCTACTGTACCTGTCAACAACCCATCAGTGACGAAATGGGTCTCATTCAATTGTTTTTCCACTTCATCAAAATAAACATGCAGTGCTGTCAAGACAAAACGAGATGAACTAATTTGTCTATGACATGCACCCGTGCCATACATATCTTCAGGAGAGATAATTAAAACATACAAAAGATTACAACACCAGTACAAACAAGGAAGTTCGTTAAATAAGGATGTAGACAAAAAGATCACTCTAGCTTTCCTGCAGCAAATGCAAAACTATTTCAAGACATTAATATAAAATATTAAAAAATGCACAAATATTACAAATGTCATTATCTCCTTGGTTTATTTATAAATATTATTAATGTTATATTGTAAACAAATAGGGTGATGGAATAATATAAGTTTATATAGCTGCTTGATGACAAGCTAAGTAAATATGCTGAAATGACACTAAAAGTGGTTGTAATGTGTTTCCTTTAATCTGCAGGATGCATTGATGGAAAGGCAGGTAACGCATGTTCTGAAGCATGCACTTCTTCAAATTGTTTGAACAATAAATGCTACCAAGATAATGGAACCTGCATTGATTGTACTGATTACTTTTTAAATCCAGACTGCACAGGTACGCTCACAGTATGTTTATATGTCTGAATATATATATAAAATGAATAAAAGAGAGAGAGAGAGAGAGAGAGAGAGAGAGAGAGAGAGAGAGAGAGAGGTGATTGTCTTCAATGTATGGTGAGTACATAGATAGCTGTACCACATATATCTACTATGCTAAACACATGTTATTAAGATTCTTAAGATGTTGTTTACTAAAGCAATTATAACAAAAGATGTATTCTGCCTTTATTAATTCATAAATTGCTGAGACGTTCCGTTCTTTTAATTTCAGAATGTAAACCTCGATTTTACGGAGACAACTGTAACATTTCGTGCAAGTCGGGAAACTGTCTGAACAATACATGTGATAGAAACAGTGGGGAATGTCTTCAATGTCAGGGGAACTTTAAACCTCCTAGTTGCATGGGTAGGCGTATAAGTGAATAATATTTATTTAACTATAATATATATATATATATATATATATATATATATATATATATATATATATATATATATATATATATTAATTTGTAAACATGTATCTATGTATTTATGAACGCAATATATGTATGTTTTTAATGTATATATTATAAACTATAATTAATATACTAATCATATGAAAGAAACTATACAATAGGTAAGAATGGTACCATTTAAGAGCTAGGTAACCAGTTACTTTTATTGTTATGATATGTGCAATAAACTAATTAATATGAAACCTAAAGCGCCTGTTATATAGGTATACATCTATATGTCTGAAATTAAATAAAACGATATGTTCACTTTTTTTTTAAATGTTCTAATTCGTCAGCGGAGTTACCAGTCGATTATTTCTTCGGTAAGTCGGTCTATATTTAAAAACAGAATTATGCTTGGCCTGAGATCAGCATGGTCAGCATGTTTCGATAGTATCCCATTTCATTGTGTTCTAGAGAGGAAGTTTTCATAAGATGTTAGAAATCTGGCATAAACAGAGCGAAAACATTTCTTACTATCCAGTGAATTCTTATATCGAGTGTACTACTTTTTCAAATGTATTCATTATCGAAATCAACAACATGGTTCTGACAAATAAACTATAAGTATCACATACAGAGGTCACTGCTTCCAACATCTTCAAATTAAGTAATTATCAAACTTCGTGTAAGCTGGATATAATGGATATCAACATGAGATACAAATACAAGTACGAAATACTGACCACTGAAGTAAACTGTTTAATTTACTACTGTACAGTAGCACGAGACATTATGCTTATCGGATATTATTTAACATATTAAAATAAAATGGAAATGAACATTATAGAAAAAGAAGATGGATATATTTATTTGTCACAGATAATCCTAAAAATGGGCCTGCAGCCCCATGCCTTGAAAACTTTTCAAGTACTTCACACTACCATTATGCTGAGCTTAGGCCAATTTCTGAAAATGTTCTTAGTATTTGATTTTTCAAATTTACTTTTATACGTTTAAGAAAGTTTTCCAAAGTACTAATTACAATACAATAGACTATGCATCTTGCCTGTGACATGAAATAAATTGATCTGTACATTCCTATTTTGTCTAAGTGACTGGAACTGATCAATACTCAAATAAACTAGAGGTCTCAATCGGATTTGTAACAAAATCGAATAATGTATTTCACGCCTACGAATGATCAAAATATCGAATAATCGTTTTTTTAAATCAAACATTAATCGATCGTTTCTAATAATTTCACAAATTATCAAAAGACTTAAATACTGTATTATTTCATGAAACACCCAAGATCTTTTTATTTTACTTTTTAAAAGTGTTTTATTGTTCTGAATATATAATGAAAATACTTAAATTTTTAAATCAAAATTAATTTATAATTATTAAGCATTTTGCAAAATTCCAAATCACAAACCATTAAGAAAACAATTTTTTATTCATTTAGCAGAAATCAGTCAACAGTACTATAAATGTAGTACTTGTGCAAAACTTTTCTTTTTAATAAACTTTTTTTAAATATGCTCTGAGACATTCTCGGGGAGACATTAGAACAGTCACTTTTTCCAATACAAATGTCTGTACACTGCGCTAGCGTTTACATTAAAGATTAATAGTTGCATGTTATAAGTAAGTCAGATTTGATTATATTAATGCTTGAAAAATATACATGTTCGCACACTGATTCTATAGCGGTAGCCTTTTATCATTTTAGCATTGTCACTTTTTTACAGTGCTGCAAATAATTGTTTATACTCTCACTTTAAATGTTTAAAGTGAAGCTCTCAACAAGTATTTGCAACACTGACCTCTGATGTTTATTTTTCCAATCTGCGGTATTTCGTGTCTGGAAAGAGTTTGCATGTATGTGAATGAAATTCCGTGTGTGTGTTTGTGTAAGTGTGTTTATGTAGACAGTTTGTGTTAGACAGTGAAAACCGAAGTTCAAAGTGAATATTACTTACGTAGAACAGACAATAATTTGAAGTGTGATATATTTATTCACTGACCGTAATAACTCATGTCGAATGAGATCGTAACAACGATTCTAGCGTAAACAAATTTCGTTAAATTCCAGATAATTTCAACAAATATGATCAGTGACGAATCTTCAATCAACATGTCTTTAAATTATATGAACAATTTTAAATACGTCCATAAAGTACTCAAAGCTTTAATTTTCAATGCAAGCACTTTCTTTTGGAAATGATTTATTTATTTGCAGAGTGCATTGACGGTTACATGGGAATAAGATGTGATAAGAAGTGTGATGCGAGATGTTACCTTAAGTGCAACCAGACATCTGGTTATTGTTTCCAGTGCTATCCAGGTTGGCAAGGAAACGATTGTGGAAAAGGTGAGTAGAGTGGGCGATTAGCAAAATATCATATGTCTAGGAAGAAAGTCACAAGAATAAATGCACATTGTGAGGTTGCGAAAGTTAAATTCATGCATTCGTACATACATATACTTATAAATGCAAATTGATAAATACATCTAATTCTGCTGAAATTTGCCAATTTATTCTCTACAAATCAAGTTGCATTTTAAGGCGGTCTTTGTCTCTTAAGTAAATATGTACATGTAATAGCGTTGTAATTAAATAGAACAATTTAGGCACCACAGCTCTTGTTCTTCTATCAATATTTATTTTTAAACATTCAAGTTTTTCGTCAGAGCCTTTTAATTAAGCAATTTTTCACTTAAGCCTATTTTATGTCCTATTTGGTGTATGCTATCCTAGTTTCTGTGACAACGCCCATATCGGTTATGATTATTAATATTAATTTCTACTATTTAATAATTCATAACTATATATATATATATATATCAGTCGATTTTAGAACTCTACTTCAAATACACATACATTAAAATGTTCTTCTGTCATATAATTAACGTTCCATGGACAAGACTTCTTCCTTAAGAATAATTTGATTAGTGATTAATTTAATTATATAGCCCCACCTAGTCACATTTTACCCAGACAGGCAAATTACATTACATAGGCAAGAAGTGGCGATTGCATGTAAACAATAAAAATTATTTAACAGAATAAATACGAAAAATATTAATAGAATTGATAAAAGAAATAATAATTATTATAAAATTGAGTCTTTCACTCTTTGTGACTATGATAAAATAATTAAGAATATGTCCCTAACAGTTCAGTAGATTCTAATTAACATCACGGAATCAGAGGGAGAAATGTAAGAAGCAAGTAGTAAATAGCAGGACCTTTTGATATTCTCCACACTAGCGAGGTCACTCACCCGCTCGCTGTGTCAGTCACTGAGCTATATATAAATGGAGAAGACATCGAATGATAGCAAGCGCTGCCGATGTGTCGTTAACCTAATTCAGGAGTCAATGAAAAACTGGAAAACCACCCTTACGTGCAACAACACAAATATTGCAGACATAACAATAAATTGTGGAATCTTCCAAGGTGATTCCCTATCACCACTGCTGTTCTGCATTGCCCTGAATCCTCTCAGTCAAGTGATCCAGAAAACAGGGTTAGGATACAAAATGAAAGCAGGACAGGTTATCAGCCATTTACTGTACATGGACGATCTCAAGCTGTACGGTAAAAATGAACTTGACATCACATCCCTGATCAATACTGTCAAGATCTGCAGTAAGGACATTAACATGAAATTCAGCCTTGAGAAATGTGGACGAATTGTCATCCAGAAAGGCAAGGTCAAAACAACAGAGGGCCTGCAATTCGACATCGGAAAAATCAACGATGTTTCAATGGAAAATGGATATAAGTATCTGGGGGTACTACAGCATCAAGAAAATATCCAGAGAGAAGTGAAGTCCAAAGTTAAGAAAGAATATGTAAAACCTGTTAGACAAGTCCTGAAGTCCAAGCCAAATGGGGTGAACAAAATACAAACCCTTAACGCATACGCAATACCTGTAGTAAGCTACACAGGAGGTATCATTGATTGGACAGCAAATAAAATCAATGAACTGGACAGAAAAACTACTCACAATACATAAAGTCTTACACCCCAAAGCAGACGTAGACAGACTCTATGTATCTCGAAAAATGGGAGGCCGAGGTCTCAAGAAAATCAAACATGTCATTGAAGGAGAAGTCATTGGTCTTGTGGGCTACATCTGGAATAACAACAAAGACGATCCCCTGATAGAATTAGTAAAAATGAGTGGACTATTCCAACCCCAAGAAACAGACAAAGAAACATGGAAGAAAACAACGAAGCAATCACTAGCACTTACCTGGAGCCAGAAAACTCTCCATGGCCAGTATGTACGACAAGCCGACGAAATATCAACAAAGCAATCAACGTACAAATGGTTAATAGAGGCAGGACTGAAAGCAGAAACAGAACCACTCCTAACAGCTGCACAAGATCAAACACTCAACATCAAATCTCACAAAACTAAAATCAATGAAATCTCAAATGATTCCAAGTGTAGACTCTGCAAATCCATGGATGAGATAACAGAGCATATTATCTGGATGTCAGGTCAGGTTCTGGCTGGAACAGAATATACCAAACGACACAACGAAGTGGCAAAACACATACATAGAAATCTGTGTGAGTACTATGGCATAAAAACCCAGAAAGAGCATGGATTTACCAACCGGAATCAATCACCGAAACAGAAGAAGTCAAAATACTGTGGGACTTCGAGATAACAGGTCGGGTGATTTCTGCACGAAGACGACATTGTAGTTCTCAATAAGGCCAACAGAACAGTTGCAATCATTGATGTCGCTGTTCCAAGTGATAGAAACATAAAAGCAAAAGAAAGAGAAAAAATAGAAAAATACCAAGACCTCAGACTAGAAATTCAGAGACTGTGGAATGTAAAAGCAGAAGTGATTCCTATAGTGATAAGAGCCTTGGGGAACATAACATCTGAATTGGAAGGCTACCTGAATAAACTCCCTGGAAACCACAGACTCGCTCCACTACTCAAAGCAGCACTCCTCGGAAGTGCCCACATCCTCCGTAAAACCTTGGATCTCCCAGAATCTTGGTAAGATTCCGAGACCTTGGATCACAACCGACAGTCAAACAGAAGTCGTATAATAATAATAATAATAATAATAATAATAATAATAATAATAATAACCATTAACTAGGACTAGGTGGTGTTAGCGTAACAAACTCTGTATTCTTGTTGCACATGTTTTAACAGTAATAATGAGATTTGTAGAACAATGTATTGATATCCATGAGTGACATCAAGAAAACTGGCTATTATATTAATAATGGTCATTAAATTTTAGAATACAGAGGAGTTTATATTAATAGTCATTAAGATTTAACAATAATACTGATCAGTATAATAGAATATTATAATAATATATTATATATAATATAAAAATTCGTCTTTTATTTATATTTAATGAGCCCCATCCACCCACTATTAAGCCAACATAAGGTTTAATATATGTGCAAGCGGGTTATTAAATTTAACAATGAATTTATTAAATCAACAATCAAATATACAACATACAAATATAGTCAAAACAGCATTGACATTTACATCCCAACATAGTTTAATTAAATACACTATTCAGTTTATCCTAGCATAGGTATCGGTAGTCAAATTCACACACACACACACACACACACACACACACACACACACACACACACACACACACACACACACACACACACGCACACACACACACACATATATATATATATATATATATATATATATATATATATATATATATATATATATATTCACTTTTTTTCTTATTAGGTGATGGCCCAACGTACCCCATCTAGGCATGTTACGCAAGTGTTCCAAAATCTTTGATGCACTCACAAAGCACACCATGGAGAATTGTCTAGAACTTCTTATGTACAATCAAATCACATCACGCAGTGTTCCAGAATCTTCATGTGCCTTACTCAAGCACAAATTGAGGAATGTTAAAAAATATCTTCTTGTATTCTCGAGACAAAACTCAAACATTGATTTCCATCATATTGGCTCAAATGGAATTCACAGGAATCAACATAAAGCAACATGTTTACTGATAAGTTTGATGATAACGTTGTATACACACCAACATGAATTCAAAGTAGAGTACAGTATTCACTGCAGTCTAAAGTGAATATACGGTTATGAAACAAAAAGGTGCACTCCTTTCTGCAGAAGTCAAATTAAGGCAGCGCTAAGTTTCAGGCATATTTCATTTCAAACTCATTTCTCTCTCACACACATTGTCAACTTACAAATCTCCAACAATATTCATTAGCCCAATATACACGCAGCATAAGAAATATAGCATCAATCAAAATTCACAAGATTAATGTACAACATAATCAATTTAGTGAACATAGAAATAATGGTTCAATTACATAAGCATTCTCCAATTCAAATCATTGATCAAATAGCAAACATGTACGAAATATTTTTAACAATAAATTTATTAAATCAACAATCAAATATGCACATGACAAATACAGTAAAAAGATTACTTGTCATCAATAGTTTGAAAAAGCACATTGAAATAATTTCTATATTTTAAACAATCTTATATTCTAAATACAATTCAGCATTATGTGAATACAAATCACAGGATAGTTCTTATCAGAGATCAAAAATGGAATTATTAGAGATAAGCAATACTAGTTATTATATAACCTGAATTAAGAGCTGCCTCAATAGTCCTTCACACACATTTGTGACAAAGACACAAGGTTATCATTTGCCTTTATTACATCCATTCCACATGTTTCTCTTGCACGTTGAAAAGAAGGTTTGTGACTAATTCTCTCAACCTAACCTGGGCGCTTCTTTTTATCATGTCAACTCCTTCAGAACAATAATTGTAATTGTAGTGACTTCCAGCACCTTCTCTACACCAGAAACCGCTCGTGTAGTCAGCATTATTTGCCGCCATACATCAATGGATAAAACATAGATAGATAGATAGATAGACAGATAGATAGATAGATAGATAGATAGATAGATAGATAGATAGATAGATAGATACATACATACATACATACATACATACATACATACATTCATTCATACAGTCTCTATAAATACTGCATTCATGAAATACTGTATACGCTGTATAGAATTAGTTAATCAGTAAAAACTAATAAATAAAGCAAATATTTCCTAAATGTTATCTAAAAGAGAGAACAGTACTGATCAGCAATAAACCGTCAAGCTAGACGGACATAAATGGAAGTATGGATAGAAATCCATTTCTTCAAGTGAAAAACATTAAACTACCACTAATCACCATTACTACCAACTACAATAAGTATTACTTTTGTTTCAGAATGTAATACAAGTTTTTATGGAGCTGATTGCAATGAAAGGTGTGGCCAATGCATGACCCCTTCAACGTGTAACCACACCAACGGACATTGTGTGTCATGTAATTCTGGTTATATTCCACCTTTATGTCAAGAAGGTACCGATTTATATTATTATAAATTGATTTTCATTTTCCTTCTGTATTAGCATTTTTCATTTTATTAAGCCTTCTTATTTTGAGTCCTAGATTATGTCTTCATTTCGATTTTTAAATATGATAGACTCCGTTATGATTATCATCGTTATTCTTTATTTTACTAAAGTTATAAATTATCCATTAGCAGTGTAGTTTTTAGCATAGCGATCAATAAATAAGCAATGTTATCGAGACTTAATGGCGTCATTATTATAATTCATTCATTAATTATGTGTGCGATTGAAACTTCTTTATTGTTACTTTCTTTTTTTAAAATTATGTTTATCCCTGTATGTTGTAGAGTGTGTAGATGGAACGTATGGAATAGACTGTAAGAATGCTTGTGGTCAATGCGCCAACGGGGCAGCTTGTGATAAGAGACTCGGTACATGCCACAAATGTGTTCCAGGCAAAATGCCGCCTAATTGCATTCAAGGTATCTCTATTTATATTAATGAATGTGTGATCTTTATAATAAATTATATTATATTAATATCTGAAATACGTATAGCATTAATATTAGATATTAAGTAGTTGTTTTTTTCCATCATAAAAATAACGTGACAGCATGTAAGACCTATTAATGTAGCAACGAAAAACAGATTCTTAATGAAAGCTTCGGAACAAGCAACTTATTTATTTATATTTATTTAATCAATATTTGTTTCACAATTGAAATTTAGAAGTGTGTAATGTATATTCATTATTATCAGAGATCCTGTCAGATAACATTTTTAAAAATGTTCTAGCTATCACATACATTTAATTTAAAAACAAACTATTGATGCAAGTATTTATATTATATTCGTTTCTTATTTCAATAACGATTTTGACAGATTGTGAAAACGGGACGTATGGCGAGGATTGTAACCAAACATGTGGTCATTGTGGAAACAACACCAGTTGTAGTGTGTCAAATGGCCATTGCATCTCATGTCAAAGGGGATTTCAACTGCCTTTATGCATTAACGGTAAAAAGAAATTGATATAAGTAAATAATTGTTCCACTACAGAACAGTTTCTCTGACTTAATTCATTTCATAGTGTGATGCTCGAAAGTCACTCTCACATAACGTAAGAGGATTAATGTAGAGGTGTAGACCATTTATTTTTTCATGCTTCTTCGTGAGCTAAGTCCGACAGAAAGGACGATTTCTGACTCGGAAGCTAGTATGTAGCTGTCAAGTGCAACTGACTGACTGACGGACGGGGCTGGAGGAGTGACATGGGTGGCATCTGATTAAAGAGATAAGTCCCGTTCAGAAGTTTAAGTACACAGTTATGAATGATGAATGCGGTAGCTGGTAGGGTGAATGAATGATTCCGGTTAGCTGACATGCAAAGTTAATAAATACCCAGTCAAACCTTTTTGCAATACTTGCAATCGATATTTGAAATCTGGTTCTAAGGCAAACAATGAGCTGTGGTGTATTGTTGGATCAGAAATTCGATAATTAATTTAGAATAATGTATATGTTAGAATTATTGTTCATGTATTGATTTTGATATACTGTATATTTTGATTGATTCGCTGATATGAATATGTTAGACTAATTATGCACTAGTGACGTATTATGCGGGCTAACAATTCTCTTGCAGGCACGTAAGTTGAGTGATTGGAGAGAGATCGAGATAGTATAAAAAATTATAGACTGAATTAAAAAGCATCACACTTGAATGTTCTCAGGGCATGCCTTTTCTTCCTTCTTCCTATTGTTGTCTTCTTTGTCTTGTTGTTTGGAATCATCAGTGTTGTTTCTGTGATCGACGTATGAGTCGTCCCGTCAGGCTAATAGCTACCATGGAAATCCAAATGGTGGTGAGAGCCGACACGTCTGCTATCAACGTCATTTCTTAGTGCCAGGAAGATTCAAGGAGTACTCAAGAGACTGCGTCCACAAGTGAAAACGATCCCTGGTGTCTTATCAACTGTTATGTGTTTCTCTACGTCGCGACATATGGTGACCCAACGGAACAGATAATGAACTCAGTCATTTATCTCTTATCTTTCTCTTTTCCAGTTCTATGAAAACAACCCTATAAACTTGAATCAGAAATTGTCCCCGCAAAGTAGTCATTGTTAATATTGATTGTGTTTAAGATAAACTTGGACATTTATTTTGTAATATATGCACGTGACTATTTCAAAGCTTATTTGTATATATTTATGATAAAGTTATTTTTTATAATAAATCTTTATTTTGTGTTAATTTCTTCTTACGCATGTTAATTGATACGTGTCTGGCGTAGTCAGTGGGTGAATGGGGGCGTGATGAGTCAATGATTGGATGAATGTTAGTAAGTTGTTAAATTACATTACTCCTTAAGTAGGAAGTTCCACCTGTGAACAGATAAATGATGTGTCGATAGTACGTTTATTTATAGTGGTATATAAATGTGTGAAATTAAGATTTAACAACTGATAAGTGATTTATGCATTATTAATGATAAGGTATTCGTTATAATAATCATAACAGAGGAAGAACGTATTATAGCACCACAGATAGATAGATAGATAGATAGATAGATAGATAGATAGATAGATAGATAGATAGATAGATAGATAGATAGATAGATAGATAGATAGATAGATAGATAGATAGATAGATAGATAGATAGATAGATAGATAGATAGATAGTTAGTTAGATAGATAGAACTTGCTTGTGCGTGTTGGTGTTGGTACAGAAAATGTATCCATGAATGTTCATACAGATTAATTTATAAGCTAAATCAAGATCACCTCTTAATTTTTATGCTTACAATTGAAATGCATTGCATTTTCTTGTGTTGACTTGGTTATATTTAGATTCCATATTATTAAATAATTTAATCCTTGAAACCAGCTGTGATACGTAAATACATCTGCAAGGTTAGTTACTGACATTTATGAACAAAATGATGTAGTCGACTATAATGTAACCTTACATAACTTAGTACAGTTGCTATTTGACTGCTAGTACAGTTCGGATATACTTGAAACTGATGTTTGATTTTTGTTTTCAACTAATATTTCCTAAATCACCAATAGGAATGTTTAGCAGTGTATCCTTCAGATTTTCAAATGGGTCTTGAATCTTCCAATTCTTCATAATTACTGCTGTCGGTGAATATCACTAGTCAAGCATACATTCGTCCATTTATTTTAAAGGATATGAACACAGGGTTCCCGCATAGATCTGGAATTCTGGGGGGAAAGTCTAGAATTTGATTTTAGTCTTTCGAAGCTCACAAAAGATCTTGGAAGTCAGTAAAATGTAAAAAAAGTCTTGGAAAATGTCTTATATTTGAGGGGATATTTTTAATCGTTTTAATGTTTTCGTCGTCCGCTGACGGAAAATCGGAAACCGTTTCAAAATTTTGGTAGTCCGCGAAGTTAAACCAGCTCACCTATTTTGGCCAAAATGCCCGAAAATACAAAGTTGATTATGTTTTAAATTTCGGCAATATTACACATGTGGCTATGAACGAATAAATACAATAATGTATGCTGAGCATGATTCTAAAATTATTTTTCAAAATTTACAATACCTTAGGAAATATTTACATATTTATGAAAATATACGCACTAATTTTAAAAAAGATAATAACTCAACCTATTTTCAACATTGAATTCTGTTCAGTTGAGAAATTTATTTACACCAAAATCATACTCACCCGTCCTGAATATCTTAGCTTGGAAAAACAAAAAGGTTACTTAAGTTATTTCATTAACAATTATGCATATAACAAATAGGGAAATACCCTATATTGCGAAATTTCAAACCATTTTGGATTTACACATGGCATACGTTTGTTTGATCTTAGGTTGATTATAAATTTGCATATATTTTAAAACGTATCTGGTTCGATTTTAATTTATAACGTTTTATATTTTTATTTTAAATGTGGGTGCCTTATGTCTGAGGAAATTTCATTTTTACGTTTTACAAGTAATTTTTTATTTTAAAATAACTTTTAAATGTTTTCTTTAAAATTTAAATATTAATTGTGTCATCAGAATTTTGGTTATAATTTTGTTCTGAATATTTAGTGCGTTGCTAATAATTGTTCACATTATAGGTCTGGAATTTTAAAACTTTTGGTCTGGGAAAGTCTGGAAAATCATTTTATAATTGTGGCAGGAACCCTGTGTACATTGATTCCTGAGGTATTGACTAAACTGTACAAAATTATATACATATCTGTTTAATAAGTGACTGTCAACAGGATACGAGAAACTGCACGTATTATAGAACGTAAGAGATCATATCAGTTAATGATAATAGCTCAGTTTAATGATTAAATCTGTAGTCAGGCGAGCTAATCTTGATTAAACACCCGACAGATAAGTGATGTCTCCTTGACAGAATCGTACTGAAATCTGAAGACATTAACTATCTATTCAGCATGTCAGAGTTATGTTCCCCGTGCCTGTTATACAATCAAGTGCAGATGTGTGTGTGTGTATGTGTGTATGTGTGTGTGTGTGTGCGTGTGTGTGTGTAGGTGGGTTTGGGTGTGGGTGTATAAATGGCTATAACCTTTAAATATATGCTTATTTGCAGTCCTGACTTTTCTGTATATTTAAATTCGCACGAAAGGAAGGTCACAGCGATAACTTTTCTACCTTCTGGTTATCCTGTCCTGTAGCATGTCAGTAGTTTTTACCTTCTGGTTATCCTGACCTGTAGCATGTCAGTAGTTTTGACATGTTACTATACACCAGTAACCGTTTGTCCGAATTAACGTTTATGGTCTGTCTGCAACATTTCCTATATACAAGAGTGGCAAACAACATTTGTATGTCTCTAATTTCCTCTTTCCGCCATAACCCAGTAACTGACTGTTCAGCATCCTTATCATTTCAAGAGGTAATAAGGTTTATTTCACAAGTGAATTGTCGATCATAAAATATTCTTGGGGAATAGTTAGCTATCATGTTTCAGCAGAGATATAACATTCAATGTTTCCCAGTATGACTGATGCTATTACTTAATGTTTTAATTACCGTTTATTTCTTTCAGCACTCAAGTCCGACGAAGGCAGTGATAATAATAATAATAATAATAATTTGGGCTATATCATTGGACCAGTCATCGCTGTCCTTGTTGTACTTATCATCGTTATAGTTGTCATCTTTGTTATACGGTAAGGAAATGCTTTGGAAATAAATCACAATCTGTTACACCCAGAATCCCCTTACTTTTGGACTTAGAACTCAAGCAAATGACGTTTAAAAATCACACTACTTCAGTTTGATAATAACCTTAATAATGTCAAAATTGTAGTTAAAACTCACCTGAACTACCTTGATACGAAGTGCACAAATATATCAATTATATGGTATCATATTTCAATATCACTCGGCCTTGCACTTATGTACATTAATATTTACTTCCATTCATCCAAGGTTTTGCAGAAAATCCATCCAATCGATTGTAACGTAATGCATCCATCAATCAAACAAAAATTCTCACAAATATGCCAAGTTAATTTGTGCACACCAGTTCATTCCGACTGGCAATCAGACACGGATTTAGTGCATACATGCAAGAAACTCTACACTTAATATTGATATCTGTAACGAACTAATCAAACGATTGAAATTGGAAAATCGGTCTTCCGCAATGCCATTATTATTTCTTTTCTTTTAATTGGAGCAGGAAAAGGAGAAGGATGCCAAAGGATGTATACAGTAATATGCCAGACGAAACGAATATGGACGTTGGCAGACAGAGCAATGATAACACGCGAGGCAACAATGAAGGTACATTCATCTTGACAACTTTGTCTCTAGTAAAAAAAAAAAAAACTATAGTGTGTGTGCCTGTGTGTATGTGTGTGTGCGTCGATGGTCGGTAACACATTTTTCAATATATGTTTGACTCTTATTGACGTTTACAATTGTAAATCAAATGCAATAGCCTAAAACTGTTGTTTTATATAGACGTGCACTTGGTCATTCGATATTTAGGCAGAGGTTCAGCTGGTGACACATCCGTGTTTGACCGAAAGATCATTTTGTAATTATTATGTCAATGCAATTTACAATCAACGACTTATCATCGTGCATCTTTATTTTTAACTACCGTATTTGACACAATAAGAGCAATTCGTGTCATTCACGAAAGACCTAGTGTGGTCATTATAGTGAAATAATTCATAATAATAACAATTTATGACCATTACACCTTATTTTAGCTCTCACACGAAACACAGGAGGAACCAATCCACGTCAGTGACAATTCCAAACCAAACTTAAACTTTCCGCTATCTCTGTGAATGCGATAGTATTGCATCAATACTCACACCAACAACGAGAGATGCACTTTCTACGTCAAATGTTGTGCTGTTTCGAACATACATAGTGTGACGCCAACGCCACCTACTTAGTGTTTATGATATTTTTAATTAATTCATTAATTAATCATCCATTATTAATTACAAGTGAAGATAATCCTAAATTATTTTTATAATCAATAAACCATGAGATTCAGATAATACACGGAAAAGCTGTTTTTTCCCTGTAAAAATATAATCAGTCACTATGTTTCAAGTTTATCCCTTTTTAACTCCATTCATTCTTACATTCAAGTATTAAAGTACAGTTTTCTGCAACAGTATTTATTAGCCCGATACATGCACACAGCAAAATAGTAAATACAACATATAATATTTATGAGCAGGTTCACTAGAAACATTGTCAAGTGTTTAGTATACTATATACGAGCATCTTAGTTCAAACATTTTGTAGAAATAATAGTCTACTCACATAATATATCTCTACATAAAACACAAGTATAACATATCAATAGCAAAATGCACGAAATATTTCTACGTCTGTTATCTCTCAATTAATCAGTTAACTCACCATTAAGCTAACGGCCACCTTTCATGACCGGACTTCTTGCTACAACAAATTCAAGTGATTAGACAATAGAATTCTCTACAGCATGTAAACCTTTGCTCTCACGGCTGGTCTCGTTCTCGTAAATCTTAACCATTGGATAATTTAAAAAATATACTCATCCATTTAGAACTGATTTGCATTGCATCAGTAATTTCTATATATTCTCGAGCTGTTTACTCCAACTCTGACACATACAAAAATACCATCATAAGGAGTGCCCATGGTCGGGTCACTTCAACAATAGATGGATGGATTCGGGCAGGCGGACGGATGAAGAGAGAGAGAGAGAGAGAGAGAGAGAGAGAGAGAGAGAGAGAGTCTATGTACATGCACAAAAAACAGTAAGACTCGTATAGATACAATATGACTGAACGCCGCAATCGTAAATTGAAGCTGAAGCAATTAGGAATGTCAAACATCTTTTCATATGTTATTTTGTTTAAAAAGGGATATTTCTTTAAATCACAGCTACTCGCGGTTCCAAGCCAAAGGCTGCCGTCAAACCTCAAGCCCACGGGAAGCCAGATAATCAGACTTCTAGTGGTGTCATCTACGAAAACGTCACTAAGACACACAACGAACCTCCGAATACAAAACCCAAACCCAACCAAAGGGAGCTCAACGCCACGTCACTAACCAGTAAATCGTCACCAAAGGTGTCCAAAGGGAAACTATTCAAACCGAATGAGAAAGAAAGAAATTTGCTCAAAGCTGATGACAATGACGAGACCCCTGTCGACGAGCAAAGTCTTGGTTTTGACAATGATAATTACACTGTGGATGTAGCCGACACCGTGTATTCGAATGACGTGCCACTTTCGAATTTTGATCCTGTCGGCATTCCAGTTGACCTGCTGCAGAATTACATCCTAGACAAGCTTAAATCTGGAACCCTGGAGACTGAATTTTCGGTAAGTCTCTCTTATACTGTACTGTCATTAGCTTAGCCAACAATGTAAGCAATATTCGTAAACTGTTAAAACAAAGTCTGTTTTAATAAAGCCTTAATTCTACATGATTTTCTATATGTCTGTCTGTCTATCTATCTATCTATCTATCTATCTATCTATCTATCTATCTATCTATCTATCTATCTATCTATCTATCTATCTAACTATCTATCTATCTATCTATCCCTTAGTCTTGCCGACGGTTGGGGCTCTACTGATGACCTGACAACCAGCTTCCTCCATTCCATGTTCTCTGCTAATCTTACTGTATCGCTCAGCTTCAGTCCTGTCCACTCTGAGATGTTATCCTCCCATCTTTTCCTCTGTCTTCCTCTACTTCGCCCTCCTTGCACAGTACCTTGCATGATTGTCTTGGCAATATCACATATCACATCACACCGCATGTAATATGTGATATTAATACTATACTAATGCATCACCACATTTCCATGGATTATATATGGTGAATAGTTTTCATTCTGACTATTTAACCTGATGTGTCTCTTCTTGTACATGACGGTATGTGAATTCTTTGTCAAATTGCAGACACTTTCTCCCAAGATGGAGTACGCCCATGAATGCGGTCTGAAACAGGAGAACCATTATAAGAATCGCTTTAACAGCATTCTGCCATGTAAGTAATCTAACAGTTCAAGTAATGTCACTGCCGTTGTTTTGTCACTGATTAAAGGAGTGATACTGCTGTGGTTTATCTCACTGATTATAAGAACGACTTTGATTTTCCTATCATCCATGATGAAAGTAATAAAACTGCCGTATATCCCACTCATGAAAAGAAATACACTACAGCAGATTTTGTCTCTGCTTAAGGAATGACACTACTGTCTTTTTTTACGTTACTGGTCACAATAGATCCAAATAACAGCAGGTAGATCTTGTAGTTATCATTACGACACTCTGATACTGTGAGTGGTGCAGAATTGTTTTCTGTAAAGAATATGGGTTCTCATGTCTCATCAGAGTTGATACTTTACAACGTTCTCATAAAGTTGTTTTTATTTGTTAATTCAATGAAATATTAAAATATGAACGTGTTCTTTCCTGTTAAGTTACAATTTGTTTCTTCAAGTAGACCTAATTATTACACTCTGTTATCATGTGTTAAACTTCCTGCAAGCATTCATATTTGCATCATTAAAGTAAACGATGACTATTACTATTTTCATAGGTAAAAGAATTCATTTCTCACGAGAATATTGTTATTTGTGCCTCTTTGAATAGAGTGGTTAGGAATATATCTTTGCTACGTTACAAGGAAGTAAACTATTTATAAACAGCAATAAAACAATACGTGTTTTTCTTGTGTGTGCTTTATACCACCAACTATACACATGAATAATAAACAAACTTACGAAAAAACGAGAAATGAGAAACTTAAATAGACAGATACGGGATCCCACACTAATGAGAATTCACAAATGTATCCTGTTTAAATTGTGCAGATGACAGTACCCGAGTAGTTCTCAACAAACTAAAGGACGACGATTCTTCTGACTACATAAATGCCAATTACATCCGGGTATGTGCACAACGATCTGAGCTTCGTACAAATATTTCCAGGGACGTTATTAAAGTCAGGAGGATCAAGCCAAACTTAGATTGGTTTACCAACAAAGCACCCCTATAAGTACATGTATCTTTCTCTCTCTCAAGTTCTCTCGAAACCAACATGGAAAGATGAAGAACTTGCTAATGACATTTTAGTGAAGACCATGTATTTTGTAGTCGGGACTAAACAGCAAAAAGTCAAATTGCGTCTGCAAAACAACTCCAAATGATCAATCGGGGTACACTTCCGGCTTACGCCAATTTCATGGCAGAATAAGGTGGGGTCAGATAGGACATTGTGGAATGGGTGGTGGATTATTAGGGCATAATGGTACACCTGGCAATGAGTTTATTGTATTTTTCATTTATGGATTTATTTATTTAATTTGGGATAAGGTACAAATATTATATAATTAGTTTTGCAATTGTCTGGTTTTCTGGATTATTTGTTTTAGGCGAATTTTTATTATCATTAGTATTTACTATTAATTTGCAATAATTCCAAATAACTCCATTGACGAATTCTGTGCTTTATTTATGATAATATATTATAATATAAAAATAATCAATACGTGCATTGTCTAACTAATGTATGATGATGTGAAGAGTAAGTGCATTATTTAACTGATAGGTAGCAGTTCTAAACAATAATGTGTGGCTGTGTCAAGAATTAGTGCTTTGCTTTGCAATATAATGTCAGTGTTACAATTCTTTATAATGTTTAATAAAAGGTATATATATATTGAACGCTCTTTAATTACTAGCAATGAATTCATTCTTTGAGACCTGTATTGTTGTATTGTTTTAGGGTCACGGACAGACTACTTATATCGCAGCTCAGGGTAAGGAGAGATGCTTATATAGATTTATCTTATCTTTAAAATAATAATTTCCATGATTATAAATATATTATTATATCTAACACGTATAGGCATTTTTAAATGCATGCATCTATATTTAATAAGTCTGTAATGTAAACTAAATTTGTTCATAAAAATTCACTGGAGACTAAAGATGTTCTTTTATATTATTGGAATTATGTAACAAAATCGTTAAACGTAACGTTCCTCTTAATTAAATTTAAGTTTATCTTAATTAAATTTAAATATTACATTATAGGCAAATGTTGCATTCACAGCAGTATTTCACTTACAAAATTAAACTAATACAAGACTATTGTTGAGTTGTAAATGCACAACAGTTCATTTCTGAAGTGATTATTAACTTGCTTCGCGTCCTGCAGGACCAAAAAACAACACTGTCCAAGACTTCTGGAGAATGGTTTGGCAGGAGCACGTCAAGCACATCGTCATGCTGACAAATGTCCAGGAAAACGCCAAGGTGTGTCAT
Source organism: Sinotaia quadrata (assembly GCA_028829895.1). NCBI lineage: Eukaryota > Metazoa > Mollusca > Gastropoda > Architaenioglossa > Viviparidae > Sinotaia > Sinotaia quadrata. Next base: position 19,013,851 of record CM054178.1, on the reverse strand, counting down.
ACAATGAGAGCAATGGTCACGGTTCAAAGCTTTAACTGCCTTGCTTTATCTTAAGTCCATTCAGTTCAGTTCTAAGTTCCCCACGAGAATTAGGTTTAGAGTTAGAGTGTCCTTGTCCATGCTTGTTCCTAAATTTATTGGCGTCAAGCTTTCAATGACAGTGGACATAATATGCCCTTTATCTTTGCTGAACTGTTAATTATAAATTATTTGTAATGTCTTCAGTGGTAGTCTTGATATATATGGGTGCAAGTAAAATATAGTTCTTAGAACGGGGCTGCTGCTGTCGTATCGAAGGAATCCTCAAGGATTGTGGTACAGTCTACAGTAATGATAAAATGCTAGAAATAACTTGAACTCACTGTGTATTTGCAGTTAGGAAACAAATTATCTGTGCCGACATGTTGTTGCTGAAATGTCATGTACTATATTAAGTACATTGTTTGACGGCATCCACAGAATGACACGTGTTTTGACATCATCCTCTAGTATGACGTTTGTTTTGACATCATCCTCTAGTATGACGTTTGTTTTGACATCATCCTCTAGAATGAGTTGTTTTGACATCATCCTGTAAATTGTTATAGTAATTGTTTTACATTTTTCACTCGATTGTCGTGATAAATGTTTGACATAAAACTAAAAGTAGGAAATAACCTTAAATATATAAGCGATATTTTATCCATCAAAACGAAATTGTCATAAGAGTATGAGAGACATAGGGTTTACTTAGATTTTATATGGATAGTATGGGAGACAGAGTGTTTTTCTCATAACGTTACGTCACGCACACGAGATTGTTCCATAACAAAAGGTTTCACCCATAGAGTTACGCCAAATGACATTCTTATGGAACGATGTGAGACACAAAGAGTTACTGACAGTCTTTTATCATTTCGACGGAATGAGTCTTAATAAATCTTGCAGTTCTGCTATTAATTCATTTCTAACTATATACGAAGTACTAAATTTTTTTAAGTATTTTACATTTATGACACGTTCATTTGTTTTCATACACTCTAATTATTATACTTAACGCATATTATGCATACTTTGCTTCTTCACAATCTTCAGGCCAAGTGCTACGAGTACTGGCCACAAAAGGGAGCTAAAATGACCTACGGGCAAATCGAAGTGAAAGGATTAGAAGAAAGTCGAAGAGCACATTACGTCATCAGAGCGTTCAGCGTCAAGAACGTGGCGGTGAGTTTATGTGGAATAGTTTCTGCCACTGAGGTTTGTACAATGGGATAGCTGTAGAGCAGGGGTGCATAAACTCCGGCCCGCGAAGAATTGCCGAGTGGCCCGCCATGTCAAACGAAAAAGTCAAATGTTTACTCATACACAGAGTGATTGTGAAACAAAGAAGCACCTCCTGACCCATTTTTCCAGGCGCTCCGTGCAGATGATGTCTGCCCGCTGACATAACACTCACAGAGGCAAGAGAAAAAAGCTATACCAAGATAGGCAGCAAACCCCACACATACATGCTTGCCCCTTCCTGTGATATGGTTGGTCAGTAGCTGTTAAGCCTTAGTGTCCGATCTACCACATTCTGTTGTTTATTTTGATTATATTTTTTGACAAAATGGCAGCTAATCGTAAAAGAAAAGTTGACAAGGAAAACAGGCAGTTTAATGATGACTGGTTAATGCACTTGTCCACACCAGCATACTTGGCAGCACATACTGCTGCAAACAGGCTTTCTCACAGATGAAACTGAACAAAAGCAACACCTGCGGTCAGCTGACTGATGATAATCTGGAAGCAATTTTGCATCTTTCAGCGTCAAACATCAAGCCTGACATTTTGAAGCTTGCAGATGACATGCAGCACTATCCATCACACTGACTTTGTGAAAGTTGACGTATCATAACATTTTTAGAATGAGTCTTAGTATACAACTTCTTTGTCATAATTATAGTCTTAATCATCATTTGTGTGTTCTTAGATGTAATGTTGCTTATATGGGACGATTTTGATCTTCACTTTTTTGTGGCCCCCGACGGTTTCGACAAGTCAGATTTGGGCCCCCGACTCAAAACGTTTGTGCACCACTGCTGTAGAGTGTAGAGCAAAGGGATAGCTGTAGTGCATGAGATAGCGGTTGTGCACTGGAATACGTGTAGTGCATTAAGGCAATTGGGTAGCTGTAGTGCAATGGAATAGCTAAGGTGCGCTAAAAAAATTAGTCCATAGTACCAGGTCTGAACTTCACATTCTAAGAGATTGTTACTTTTAAAAATTAACAAAAAATGCAATAATTATAATAATGTAATTATATAAGAGAAAAACGTATCACTGATTGTAGCTAAGTCCGACATTGTGCATCCGATACAATATGTTGCTTAAAGCAGGAAGAATCAGCTCTTCTGAAAGTTAGCATGCACAAGATTATCTTAAGCTAGGTGAATCGATGGATAGGTAAGACATTCTACAGCAAATCGTCTCTTTCCAAGATAAATACTCAGTGAAAGGCAGTGTTCAGTCTATGCAAGATGTATAACGCAGTTAAGCTTGGTAGGAGACAAAGAAAATAAGAAAAGAAAACTATAGTTATTACAGGTACCAGAAAGATGGGTCGGAAAGTTCAACCGTCACAAAACAACATCTGTTGTACATGAACGAAATGTTCACAGTTCATAAGGTATGACCGATGGTCACGTGGTGTAAGTTAAGAAGCGAGATGCAAGAACTATAGCAGACGTCTTGGATTTCAGCTGTTTTCGATAGAACTTTCATACAAATAGTCTTAATAGATGTTGAACATTCGTAATATCAAAAACTTTAAATACGAGGTCTCCCTTTGATGAACTTAGATAAGAGAAAGATTTTAAGTATATAAATAGACTAATAACAAGGAATTTGTTTTTAATAGAATGAAATTGTTGATCTTATAATTTGCTTAGTCAACAATCAAGTATTGCGAAGAGTACAATAAGCGATTTGAGATGAATACACGCTTACGAACAGTTTAACAAGTTTGTTATAGGAAAGTGGAACTACGTCACTAGAACATTTTTGGACCACTAATTAGGAAGCAGAACGTAGAGAAGACAGAGTATTAATAAAACGAATAGCTTGAACAGCACACGTAAGTGAATTACAGTTTATTTACAGAATCGTAAATATTAATGGTATGACTGTGTGTTACACATAACTCTAAACAATGTGTACTGCTGGAAAATAGCATGTAAATGATTAGTCATTAAACAATAGATGTAGAGAAAAGAAATTAAGATCCGCACGTGCACTATTCTCTTGACGTATTGCTGGAGGATAAAACGGGAAATATAAATGAATGAAAGATAAATAATAAATCAGACTGCTTGTGATACTGTATTGGTAACAATGACATTGATGCTTGTATTAATGTATCAGTTATTCTTAAATGTTGAGGCTGGGTAAAGTTAGTCTTGTTTTCACTTTCCGTTTCAAGTGATTTGGAAGTAATAAGCCTTTGTCATTATCGTGATCACCTACTCACCTTACAAGCAACTGAACACAGGCAAAATCGTGTTCTATTTAGCAATACTTGAATACATACGGTTGAACTCTGATAATAGTGATGTTTACAACTCTTCTGCATGTATCTGAACTCGTGTAAATGTCACGTTTGTTGATATGTGTCTCTAATGATCTGGGTCTAATGCATTGACATATGTGAATGATACAAGCAGCACACATATTGTAATATCTACTACATATGTGTGCTTAACAAAAGTTGCATTCACTTCTTTAAATCTACTCAAGCACACTACTGAACTGATGTAAATATGCGTTGATTCACACATTCAGTGCTTTTGTTACATAACCAGAATGCGTAACGACAAAAGATTTTAAATGTTATGGGGCAAAAGCAACTTTTAACTGCTAAAGTCGAACCATTCTAAGGTACCAAGACATTAACATGGAGAAGGCTGGCAAACGCACCTTTGATTACTTAGTTGCGCCATTGTATCGTTCCAAAACATTAATGTCTATACGCCTAATGCAGTTAACATAAAAATTGTTCTTATATTATCATCATCACCATCATTTCCATCGCTGTCACTAATTGGTTTTATCATCAGTCATCTTAAGTCTAACATAACAGTACCGTTATCATCGCATTTATTTGTCAACATCAGCGTTATCCTTTGTGTGTCTGTATGTGGGTGTGCATGTGTATTCCTTGTGTTTGGATAAAGAATGCAGAATAGAGGTAAATAGCACAGCCGCCCCCCCCCACACACACACACACACAAAATGGTTGATACGTTCGTCCACTTTATTTGATGTCTGCGTCGTTTATTTGGTGTCATTAGGAGGAGGAAAAACGACGCGTTGAACACCTGCAGTACGTCAACTGGTTTGACCACGACGTGCCGCAAGCCACACCTCTCGTGGATTTCTGGCGTTACGCCAAGACACGTGCGTCGCAACGCTCAACAGCACCACTTCTTGTACATTGCAGGTGAGTGAACGAGCAATCAGCGCCACTTCTTGTACATTGCAGGTGAGTGAACGAGCAAACAGCGCTTGCAGCAAATATGGAACAGTTCCAAAGAGCGCACTTGCAGCTGATAAGCATTAAATTGCAGTAATAACTTAATCAGATCAGTCCAACACGTAAACAGTGATCTTTGTACTATGTCACATTATTGGCTGATTTAAATTAAATAGGTTCTAAACCAACTGTTTATGGGGTCTGCACTTTGCAAGATTTACTTAACTGTTAATATTTGGGAGCATGTGGTGATTCTGATTGGTGTGTGTGTGTGTGTGTGTGTGTGTGTGTGTGTGTGTGTGTGTGTGTGTGTGTGTGTGTGCGTGTGTGCGCGCGCGCGCACGAGCGATGCTTATTAAGGAGATTAAATAATTCCTTCCTTCCGTCACAGTGCTGGTGTGGGAAGAACAGGAACCTACTTAGCTCTTGACATCCTTTTGGATCAAACGGAACACGAAAAGGAAGTAAACATATATGGCGTTGTCAGGCGCATGCGTGAAGACCGCTGTAATATGGTTCAAAATAAGGTATGTTTACAGTTTTGTATTCATAAATAACATTTTTGGGGGTGGGGGAATATACAGAAGAATTAATTATTGTTTTTAAATGATATTGATATATTAAATTATATAAACTTTATATTCAGGTTTTCGTGGCCGTTTTAAGAAGAATTTTCTTTAAAATATATGTCGTTTTTTTGATGGCTCTAATTTGAAACAAACTCGTGTGTGTGTATGTTTACTCTAAGTACAAGAAAGCTATATTTCAGCAAAAGAATCTCATGAGTCTAATTGTTTTATTTTTCATAAGAAATTCCTCAAGTATTTAATGATCATGCGCATTTTGTGTAAAACAGAAGCAGTACGAGTTTTTACACGAGGTCATTTTGGAAGCTTACGCCAGCCGCAACACCAGATATGACGTCACGAATTTCGAAAAGGTGTTTCCCCATCCGATCAGTACTGACTCTGCAAATACTCGCATTGACCAAGAGTTCAAGGTAAACAGATTGTCATCTAATATGACGTGTGTTGTGGTAATGTATTACAAACGTGGCAAACTTGTGTACATACTTGTGCATATTTTTTTTTCATACTGACTTAGCTACGAACTTGCAAATTTAATTTGCGTACATTTTTACCTCTAACCTACGTACGTACGCAACTATTGACTTGCTTCCTATTTACTTAAATTAAAATTTATTTAATGAAATAATTTACTCAAATAAACGTTAGACACAATACAGTTTCCTGTACCATTTAGTAATTTTTCTCTTCTTTCCTGTTTTTTTTTCTTTCATTCCATTCTCCAGACACTCCAGCTTATGCGAGATAGTTTGTCCCGACCTTCACACTCTAACGCTTTGCTAGAGGAAAATCGTTCCAAGAACCGTAACTCTACAGCATTGCCAGGTAAAACTGCTCTGTGTGCTATTAATTTCATTAACATATTATTGATCTTGCAAATGACGTAAACAAAATAACCTTGTTAATTGATGACACTTTGAAAGCCGTTCAACTCTGTGCCATTCTTCAAAGTATATGTGTGCTTTTTAAAGTTTTAAAGAAAAGTTAATAATGCTCTTATTTTAGGTCACTATGGCAACACAACAACAAAACAAAATCAATGTTTTATAATATTTGATCATAATGGTGTTAAGATTTTAGAAAAATTAACTCTGTGATATCGTATAAACCTTTAAATATCTTTATCATTCTCAGATGATAAGCATTTGGTCTACTTGTCGCCGTTTGTCAAGGGACGTAACCAGTACATCAATGCTGTGTATTTGTCAGTGAGTAATAACGGTTTACTTCGGTGAATGCAGTTGTTCATTTCTGATCTAAATCTATTTCTGTCCTTCCTGGTGTACTTATTTACAGTGGAATTATGGGCAATATTTAGTGACTTATTTGCGCCTACATAACAGTCGCAAGAGTGAATATAATTTATTATCCTGCTTAAATGTTGTTGTTTTCACCTTGTACTTTTCCCGATGACGGATATCAAGCATGAAGCAATGTTTTGCTTTTGTATTTCCAGCTTGTTTAGGTGCGTTTGTGTATGTGTGTATATGATATATGTACGTTGTGCATTTTTTTTCGTGTGCATAGAGAGACAAATATATGTGTGAATAATTAAGTGGAGTAAAAGCAGTAAAATCAAGGAACTATTTTGTTTATCGCCATTCCTCACTGAAGTACAATTTGAATTAAGGATATGAATGTTCAGTTGTTGTCAAAACACATAACTTAACACTTGAATAGGGTTATACGAGACCATCTGCAGAGTTTAATGAGAGCCTATTTCTTACGCATCAGTAGCTCCACTCTAAAATCTGACGTCACTAAAACGTTGAAATTCCATGCAGAGACCACTTTCCTTTTCAGACATTTCTGGACGCACGTGGCAGTATTCTGACACAGCTTCCTTTTCCGGAGACCTTGGTGGACATCTGGAGACTGATCGATGGATGTGGCATTGAAACAATAGTATCGATAAGCGATGTTAACGACAAAGAAAAGGTGATCGAAGAATCTGGGACAAAAGTGGCGTGACGTAATATGATTGTTGTAGTAGTATAGCAGTCAATGAACAGTTTAGTTAATATTACACATGTTTCCCTCTTTACTGCTGTAATGCATCGTGTATATAGGTAGGTGTGTGTGTGTGTGTGTGTGTGTGTGTGTGTGTGTGTGTGTGTGTGTGTGTGTGTGTGTCCTCCAGTGAATGCGTATGAGGTGTGTGAATGTTGTTTGCATATGCATGACGATGTGTGTTTAACTATTAATTATTTGTGCACAAATAAGCAAAAGACTTTTACAATTAAAAAAAATATTTCATCCAGTGAGAACAAAACTGAACTTAATAAAACAAATTGTAGTTTCTGAAGATGTGATGTTGCTTTTGTTTAAATTTTCTTTATTAATTTTTCATTTCAATAATTCGTCAGCTCAATGTTAGATTATATTATGCATGCTGTTTAATCAAAAACACTGAGTATTATTCTTGTATTTCACAGTTCCTCTTTCTTGTTGAATATGTTAATACTTTATAAATTGTTCTAGGATTCTTGCCGCTACTGGCCTCAGTCTGAAGGGGAAGTAATTAAAACAGGAATTTACACAGTGACTCTTAAATCGAAAGTTAATTTGGGAACTAGTCTTATTAGCTATGGTTTGGAACTTCAAAATCAGGTAAGTTCTAAGATATATTCCTTTCATTTTCATATTGTTCATGTTGTTGTTTTTTACTTGCTCTAGTTTGTTTGTTATTACTCTAAACGTAGGCAGTTTAAATTATATCCATACCCAAAGATTAAGAATTATAAACCCAGACGTCTACCTTTGCTTGCCTTTTTGTTACGAATTTGCAAGTGTATTCCACTTTTACGAATAATTATATTGAAAAGAACTGTTCTGATTGATTTAAAACTTATACAGTTTATCTTTGTCACAAAACAGTCTCATGAGCATGGATTTGCTTCAGTCATAATTGTTGAATCTAGCTTGACTAAAATTTTCTTCTTCTAATCAACTCGGCTTGAATATTTCAGTCAGTGCACAATGCAAACAGTTAACTAACTCGGCATGAATGTGGCAGTGTACAATGCATTTTTAACTAACTCGGCTTGATTATGACAGTCAGTGTACAATGCACTTAAACCATCTCGGCTTGAATATGACAGAGTACAATGCACCTTTAAATAACTAAAGTTGAGTTTGACAGTCTGTGTACAATGCACCTTTAAATAACTAAAGTTGAATATGACAGTCAGAGTACAGTGTACCTTTAAATAACTAAAGTTGAATGTGACAGTCAGAGTACAGTGTACCTTTAAATAACTAAAGTTGAATGTGACAGTCAGAGTACAATGCACCTTTAAATAACTAAAGTTGAATGTGACAGTCAAAAACAGTTCGGCACGCTCTAATCGTCACTAGTTTGAATTCCACAGGAAAAGTCGGAGTCGCGAGAAGTACGGGTGTTGCACTACATGGATTGGGAGCGAGAGATACCCACCAACATCCCAGAGTTGTTTGAGGTGATCGAGCTGCTGCGTTCAAACTCTGACGTCACGGATGGCAAATGCATTCCAGTGCTTGTCCAGTGCATGTGAGTTTATAACAAATAGACAGTGTATCTTTTCAATCAATAACTAAATAAGGTGGGGATTTTTGTAATCATGAATATTATATATAAGCGCGTGTATGTACGCTTGTGTACTAAAAAATAATTATTTGTTATGAATTCCAAAGTGTGCTTACTGTAGTTAACGAGTTGTGTACTTTAAAGCTTTAGACAAGAGCACACGTTGCTATGGTCATAACATGGCTTAATAAACAGAACACAGTATTTACAAGTAAAATACATAACGAGCACAGCATAGTTTACGAGAGATAATCCTACATTGGATAACAAGTATGAGTTAATATAAAGACGACCTGGTTATTATATGTTATAGTGAGCACACTCTAGTCAGTTTAGTGCATCAATACTCGTGCATCTAACTATGAGCAAATCAGATGATATAAGCATACTTTCCAGATATCACAGTCTATTTTATAAGGAAACATACCTAGTAACACATCTCAATCTATTCTACGAGTACACATACCTAGTAGCACATCACAGTCTATTTTACGAATACACATACCTAGGAACACATCACAGTCTATTTTACGAGTACAAATATCTGGTAACACATTACAGTCTATTTCACGAGTAAGCATAACAAAGAACACATCACAGTTGACGAGCGTACATTGGAGTTCATACTGCCTCGTAGCGTGAAGACGTCCTGTCTCGTAGCATGAAGACATTGGAGTTCATAAACATAAAACTGTCTCGTAGCATGAAGACGTCCTTTCTCGTAGCATGAAGACGTCCTGTCTCGTAGCATGAAGACGTCCTGTCTCGTAGCATGAAGACGTCCTGTCTCGTAGCATGAAGACGTCCTTTCTCGTAGCGTGAAGACGTCCTTGCTTGCGGAAGTACGAGAACGTGTGATAAGCCACTGTCTGCGAGTTTATGGAACTTTGAGTGCACCGATATTTACAAGCATACAATACTACGGATGTTTACAAATATATGGAACTATGAGTACGCCCTTGTTTACGAGGGGCTTACAATCACTTCATTGCCCGTTGTACATATTTAAGAAACACAGAGATTTTAGATACGCTTAAGTCATGTAGAGTTTCTCTCTCTCCCTCTCTCTCTCTCTCTCTCTCTCTCTCTCTCTCTCTCTCTCTCTCTCTCTCTCTCTCTCTCTCTCTCTCTCGCTCTCAGGCTGAAATGTAGTGATCCTTAATCCTTTGCAGTAAACATATTTACAACAAGGGCAAAAGAAAAAGGTTTGCGCGTGTAAAGCTTTCGAAGAAATGTTTTCATGTTTTGGCAAACTCACATTTTACTCTTGTCTTCTCTGAATTCCATTCGTGTTCAAGACATTTATAGAATGTTGGCATCACATTACACACTAGTTGCAAACGAATTTTTAGTGTTTCTTTCGTTTACCATATGTGATTATTATTATGCCTCTTTCCACGACTTCTGTTTGCCTGTCGGTTGTGTTCCAAGGTCTCGGAATCTTACCAAGATTCTGGGAGATCCAAGGTTTTACGGAGGATGTGGGCACTTCCGAGGAGCGCTGCTTTGAGTAGTGGAGCGATTCTGTGGTTTCCAGGGAGTTTATTCAGGTAGCCTTCCAATTCAGATGTTATGTTCCCCAAGGCTCCTATCACTATAGGTATCACTACTGCTTTTACATTCCACAGTCTCTGAATTTCTAATCTGAGGTCTTGGTATTTTTCTATTTTTTCTCTTTCTTTTGTTTTTATGTTTCTATCACTTGGAACAGCGACATCAATGATTGCTACTGTTCTGTTGGACTTATTGAGAACTAAAATGTCTGGTCTTCGTGCAGGGATCACCCTATCTGTTCTTATCTCGAAGTCCCACAGTATTTTACTATTTTATTTTATTTTATTTTATTATTATTATTATTATTATTATTATTATTATTATTATTGCAGAGACGGTGCCTCAAAAAGCGGTCTGTTCTGTGCATTATGGGAGATAATCAGCCGTATCATATGCGACAATGAAATTGATGTCTACATAGCCGTTCGCAACGTGCAGATAGTCAGACCTGAAGCAGTGACGTCACACGTATGTAATTTAAATAGACATTATTACTGATTAACTAAAATAAATAGCTACACCATGCATACTAATGTAAAGCAGTACATGCATTCTCAATGATCACCATTTTCTCGGAGTAAGACATTAGGTCTACATGTTCACAGTCATTAGAGTAAGACAATAGGTCTACATGTTCACAGTCATTAGAGTAAGACAATAGGTCTACATGTTCACAGTCATTAGAGTAAGACAATAGGTCTATATGTTCACAGTTATTAGAGCAAGACAATAGGTCTACATGTTCACAGTCATTAGAGTAAGACAATAGGTCTACATGTTCACACTTATTAGAGTAAAACAATACATACATTCTCGGTTATCACCTTTTTCTCAGACGAAAACAATACATGCATTCTCAATTATCAACATTTTCTTAGAATAAAGCAAAAATGTCATCTTTGAAACATACTCTGTATGTAAATATATAAATGTAAATACTCTGTATTTACATTTATGTTTGTTTGTTTGTTTGTTTTCTTTGTACATTTAGTACTTCTTGTGGCATTTATCAGTCCTTAATTCACTGGATTGCTTATTTGTTTATTAATTCAGTTTTATATTGGTGGAATATGTATTTATATATCTATTTATTGCATTGTTTGCTTGCTTAATTTGTTTGTTTGTTTGTGGTTGTAATTGATGTAACTAACTGTGCCCTTTTATTTCTTTGTTTGTGGTTGTAATTGTTATAACTATGTCCTGTCATTTGCTCTGGTCCAAAGATCTTGGACTAAGTGACATCATCATAGATGTGATATAAGAGGGTACAATGAAAGGGAACATCACTTGTTTTACTATACATGACTAACAGAAAGCAAATATTTCATTTTTCATCACTGGTCTTTTACATTAATTTCCGGAATTTCTCACGGAAAAAGAAAACCTTCCGAAAATTTTGGACAGAAAGCGAAGTTTTAGGAATTTTGATATTGTGCGCTGCAGTATTTGTTTCAGTACATATATCTATTTTTGTATTGTGAGCTGCAGTATTTGTTTCAGTACATATATCTATTTTTGTATTGTGAGCTACAGTCATTTTGGTATTATGTATAACAATTTATACCTATTTTGTGCTTTGTATTGCAGTGTCCTTATTTAGCATTGTAAATCGTTTATACTTAGTTTGTTTAGATTAAACTATACATTACTGCTATCATAATTATCTTTATCATAGTCATCATCTTCATCATTGTAAAAAAGAAATCAAACAACAATAGCCAGTATCAACCAAATTCGAAATCAGTAAAATCAAATAAACAGAAAGTAGCAAGCGCCAACGACAGTAAAAAAAAATGTATTGCAGACACTGAGCTGACACTGAAATGTATTGCAGACACTGAGCTGTGACACTGAAATGTATTGCAGACACTGAGCTGACACTGAAATGTATTGCATACACTGAGCTGTGACACTGAAATGTATTGCAGACACTGAGCTGTGACACTGAAATGTATTGCATACACTGAGCTGACACTGAAATGTATTGCAGACACTGAGCTGTGACACTGAAATGTATTGCAGACACTGAGCTGACACTGAAATGTATTACATACACTGAGCTATGACACTGAAATGTATTGCAGACACTGAGCTGTGACACTAAAATGTATTGCAGACACTGAGCTGTGACACTAAAATGTGATGCTACACTACGACAATACTTCATTTACACTTTGCTTTTATGATGTGCAGGCTCATTACCGTTATTGCTACCAGGTAGCGCAGCAGTACAGGACCTCCACCAATGTTTACGCCAACACTTAAAATTCCTTTTAACTTCGCTTTATCCTGCCCGAATTTCACAAGAGCAAAGAGACTCACATTCAACAGATATATTAAAACGTTCATCAGATATTATTTATATTGGTTTTTTTACTTTTCATGTCCAAGGCATATATATAAACGAAGTCATGTGTGTAGTTTATTTATATTAAATTTTATTTTATTAATTGTTTGTTTGTCTGCCCGTGGTGGTAACAATTGTGAAATGAAGAGAATATTTCGCACGCCATCACCATTTCTTGAGTTTGATACAAATACAACTGCAGCGTTAAAAATAATTTCTAAATGCAACTATTATTTTAGATATCCTCAGCCGTCTACTAAAACCTCAAAAGACTAACAAAATAAGTCTAACTGGAGTTTTACTAAATCCCTTTTACGACTTGGAACCCAAAAGGCAGCAGTCGCCATTTCAAGTGTAGTTTAATTAAATGTTACACATATGTTTTCAAAGGAAAAGGAACGGAAGTTCGAAGTACATACTGTAATCACTTGTAACAAATGAATAAAATCTAAATGATAAAGAAATAGTTTACATATTATTTATTAACACTTTGCTCTTGTGCTTTGGTGTGTGCGAGCGAAAATGGGACCAGATATGTGTGTGCATGTGTGTGGGTGTCTGTGAGTGTGTGCACATCTGCCATTGTGTGTTTTGGGTAAACCTAAGATCAAAATCAAACTGACATTCATCAACATCATCATTATCATCATCATCAGTAGTAGTAGTAGTAGTAGAAGTAGTAGTAGTAGTAGTTGTTGTTGTTGTTGTAGTAGTATTTCAGTTTATGATTCAGTTGGAAGAGATGGGAGTTGGACCTGACCGGACAAAAATATTTACTTTTGTATTAAAGCGTGTCCGCACGTCGAAATCAACAAAACTACAATGTTCGCGTGCGTGTTATGTTTATGATTTGAGAGTATTTATATTTATAAATAGAATTGTAATAATAGAATGTTTACAAATTATATTATATAGAGTTTAATATACGCCTTTATAATCCAAAGTACTAAGATATTAGCTACTTAATTATATATGTTCATAATGTTTATAACTTTATATATTACATCATGTCATTATAACATGTAAATGGTAAAACTCGCGAAACCCGTTTATTTCGAGTGATATGTATAATTATGTCACCACATTAATCAATGAATCGTAAAGATGTGACGTGTCCTTCAAAAAAATAATGTATCCGACAAAACATTAATCTCAACTGATTTCGAATAATGAGCATACGTTACCTCAGCAAGCAATGAGCCGTAAAGATTGTAACGTGTCCTTTAAACAAACGATCTGCAGCCGACCTCAGGGTAAAGCTCAAATGACTTCGAGTATTGTGTGTGTATAAATTTCTACACGTATTACTCAGTCGCACAGATATGGCCAAGTTTTATTTGTAATTGTAAAAGTATACAAATCTGATTTGTACGTAACGTTTTATGCCTGTAATTGTAGAAGTATATAAATCTGATTTGTACGTAACGTTTTATGCCTGTAATTGTAGAAGTATATAAATCTGATTTGTACGTAACGTTTTATGCCTGTAATTGTAGAAGTATATAAATCTGATTTGTACGTAACGTTTTATGCCTTTAGGCACATGAGGCTACATTTTTGTTATATCTACATGTGTATTGCAATATTATTATTATTATTATTATTATTATTAGCTAACATTGCTGATGATATGCTGATATTTATATTTGCTGTAACTTGTGTAACTACAGCCGAGTTAGCAAAATTTATTAATTGTGTGTTTTTGTGTTAATATTATCATATATTGCCCAATTAATGTATATATATATATTGAAAAATATTTGTATTATTCTTTAATCTTTAAGTTTAGACTCTAGTCAGCGAGTGGTACTGAATATATCATTAGATTTATACATTCTTTAATCATTAAGTTTAGAGTCTAGTCTGCGAGTAGTGCTGAGTATGTCATTAGATTTATACATTCTTTAATCTTTAAGTTTAGAGTCTAGTGCTGAGTATGTCATTATATTTGTACATTCTTTAATCATTAAGTTTAGAATCTAGTCAGCGAGTAGTACTGAGGGCGTCATTAGATTTATACATTCTTTAATCTTTAAGTTTAGAATCTATTCAGCGAGTAGTACTGAAGGCGTCATTAGATTTCATTTTGTAAATTTAAGTCTATAATCTAGTCATTGAATACTACGTTTTAAATACATGTATTTACTTTTTTCATTGTTTAATATTTTAGTCACTTGTCCACTAAATAATAAAATAATGATTTTTAAATTGAAACGAATCCATATTATAGCTTTGAATGTACGTGAATGAGTCCATGCTTCAAACGCATGCACGTACGTCTGTCGGTATGTACGTGAATGATTCCACATATACGTGTACGTATGCGTGCGTGAAGCTGTGTGTGTGTGTGTGTGTGTGTGTGTGTGTGTGTGTGTGTGTGTGTGTGTGTGTGTCAACGGACATATGCATATGCATGCAAATGGCGGGAAATGAGATAAAACCACATCTATGTGTATGGTATGTCTTAAATAATGTAATTACTAAGCAATGAGTTTTGACGTGTTGTCCCTCGCATTGCACCAGGACAAAGGACAGTCAACATAGCACACGCGAACTCACGCATGCACGCTCTCTCTCTCTCTCTCTCTCTCTCTCTCTCTCTCTCTCTCTCTCTCTCTCTCTCTCTCTCTCTCTCTCTCTCTCTCTCTCTAATCGATTTAAAATTGTTGTTTGTGTGGAACATTTATTCCACACACTAGATTTCGAATGGTTGGATACGTGTTTATATTTTCTCCGTTTTGCTTTTTTTATTTAAGGCATTTTCTAGTTGTCTGTCAGTTCCGTATATAATATATTTAATATAAACCATGCAAACATTAAAAATAAAGATTGTTCATATACAGGATGCACATGAACAATGTAACAATAATGTATAATAGCCATTATCTTAGCGTCTAATAAAATGTTTCTCCGTTAATGTACAGTGTGCGATGACACGTTCTCATGTGTATGTTTGCTTGCCAGAGGAGCACGTCGTGTTAAGTGTTGTGATTTTATTCGTCCATCCCACTCATTTATTCATCCATTCAGTCGTCGTCCATTCAGGCAAACATAAGCGAAGTGTACCAGACCTCGCGCTCAAAATAAAGAATTGTCGGGGAGTGAGAAAGTTATTTAAAGTGAAAGCGATTTATCTGAAGAACAGTAAATCACTGAGATATGCGACGAGTTGGAAACATACAAATCCTCAAGGGCTCATAAATCAAGGTGTACTTCACTCTATATGCAATGCCCATACAGGTGCCAAACCCTAATCTTTGTTTGAGATTTCGTGTGCAGTATGAAAGCAGTTTGGAAGTGCAAAAAGGGAAAACAAATCGGTCTTATTTTGTACTGTTTCGTACTCCTTTGTTTGATTTCACGTACGCACTCAAGCACGCACGCACACAAACACACACGCGTGCGTATACAAAGATATATGCACGCACATACACACGTGCACGTATTCACGCACAAATATATTCACAACAAGTATATATGCACACACATGCAAACACTCATATATATATATATATTACACACTCGCGCAGATGCATACATACACATATATGCACACATATTACACATATATACATAAACACACACATACATGCAGTAAAACTGCACAAAGTGTAATGTGTATGCGTGTGCGTCTTTGTGTGTGTCTGACTGGTCATCATATACTGAAAGATACTGTATTCGCCGTAAATAAGCGATTAAGTTAACCGTCGCAGTTGAAATGAGATCAGCAAAAGGAACACTTCGCGAATTTCACTGTCATTTTTGTGTCATCCTTTCTCAGCTCATCACATTACATGTTTGCTGGGACATCATTGATGATTGGTTCCATCAAACAATAACTGAAGTGTTTTCACATCCCCTATTAATGTTCTGCAATACACTCGCAGAACTGGTTCCTTGCGAACACCTTAGGACACGAAACATTAATTTCCCATAGATTTTACGATTCTGGTTCCAAATCACAGACGTTCAAGCCCTTGGAAAATGATCTAAATCGCCTCCCCCAACTCAGGGTGGTGAGAATATTGCATTAGACAACTGTAGAATTGTAATATTAATCAGGACTCGTGTGCTATTGATTTTATCTACTAAATACTCTTTGATGAACTGTAACTAAACGTTCCCTAGTTGAAGAAAAATATGCATTTAAAAACAGGAATAGAAAGTGGTTCCTTGTGCTGTAAGATTTTGCACGCTCATGATGTATCATTTGGCATCCGAAAAGAACAAATAGACCAATCACGGACAAAAATTTTGTGAAAGAGAAATGCGAACCTCTAAACAATAAAAGTGAAACATAAAACTTATTTTCAAAGAACGAAAACAGTCTGTGACACAATGCCACCTTAGTTACTGGTTATGATTATTATTATTATTATTATTATTATTATTATTATTATTATTAATCCATTACTAATTACAAGTGATGATACTCTTAATTTATGTTATTAATAATTCTCCAGAGGACACCACTCGTCTTTCTCACTTGACGGATGTGCGGGTGCTGTAAACATTTTCTCTCTTCCACTACATTAAATACAAACATTCACCGTCAAACAATATATCCGAAGGTGGAAAACGTCTTACCAAAGGATAAATCCATCTTTATTCTATATTTAGCGAGACCCCATCCACCCATTATCTCTCCAACATATAGTTATCAATATGTGTAATAAGGTCAAAATTTAACAATAAATTTATTAAATCAACAATCAAATAGAAAAGATTACTTGACATCAATTTTTTCATGAACCACGTTCAAATAGTTTCAATGTTTATACAGTCTTATAATTCAACAGATTAGTGTCAATATAAATCACAGGCTAGTTCTTATCACTGAGAAGAAATGGAGTTATAGTGAGATGAGCAATAATAGTTTATACATGACCTTGTCTAGGTGGTAATGTAGTAGTTTTTGTACACTTTCAAACAATGTCAAAAGCTTATTGTTCACTATAGAATTGTCAGTTCTTCACCTGTCTCTCTTGCACGCTGTGGAATGCTGATGAGCCACCATTCTCTCAAGATTAATTTGGGCACTCCTTCACCATATTAATTCCCTCAAGCAGAACAACAGTGTAGCAATTTCCAGTAACTTCCTTCACCAAAATGTCCACATTGAAGTCAGGCACACTTTGTCGTCATGCAAACAACAGAGCGCGGTGTATCCTTACACTTTCACACTGGGGACAGAGACTTTTTTAATCTAATATGGTTGTAGCAGTTATAAATCAGTAAAGCGGGATATCTAGTAAAATAAAAAAGCTGCTTCTTCCCTTTAAGCTAATGGCCATCTTTCGTAACCAGACTTCTTCCACACCATATTCAAAGTGATTAGAAAATAAATTCTTTTCAACAAGTAAATTTTGATCTCAGTCCATTGGCTGGTCTGATTCTTGTAAATCTTAACCATTGGATAATGATAATTACTCATCCACCTAAAATGGTTCACATTACGTCAGCAAGTCTAGTACATTCTTCACCTGAGTTGTTTACTCCAAAAATGCCATCACAAGCAGTGCCCAAGGTCGGGTCACATTAAAATTGGCAACAAAGATATAATTGTTAAGTATAGAAATAGGGACAGGTGAATTTACTCCACCACACAATCCTATTGTGTTTCTTTCTTTCTCCGTCGTCTGCAAATTGCGAAGAGAGCAGGATGTCCTTCAGACGCTCGTGATATAAACGCGTACAAATGATGACGTAACTTATTTTCAGAAGGAACTTAATCCCTACATTTCTACTACAGAATTTATTTGCCTTGCTGATGAAGTATGCGATTCCAAAACAACTTTAATTCCAACACTGCACAATCCATTTATCTAATCGACGATATATTTCAGAAACTTTTCCTATACTGTACAGTTCGTTTGTCTAATCGACGTTATATTTCAGAACTATTCCTATACTGTACAGTTCGTTTGTCCCAGATAAAGACTTCATATGATTACAGAAAACGATCGTCCCTACACTTGTCGATTCATTCGTCCCAGGTCAGGAAGTCATCGTGTCATTTCACAAGACTTTGTACGATTCATTGACTGGAATTCACTCCACATAACGAGTAATTAGCAGCATTGTTTGGGGGAGGGGTTTAAATAAATTGACTGTGTATTTGGGGGAAAATGCAAAAATTGAGGCTTTTATTTTTATTGATTATAAGTAGAGAATGACTATTAAGTCTGCCGGTGATAAAATGCATTTGACAACTGGTATGTACAAACAACGTTACTAAAGAACACGTGAGTCCGATGTTAAGCATCGGTTCTGTAAGGTTCAGTCTGATGACAAGAAAAAGATTTGCTGTCCGGTAGCTCGGACATATTGACTTTAAAACAGTGATGCCCAGGCTGATGCAAGGGACACATTTTTCTCGACGACGGGCAGTATTTCATTATTCATTCTTGTGTTTTCACTTATTGCCTTAAGCACTTACAAGATGTCAAATGGATTTTGTCGAATGAAGTCTTACTGTACAACTGACATGTGCTGCACGTGTTTATTTAAAAGCGATTTAGTTTAAAGTTAACCACTATAAATAAACCTTAGCACCCCTCCCCACCACATACATTAAACCTAATTAAATTATTTACGTCATGTTAGGAGGAATAAGAATGAACTGAAGCGTCAAGGCGACTAATTAAAATGCAGTAACCGACAATACCGGTTACGAGATTTCTGTCACGTCTCAGAAGACTGATGTGTTTTCGTGCAGTTACGGTCGACTGGACTTGAAACGATGCAAATGTTGTTCTACTTCTAAGCCTAAAGTTATTCATGTCGCTATTTTTTCTAATTTATTTAGTTTGTTTTGTTTTGTTTTTGTAATTGTTTTTTTTTTTCATTTCTATGACTTTAAGGGAACAGCTCTAAATTTTCCCACCAGTGATTCCAAATCAAGACGAGTTGCCATTTCTGGACATTTCTGCGCGTTAGACGTGTTTCCAGATCGCTAGCATTGAACACAATCTGCGCGAAATGCCAGTATTCATAGTTCGCATCACTTGTTTCATTCCGACAAGTAAACAGACCGAAGGACGAAAACAAACTCTTTGGATATCATCAATTCATGTTTTGAATCTCTTGGCATGCATAAACAAAGTAATATTGCTCACTCTTCTCCACCCTCCAGCATAATTGTCAACAAAAATAAATTCAAACGCATTTAAATCGCAGGGAAGATTACGTAGTAGGTTTTGCCTGGCTTTCAGATATCAGTCACGATGTCAATATTTCCCATGTGTCCACATCACTAAAGTGTAATATACTTCGGCACAATTATGTAAAGTGAGAAAAAGGTGGCGTGTGTGTGTGTGTGTGTGTGTGTGTGTGCGTGCGTGCGTGCGTGCGTATGTGCATGTGTGTGTTTGTGTGTGAAAATACCAGATAGATATTACAGACATCCATTCTTGAGTGAGTGAGTGAGTGAGTGAGTGAGTGAGTGAGTGAGTGAGTGAGTGAGTGAGTGAGTGAGTGAGTGAGTGCATGTTTACATTAAATATCAAAGGGAGTTAAATGCGGAAATTTCGTAGGATAGAATGATTCATTTCGTTGTAACACCTTTTTTTTCAATATCTATCGATATACTTTTAATTTATTTTGAATTTTCCTCACATCTTTATTATATTATTTTCTTTGAAAACTGGTCATTAGACAAAGATGATTTATTATTTAGTGAATGATAATATTCTACAGAGAGAAATAGCATGAGAAGAAGAGTGTACTTTCAACTCGCAAACTGCATCAAAAGTTGTAGTACTGTCTCTAATTGCTGTCGTAACGCGCAGCTCTGGACAGCTAACTGGTCAAACTGACCATTCATCCAAGCACTTTTTCAGATAAAGAGTTTTATTTTGAAAATGTAAATTAAAATTGAACATAATCATTACTAATACACACTACGAACTGAAAAAGGTCTAGACAGATTTGTATGGGCGTTTTTGTTAACAGAAAAAGATGTTATACCAGTTTATCTATAACCTCCGTGCCATAAGGAAGTTAGTTATACATGTTTCCAAATAGCCAGCATGTCATGAAGTAACTACCTCTTTTCACAACGGACCACCATGACATAAGATAGCTCTATAGCCACCATGCCATGAAGTAACTACCTCTTTTCACAACGGACCACCATCACATAAGATAGCTCTATATCCACCATGACATATATAACTACCTCTTTTCACAACGGACCATCATGACATAAGATAGCTCTATAGCCACCATGCCATATGCTAGTGGCAACTATTTACAATAACCACCTACCAATAATCACTGTACCATAAGAGAGTTACACCTGTAGACCAATAACCATCTTGTCAAATGGCAAACTTTACATGCCACCCGTTTACCAATAACCACTGTGCCGAAATGTAGTTAGATTTTTAAACCAATAAACAAGCGCGTGATAAAGTCGTCACACCTGCTAATTAGTAACGACCGTGCCATAAAGCTAATTAACTTCCCTTGCGCATTTCTTTTTCAAACAAATCTCGACCCTAATATCAACACCCACAACCTTACTGCATAATTCCCAAACCCTCAACCACCATTCGCATACCACTCCCCGCCCTCTTCACCTCCAAGTGTGCGTTAACCTTTCAGCGATCTGATAAAGATGGCCTGAGACCTCTGCTCGAACAGAGGTCAAACCACGCGACGTGAGCAAGAAAACTGTCAACACTTGATAGCTGAAAGTTTTACAGCTTCGGAAATTTATTTTCCAGTGACGAAGTAGCCCCATTGGCATCCACAGACGGTTTCTGTTGTTGTTGACGTAGCAGTCATCCCGGAACAATGGAATATTTCGATTGCGTCTCATTGTCAGATACCTCAGTGGTGAAAGAGGTGCGGTTCCTGGTAACTCATAACTCTTTGTTGAACCAAAAGCACTTGATAGGCAGTGACAATAACGTAAAACAACGACTCACTAAGTCGATGATTATTTTAAACAAAGAGCAAAGTATTTCTAAAGTAAAGAAATAAGAATACGTATATTAAAGGTAATGTATATTTAAAGTAGGAAGTAAATGTATTTGTCTGTCTGGATATCGTGCTGAATTGGCGGTGCTATGTATTTCTTGCGTCTGATATAAATATCAATCAGCTTGATTTAAGATTTAAATATCAGTGTATTTGTAACTTTGAGATTCTCACACACTCATATATTGTGCGTGCTTGCTTGCCATGGAAACATCTGACTTATCAGCTAACACAAGAAAAGCGCATCATAACAAACCCATTTGGATGCAGGCAAGTATTGCGGTTCAACGCTAAAGTGAACTTAATTTATAGTCCATTACAGTGAGCATGATCTCAATATCCTGCATCAAATTTGTGTGAGGTACTTTCAGTTACACGTACACTCTCATTCTCAAATTACCAATCCTAGAAATAAAGAAGGGGAATTTTAAGTGAAATACAGTGACGTCGTTCGTGGCGTATTTCCTTAACACTGATTCTTAAATCTTTTTAATAGGTGCAATGTAAATGATCGATAGTTTCATCGTAAGACCTTTGTTCTATGATACTAAAAGGAAAGATATTTGACGTCTTTATTCCTTGATTATAGAGCGTTTTTTGGCGATGTTCAAAGGAGCATGTTGAAGAATCAGCAACCTGAGGGAGACAAATCAATTTTAAAATCTGAACGATGAAACGACGTGAAGTATTGGTCGCGCTCTATGTCCAGCTGTCTACTGTGATGATTTTATGTTTGGGTAAGTGTCGCTATTTATTTAGTCAGTTATTTCAAGCAGTTATTTCCTTAATTTGTTTTCTAGTCACAATTTATGTCCAACTGTCGGCACTGACGATTTAAGTTTGGGTAAGTATGGCTGTTTATGTGGTCAGTTATTTTAATTTGTTTATTGTGCAAGCTCTGTGTCCAGCTGTCGATTCTTATGATTCTAAGTTTGGGTAAATATGGTTGTTTATTTGATCAGTCATTTGCTTTAATTTGTTTCAGTAATCTGAGTGTCCAATGTGTTTATTCGTGGTCGAGTTTATTTCATGTGTTCTTGTTGTTGTTACTGCTTATTTATTTCTTGGTTCGGTTCATTTATTTTTTTTTAATTTTAAGATGAAGATGCAAAACATTGAGAGAGACAAATGGGATGTTAAATTGCGGTAATCCTTCAACTACTTGTATATATATATTTTTATTTAAAGACGAAGATGCAAAACATTGAAAGATACAAATGGGATGTTAAATTGCTTGTTAAATTCAGCTATTTGTATATGTTTTTAATTTTAAGACGAAGATGCAAAACACAGAGAGACAAATGGGATTTTAAATTGAAGTAATCCTTCAACTACTTGTAAATTCTTCGAATTATGCAACAGTCAACTGTACCTTTACATCATTTTCTTTTACTATCCTGTTAAAATAATGTGTTGGAAAAGAAAAAAGGAAAGGGTTAAAATTATCTCCTCCAAACTTCAGTAAATATTTCTTAGGATTGTTTCTAGCTCTTCTGTGTCCTTTCATTTTGTTTAATTCACCCCTCGAGCTGATCGCAAATTTTTATTTCAAAGGATTTTTTTAAAAGTTATAAAATGTATGCATGGGTGTCACGACGTACAGGTGGGGGTTGTAACAATTCATTTTCACCTTTAGGTAAACACTTATTTGCCTGGCATTGAAAATACAAAGTAGGCTGAAGCCACGAAGATAAATTTGTCAAGTCATTGCTAGAAATGAAACGAATTTGTGCTTAATTGCAATAATGCCCATTTTAAAAAATGTGATATTTTAAAATTTTGTTTTTAATTAATTAGATGATGATGATGATAGTAATAATAATAATAATAGGGAGTGTCTTCGTACGCGACCGTCGTGTGGATATTTTAGAGAAAGATTATGTAAGGATTTGGGATTTTAGAAATGGATTAGGGTTAAGTATTTTAAGGGTAAGGTTAAGGTTATGATTACCTACAAATATAAGAAGAAAATAAATCCATAAAAATATGTTTTTATTTAGAGATATATTTTCGTTAACATTTCTTTCCTCATTTTGATTTTGTTTCTGCTAATATTTTTGTGTTATAATTTAAATATTGCAGTGAAAATAGCAGTGAGTAACACTTTCCACGTAATATAAGGTTTGTCCTTCGATATGACGTAATGACGTATACACTATATTTTAACATTTTTTTTAAACACGACGGTCGTGTGCGGAGCTATAGGGTCTTCCGTCAAGGATAGTCATTTAGGAGTGCCTGCAATAATAATAATTTTAAGAAGATTAATAGTAGGTGCAGTGGTAGAAGGGAGAATACTCTTACTAATGAGAATGTACACAATTCCGATAATACATCTCATTTATGGCAAAGACGTAAATTTAAAATGAATAAATTGGTAGAAAAGAAATAGAAAAAGAATTACTATAAATAAATATAATTAAACTACTGCATTTATTTACTGGGGTTTGTAATTTACAGTTCCTTGTAACTATTTCTATTACCACAAATAAATAATATATTACATTCTTTTCTATTTTCCTTTATTCTTTGTCCTGTCCATGCTAACTACCGTCAGTGTTTGTGTCTACAGTTAACTTTAGTCAAAACCAGTCCAATTCTTATAGGCTATATTTAGATTTTAATTATCAATGTTCTCCTTAGATAATGACATTGGCGAAGATGACAGCGAGGAAGAGGCATGCATGGAGAAGAAGTGTGTAGATAACTGTTGCAGACACGGCCAGTGTTGTAAGAAAGAGGCGCACGGACTGAGGTGAGCAAATTAAACGAGTGATCTCCCCTACTCCGCATTTAATGCTTGCTAAAACAACTTCAGTCATTTTCTGCAATCTTTGCTAATGAAATATTATAAACTACGGTGTATTTCATTTGTATATTTCTTTGCTTCTTGCTACTTTTGTTTCTTTGTTTTATTCCTGTTTCTGTTCTTATATGATAGGTATAAATCTTAACATAATTATTACTTTTAGAAATGTAGCAAAAGAGACTGGTCAAACAAAAACCACATGCATTAACTGAACTTTATAGCTAACAAATAAGTAAAAGGAAGGAAAGAAAGAAGGACGGGTGGAAGATGGACGGATGAAAGAAGGTGTGCCATCACTGAGTGAATGAACAAACACTTGATATGTGTTTACGTACAGTACGCATTGACTTGGTGCTATATCGGGTTTGTAAAGTGTTGTTACAAGTGTCAACACTTCAGCCCTGTGGACAGAGCCATCTGTCACACTTACAGATCACAATCCCTTGTGTCGCGTGTTAGCTTATACGGTTCAAGGTCGTGTTGTCGCTTCTGTTTCTAACTCTGCTGAAATTTGTGATAGTTATAGTGTACATTTTAAATTGAACGATACATTTTTCTCCCCATTAATTGTAACTTTAAAAAGTGTTAACACTTGGTAAGTTTACAACTAAAATGAACACATTTAAATAAGTCTATGCTATTACTGGTGCTGATTTCACAAGCAGATTTTTGTAAATGAATCGGTACAAATGCCTCTTAATAACGTGTGTGTGTGTGTGTGTGTGTGTGTGTGTGTGTGTGTGTGTGTTTGTGTGTGTGTTGCAGCTCCACTGCTCAGATTGCAATTGTCGTCAGCGTCTTTCTGGTGACTTTGCTACTGCTAACGCTGTGTATTTTGTGCTACCGGAGTCGCAGCCGCAGACAACTCTGCACCGATGCACATGCTCGCCAAGGTCAGTTGTGCGCCGAGATTCTTGACACCACATGCCTGTTCTGTTGTTTTCTTTTCGTTATCTTTGTTCTAGAGGTAGTGGTGGTGGTGGGAGGGAGGTGCTTGCCATTTGTTTCGCAATTTATTTTGATCACAAAAATAGTGTTGATAGATTCCTGGTATGGTTATTTTAAAACTATTTTGGTTTGGTTTGATTTGTTTTACTTAGCTTGTTTCTTTCCTTAATGGTTATTTTTTGTTTTTCTAAAACATTTTATTCTTTATGAATTCGTGTATAGTTTCTTTTTGTCGTTGGATTTCTGGTTATTTCTACTGTTTAACAAAATTTCTTTACTATTTTTTCTTGGACAAGTGTATTTTTGTCACAACGTTTTGCAAGCGAGTATTTTTATATTTGAAAATACTTCACAAGCTCAACATTCCGTTTCTGTATAAGACTATTCACTTAGTCACATGAAAAGAGTGTCCTACTGAACAATGAGAAAAATGGCAAACAATCTAACTACCGGGGAAATTGCTTCTGCAGAGTTGTCCCCACTTTAGCCGTGATATAAATGGATATTTTTAAGCATAAAAATATTTGTCATGTAAAAAAAATCAATTTTATTCTCCTTCTTCTTAATTATGAAAAGCGCTTTCGATCTGGGTCAATTTTGCGCAAACTCAATTGTATAAATACTTTGTGAGGGTGGGAGGGGGTCGTTGACTTCTCTTCCAAGAGGAACTGCAGGAACTTTCGACTTCAAATGTCGTTCTCGGCTGTGGTATATTCCTTTGGGGTCCTCCTTTCATTTGCTTACGAGGAGGGTATATGTCGTGGTGGTGCAGCTGAAGGTGTTAAGTGTATGTGACGCCAACGCCACTTAGTTAATGGATATGACTATTATTAATTAATTAGCCATCCAAAACTAATTACAAGTGATGAGAATCTTAATTTATTTTAATAATGATCCTCCAGTAGATACCACTTGTCTCTCACTTGGCGGATATGCAGACGCTGTAAACGTTTTATCTCTATTAAAACAACATTTACCGTCACACAATATTTCCGTGGGTGGAAAACTTCTTACTAAAGGAAAAGACAACTCCGTCTTTAATCTATATTATATATTAATCAACCCTCTTTCTTCTCCAACAATGTTATTAATATATATTAATACGCGTAAGAAGGTCAATACACTTATTAAATCAACAATCAAATATACATATGACAAATACAATGGAAAAGATTATTTGACATCAACATTTCCAAGAGACAACTTTTGAATATTGTCTTTATTCCACAATCCATTATCCAAAAAATACAGTTCAACAATTCAGAACAAATTGCAGGATAGTTCCTATCAGAGAACAGAAATGGAGTTATTAGTGACAAGCAATAGTAGTTTTTATGTAATTTGAATTAAACATGGGTTTCAACAATCTTTCACATGCTTTGCATCAGTCACACATATAGTTCAGTTCAATTTCTACGTGTTTCTCTCTCCTCACATTGAAAACAGATTCACCACTTGTTCTCTGAAAGTCAGCCTGGAGTTTTTCTCCACCCTACCAGTTCGTTTAAGTAGAACAGCAATAGTAGTAATTTATAGTACTTCCCCATACCAGAAAATTTCTTGATGTAGTCAGAATATTTTGCCACAATACAACAATTAACTGTAGTGTATTCCTTTACACTTACACACTCTGCTTCCCACCTCTCCATGGTTGGTCATAGCAGTTTACAATCACTGAAACAGAGGTACGAATCATGCACACACAAAGTAGAAAATAGAAAAGGCTGCTTACCCTGAAAAAAATATAATCAAGGAGCAACACTAAGTTTCCGGTTTACTGCTTTATAATTCCATTCTTTCTTAATTCTAGTCTCAACTTATAATTTCCTGAAATGGTATTTATTAGCCCAATACATGCACACTGCAAAATAAATACAACATATCAAAACAATGTCAAGTTTCTAGCATACTACATATGAGCATCTTACTTCAAACATTTGTAGAAATAATATTCTACTCAAATAATATATTTCTAAAAACACAAGTATAATATATCAATAGCAAAATGCATGAAACGAAGTATTTCTAAGTCCATTCTCTCTCAACCAGTCAGTTTAAATCACCATCAAGCTAACGGCTGCCTTTCAAGACCGGACTTCTTGCCACTTCAAATTCAAGTGATCAGACAATAGATTTCTCTACAGCAGATAAACATTTAGATCTCAGCCCATTGGCTGATCTCATTCTCGGAAATCATAACCAATGGATAATAAAACCGCTCACCCAGTCTATGAGTGTGGGTGTTGGGGGGTAATATTGACCATGGAGTAGTGTTTTCTTGAACGGTTCTTCTGTTGTTATGGAGTCACACTTGTGTGTATTTAGTAGGAATTATGTTATTAATTGGTATGGTGGGAGTCGCTCGTCAGACCATTTTGGTGTGGTTCTTTTTTCATAGCTAGTTTCATTGTGAAACCTTTTCTGTCCCAGTTTGTGTTCTGTAGGAGAGTGTTTGTTGGTAGGTTGTTTCTTTGTTGTTTTCTGTTGGCCCAAAGTTTTAGTATTTGTTTGTCTCGTCTTTCTAAGAGGGTTATTTGGCCTGTTTGTAAAGTTCATTATTTTGAGTACTGGTTTGGACTTGGCTGCATATATTGAGTGTACATACTTGGTAATTCTAATTAATTTATATTTACTGTACTTCTTTCAGAGCCGGATTAAGGCCATTTTTTTTTGGGGGGGAGGGGGGCTGGACTCAGCCAGTATAGTGGCCCATAGCTTTCTATTCCTTGTCTATAGATATCGGTGGATCATTATAGGCGATAACGATGCGGATGATATTATTAACTGTAGTCTATAGACCTATTTGGTATTTATGTAACGACTCGTGTGTGCTATTTAATTCATAACCATTTTGTGTAAACTCAACATAAATAAACTAAATGAACTGAGTCTCTTCCAGTCTCAAGTATTTATTATCCATATAAATGGTCAAAGAATACAAATATACTGGGGCCTCTTGAACTTTGTGGGGCCCTGGGCACGTTGCCCACCTTGCCCAATGGATAATCCGGCCCTGGATTATTTACGTAGCCTGTGTTATGAAATTAGATTACATAATTTACAACTTTTAAAACCTCGTACAACCAAGTAACTATTCTGACAAATGAGTCTAACGAATTTGTTTCGTTTGTTGTTTTTTTTCCCACAGATAATACAGACAGGTCAAGCAACCAGTTGCACAACTCAGTAAGCGAACAATTTTCGATGTACACGATTAACGTTCCTTTGCAAACTCTTGATTGCGGTTCTGCGGTTCGCGTAGTTTTGCCTTCAAACTCAGAACCTCGGTCATTCAGAGTGCTCTCTCTTCAGGGTCAAGCACTACAGCCCCCACCTTACATCGAACATGATCACATTGCGTCCCTTGAGCAGCGAGAGTTGTCAATAATCACTCAAGATCTACCTCCTTCATACTCGGATGTAATGAAAAGCGAAGAAGGAAAAAAATGAATGAAGCTAAAACGTCAGATAAATACATATTAACCTGTCTCCTAAGTTGTGTGAGTTTAGTCTCCTGAAAAATGTGAACATCAAACTTCTAATACGAAATGATACGCTGATATATCTTATGAGTATGATAACAACACTATTAAAATAATAAGTTGGTATTTTTTTCAAATAAGCAGAAACGAATTAGATTCTATATTTTTCAAGCGTCTTTTAAATTTCGACTGAAAGTAAAGAATACATCAATGGAACCGAGTGGTTTTACAAATGAAGATTTTCACTTCGAACTAATGTGAAAGTCAAACTCGCCATCAACGAGAAAAAAACCCAAAGAGATGACATTACCTCAGATCATCGTGATTTTCTCTAAGCTACATGTTTTTTCTTATGATTAATATCATAATTTCTTGAGTGTGGATGGTATGAAATATTCACTGAAATCCTTTCTTTATTTTCTTTTTTATCAGTAATTTGCAATTGGTCTTTTAATGTGCGTATATTGTGCGTTACATTTCCGTAGCATGTGTGCGTGCGTGCGTGTATGTGTGTGCGTGTGTGCGCGCGCGGGCGGGCGCGTGTATGATAAAGAGCAGGAGAAAGAAATTAAATGTACTTAATTAAAAATGTTAAACATGTACACAATGTGAGTGCTTTAATGTGTTGTTACAAAGCAATGCAGAGATTTTTGACGCGATACTTCATAACAATGACACCAATTGAGTCCCCAAAGTGTCGTTAGCACCATCGCCAGTACAGAAAAGAACAAGAAAGCTGAAAATGTCCAATTCTGAAATATTAACACTACATTATGCAGTTCCTCTCTCTCTCTCTCTCTCTCTCTCTCTCTCTCTCTCTCTCTCTCTCTCTCTCTCTCTCTCTCTCGCTCTCTCTCTCTCTCTCTCTCATACATATATAAGAAGCCAGACTACTACTGATATATGCTAAATAATCAAAGATTTTAACTCAATGGCTAAATAATCAAAGATTTTAACTCAACAGAAAAGTAATTCTACAAAAGGGCAGCTACATTTTGCTTTAATAGTTTTTAAATTATAGCAAGACAGACACGCTGAAACAAGATTGATTTTAGGTAGGAAAGTGAGTTGAATGTCTTTTTGAAGGTTAGTAAGTCAATAGGAATATTTGTTAAAACATCTTAAACACTGATGACTTATTTTGTCATGACTCTCATAATAGCGCGTACTTTCAGGTAAGGAAAGCAGTTGTGTACGATATTTACCAATCTATGAATTAATTAAAGTAAGCTAGATTGCGATAAACGCCTGAGAAAACAGCTCTTGTGAAGCCTATACACTCATTTCGCTCAATAAACAATTTTGTTTTAATTGCCTGTCATTCCCTTCAGTTGCTTATTTTATGTTTAATACATTTTAATACAAATGTATGGTTTCATTGTTATGTGTGATGTTAGAGTATGCGTGAGTGCAACATGCCTGCTTATGTATGTGTGTTATGTAGTTATGTTTGTATTCAGAAATATATCGACATATGTGAATGTGTGTGTGTGTGTGTGTGTGTGTGTGTGTGTGTGTGTGTGTGTGTGTGTGTGTGTGTGTGTAAGTGTATAGCTAATTCAGGGAATGCTGCAGAATAAACCTAGCTGCACTAACATAAACGCAATTGGTAGGTGTTTTCTGAAATGGGACGGCTGGACAAACATTGTGATACACAAAGGGCATAGTGAATCGAGGGTGAGTGGGAATCACTGCATTATATCAAAATAATGGTAATATTAATATTAAAAAATAATAATAAGACCAGACACTATAGTTCTCAACAGAACAGCAGCAATCATCGATGTGATAGAAACATTAAAACAAAAGAAAGAGAAAAAATAGAAAAATACCAGGATCTCAGAGACGAAATCCAGAAACGGCGGAATAAAAGTAGAAATAACACCTGTAGTGTTAGGGGCCTTGGGGAAAATAACACCTGTAGTGTTAGGGGCCTTGGGGAAAATAACACCTGTAGTGTTAGGGGCCTTGGGGAAAATAACACCTGTAGTGTTAGGGGCCTTGGGGAAAATAACACCTGTAGTGTTAGGGGCCTTGGGGAAAATAACACCTGTAGTGTTAGGGGCCTTGGGGAAAATAATACCTGTAGTGTTAGGGGCCTTGGGGAAAATAACACCTGTAGTGTTAGGGGCCTTGGGGAAAATAACACCTGTAGTGTTAGGGGCCTTGGGGAAAATAACACCTGTAGTGTTAGGGGCCTTGGGGAAAATAACACCTGTAGTGTTAGGGGCCTTGGGGAAAATAACACCTGTAGTGTTAGGGGCCTTGGGGAAAATAATACCTGTAGTGTTAGGGGCCTTGGGGAAAATAATACCTGTAGTGTTAGGGGCCTTGGGGAAAATAACACCTGTAGTGTTAGGGGCCTTGGGGAAAATAACACCTGAGAGGGAAGACTAACTGAATAAATTTGTCCTACTAGTAAAAGCAACGCTCTTCGGAAGTGTCCACTTCCTTCGTAAAAACTTGGATCTCTCATTGTTCACAACAGAGTGTCAACAAAAGTCGTGAAAAAGGATGATGATGATAATAATAATAATAATAAATCAAAGTGTCTCGATAGTTCAAAGGATAGTAGAGGGGGGAAATTTACCCAGAAAGTTAAGCAACCTGTACTGTGTCGATAGATATGGACAAGTGAGCTTCAAATCATTTCTCTGGACTATCGTTGGAGGGAAAAGCGGTTCCCTCCAAACAACACCCACACCTATCCATTCATGATGGAGTAAACAAAATTTGATTCTACGCCGGATCAGACCATCCGGGCTGACAAGGTCTGGTGTTTCAGGGTGTTCTAGCTAAAAATGGGCTACTGAAACGCAAGCGAAAATTCCAAGATGGGCCAGAGAGGAAAATATAAAAATAATGGTGTCTTTCTATCAAAGCCAACCAACAGTAAGAGGATATAGAAAAGGAATGCACGAACTCTGGCTCAAACACCATAAACAGCAACAAATATAAATATCACAATCCTATGCATTCAAATACAAGAGAATAAAACTTCCACAAAGTCACAACAGTCAAGTTGGAGACCTATTAGACGTGTGTGTGTGTGTGTGTGTGTGTGTGTGTGTGTGTGTGTGTGTGTGTGTGTGTGTGTGTGTGTGTGTGTGTGTGTGCGTGCGTGTGTGTGTGTGTGTGCGTGCGTGTGTGTGTGTGTGTGTGTGTGTGTGTGTGTGTGTGTGTGTGTGTGTGTGTTATTTAGAGAGGCTGCCTAGAAAAAGATGTAACTCCTGCACACTTATTAGTGGACTAGGGTTGTGTTGAGCCTTCGGAAACTTCAAAGCTATCATTTAACTCCCTTAAGAGGGGCTTCGCCCCCCTCCTTCCCGACGGAGGGCGGTTGAGGGTGTACGTCAAACGAGGAGCGACCTGCTTCACCCCTTTTTTCCAGCCCTCCTGCCCTCTAACTCAGACGCACCGCGTCTGTGGGGCTCCCCCAGATGCTGCCCAAGACTGAGAATATCGTGAAGCTGAAAGATCTATTGTGCCTTCTGGAGTGAGAGAGCGTAACACATCGATTTGCCCTTCAAGGCTTCGGTCCCCCTACCAACGGAGGGCGGTTGAGGGTGTGCGCCAAACTAGTGCGACATGTCCCCCCCCTCTTCCGCCAGCCCGCCTCCTCTCCACTCAGACGCACCGCGAGGCTATGGGGCTCCCCAAGAAGCGGCCCATGACTGAGAACATCGTGAAGATCAAAGGTCTATTGCGGCTTCTGGAGTGAGTGAGAGCGGAACACATCGATTCGCATTTGGAATTTCTTCACACTGTAGAATCGATTAATCGGCTTGAGTTGATTGCCCGCTTCCATCGTTAACAGACTGATGCAATGCACTCAGAGTAATGAGGAAAGTAAAGATGAAAGATGAATAGTACGCGTGAGAACAAAGTCGGGCTTCTGTGCTATTTGCCATTTGTGGCATTTTTATTTATTTATAATTTAATTTTAAAATTTAATTTTATTTATTAGAAATTAAAACCACCTTTAAGTATTTTTCAATTTGTCTTGTCAAATGATAATTAACTATTATTTTAAAAGAATGTATTTATACTTTGTATTTATTTGCTTAAACTTAGAAAGGATATTTGCACAGAGGCACTTTTTTTTAAAAATCGTTTATGGTTGGTATGGAGTGTAAGATTTTGTAAAGAGTATAATAAATTCTTGCAGGTGCTCAAAACATTAAACTGAAATTCTTTATGAGAGTTTTTTTGTTTTTTTGTTTGTTTTTTAAAGTGTAGGTCACGATCTTAACTTGAAAGGGCTGATACGTAATTAGGTTCTAACATTTTCTATATATCGGTGCTGATTCTTTTCCGGTGATTCTGACAACACCGCGCTAATTAACTTATAGTGCAGGAATTCCTTGTATTATCGCAAAACAATAACTCTGAAACAGTTCGACCAGAAACTGGAGAATGTTCGACCTGCTCATATAATTCAGATTTGACCTCTAGAGATTTTCATCTACAGGTATCTGGCGATTTGACTCCACGAATAATTAATGCAGGCTGCAGAGTGTAGACGAAGTCTAGAATTAACGCAACGGTTGATGTTAAAGCGTAGATCTGGCAGATTCTGTAAATGGACTTTTAAAATCAGCGAATGCTGACGTCTTTTGTTTCCAAGTGGTGGAACATCATAATTAAGGGCTTGTTCATAACTTATTCCTATATTATATCCTCTCCCCCCCCCCTCCGTGATATGCCACGCATGCACTAAATATTTGTAAAATTGTTACCGTCGTGGTGTGTCTGTACTGGAAGTGTGTTTGCTGACAGAGTATCAATAATCGATATACTAACCTAGTATAAAGTATACGAGATATTAATCTAGTACACGAATATAAAATATATCACCTAATGCATACTGATTCTATCACATCAATGCAAATTCAAAGAAAATATGTTCATTACAAACAACTTTGTAAGCTGTCATAACCCCAATGAAACTATTTGCGATGAACAAAAGTTTCCAGGTAGCAGACGACATGACCTAGAAAGTGCGTTGTCAACACGAGGCTCGCTCGCTAAGGTAGCCGTAGCGACGTTGTGATCACGTGCCAGTCGCCAACCTGCTCAGCGACGAGATTTTTTTTCTCTGTGCGCGTTGCCGTAGCCGATAAGAATTGCTGGAGAAGAGAGTAAAAGAAAGATTTACAATCATGACATGTTCATGAAGTGGTGTTAATTCCTCCATAATTCGGACGGTCACGCCAGGATTGTCTATGGTGAGTGTAAAACCTACAACAACAAAGACGCTTTCTAGTGTCTCATCCGGCCATTGTTTGTTGCCGTGTCCTAAACTCGGTTAGTTACACAGTGGCAAGATAAGAAGTCGCTCGGATGTTAGTAGTCGCTAAGGGAGACTTTCACTTCAGCACGTTGGAGATTAGCATTTGTTTGCATTTTAGTAATTTTTCGTGTTGCAGAAAGCCTATGAATTGGTATTTGAGAAGTCAATCTTAATTACAATCCTGTCAGTGTTGTTGCCGAGAGATTATTCAGGTGTATAATGGAGTGGGGATATGGACGTATTGCATATATGAGTTTATATTTATAGCATTTAGCTTACATGTTATGTTATCTTCAGAAGAGATGCATTTATAATGAAGAGAACATAAACTCTATCAATTCTGTATTTGTTTAAGTTTAAAGAAATAAAAAATAGCAATATAAACTGCATGGTTTGTAATTGTTGAAAAAAACAAACCAATGCAACATGATATTCAGGTTTTATAGATGTATAAAACATAATATTTTTTAAACCCTTGCTAAAATATCTTCCATCACGATGATATCCTTATTAAAAACAATGTGAACAAAGTGAAATAGGTAAATATATTAACATGCTGCACAGTTAAACTCTTCTGAATAAATAATGGCTCGTATTTATTAAAAAAAGAAAAATGTTTGATTAAATGGCAGTAATATATACTTTACTCTGGTCTCATTTACTAATCTCTCTCTACATATATATATATATATATATATATATATATGTGTGTGTGTGTGTGTGTGTGTGTGTGTGTGTGTGTGTGTGTGTGTGTGTGTGTGTGTGTGTGTGTGTGTGTGTGTGTGTGTGTGTGTGTGTGTGTGTGCATGTGTGTATGAAGGCATTGTTTTAATCTTTTCCTTTTCTTCATATGTATGTCTGCAGCTATAAAAGGTCGTCAGTGAACCTGCATATCTTGCAACATGACGACACTTCCACGCATCACCCCTTCGGCCACGCCTACTCCGCGTTCTTTCTCAGCAGCAGGAGGCTTATATGGGCCTTACCCACCACCTGAGTTGTCATCAGTTTGGGACCACATGAAAATTCCTGGACGCATCAATCCCATTGCACCTCCACCACCAAAGCGGCGCATTAACACAAGTTGGGAGACAATGGAACAACATTGGCAGAATGACAAACGGCGCATTTTGATGCAGCAGCGGGAGCATGTTCGCTATCACTCAGCCTGGTCAAAAGCTTTCTATGGTTCACCTGCAGATCAAGAGGCATACAGGTAGGTCAGTTTAAGTCCATTTTTAAACAGATAGTGCAGATTAAGTCCATTTCCATACAATTTGTTTCAAATTATAACCTTTTTCAAACAAGTTGTACATATTAAGTCCCTTTTCAACAACTTGGTCAAATTAAGACCTTTTCATTCAAGTTGATGAGGTTAAGTGCTTTTATGCAGGCTGGTCAGATTAAGTCTCTTGTCAAACATGTAATTCTTACTGTTTATGGCCTCTTGTCATACAAGTATGGTTGTCTTCTAACACATTTATGTAGAACTTGGTCTTTTGAGATGCATTGTAATCATAATTCACATTTTTTTCTGTAATATAGCTCTAGTGGACCTCATTTTTTTTTTACTAAGATGATTAACTTATTTTAATTATTTGGATTTCTATTGGTTGTCAGGTACTTCAGTTTTATTTGCTGATTCTTTATCAGTTATTAAAAAAGTAGCATTTAT
This sequence comes from Sinotaia quadrata, assembly GCA_028829895.1. NCBI lineage: Eukaryota > Metazoa > Mollusca > Gastropoda > Architaenioglossa > Viviparidae > Sinotaia > Sinotaia quadrata. Next base: position 18,978,117 of record CM054178.1, on the reverse strand, counting down.
CCAAAGTTTGTTGTGAATATATAATAGTATTTTGCATGAATGAATTGTGTTTATACCACTGTATATTTTTGTGTGAAAAGAATGCATTGGCCACTCATGATGCAAGAAAATGCCTGTCAGGAATGAAATATTTGTGTCCAGTTTGTTTCTTGTTATGCTTTTGCTTTTTAAAAATAAAATCATAACTTTTATGAGTGGCAGTAGCTTTCACTTATAGACTTATTACTTAATTACTAGTTATAATACTTATGTTATCTTGTGTGGTTGTAACTTTCAGTGTACAAAAATCTCTTTTGGTGTACTCACTGTGAAAATGATTTAAGAGTTTAAAGTGACTCTTTAATCTTTGCTTAACTCTCTGTTTATCCAACCATCTATCTGTCTAGTTATCTATGTCTCTACCTATATATCTATGCACATGTGATATATACATTGCAAACATCAACATGTCTTTTTCATCCATCTTTCCATCAGCATATATTCTTACTGTTTTGTGTTTGCTTAACAGTTAGCATTTCCATACACAAATATGTGTAAGTGCAATAAATATTGCATGCAAATGTTATGCTAACAACTATTTTTTACATAGGTATTTATATCAGTATAAATATTACATTATATTTCTTTTCTCCATTGTTCAGCACTCACCTCCTAACCTCTGCCCTTTTCAAGTGGGTGTCAATACCTGTTTTACCCTTTAAAACACTACAAAAATCAAATATTAAGCAATCACACGGATAAGGTTACCTTTGTTAGAGAAAGCTGATCAAACATACTCTGAGAGCTCTTTACAATTCATTTCTATTTGTACATGGCGACCAATTTATATCTATTCCTCTTTGATCAACAGTTTGAAATTGAGCTGCGCTGATATCTTGGCAAAGTGCCAGTAGGTTTCTGTGGAGTGGACATTTTCTGCTACATACACTAAAAATGCTTTTAAAGAAAGAAAGGCTCACTTAATTCAAGATTTGTTGCTAACACTTTGAATTGTGCACCTCATATAATCTTTTACTTTATGAACCCAAAGACATCAACAAGAAATATATTGAACATTTATTTCTAGTGTACTTGTGATTTGCAAAGTTTTCCATTATACAGAGTTCAACTTGCAATCTTACTTTTAGTTTATCAACTGTTGATTATTTTATTACTTCTTCACAAAATACTTCACAATAATCATTAAGGAAGAAAGTGTTTTACATGTGTGAGTATCAAAGTATGTAAGTGTGCTTGAATGTTTGCATGTACACACACACACACACACACACACACACACACACACACACACGCACGCACGCACGCACACACACACACACACACACACACACACTCACACACACACACACACACACACTCACACACACACACACACACACACACACACACACACACACACACACACACACACACACACACATGTATACAAGACACCCAAATTAAAATAAATTTTTTCCAGAGTTTCAAAAGACTAATAGTTTCATTGTGCACACTTTTAACCCAGCAAAAGTGGGACTTAAACATTTTCTCTTCCACAGGAGCCACTTTAGACAGGTATTAAAGAAGCAGATGGCAGACCAAGATGCACACAAACAGCAGCAACTCAAAGACAGAGTCCGAGAAAGTGAGGCAGCAGTAGAGTATGACCGGCAGTGCCATACCCAAGATGTAGAAGCATTTCTCAAGAAGCACGGATACCTCAAACAGTTCCGAGATGAAAACAAACGGGTACATAACAGATTTATTTACTGATGGTGTATTTTTACATGATTTCAATGTGAATTTTTAAAAAAAATCATTAAACTCCATTTCTTTTGTTTGGGTACTGTTCTGGTATGTTTTCCAGTAAATGTTACAGTTTTAAATCTAAACATAAATGAAAACATTTTAGCTAAATAAAAAACAGAAAAATATATTAATTTAAAATATTTGTAGTAATATAGTCCTATCATATATAAAGTGAAGCACATCAAGGCAAGCATGCAAATAAACAGCTTCCATTACTTTTTTCTTTTCAGTTCATGGAGGATCAGTGGCAGAAGCGAAAAGCAGAAAGGCAGATAGAAAACCATTATGACCGTGAGGTATTGCGTTATAATCCCATTAACTGGAGTGGCACACTTAAATAGTCATAACATTTCTATACAGTCTCACATCTCCCCTCCTTACCCATAAATCTTCTGACCATGAATCTGACAAACATCGTATGTGGTGAGCAGGATGGATTCATGTGACGTGTAATGCACAAGTTCAACCAACTCAACATATTTATCATCATATCATAAGCATCAAGTGAGGTGTTCCAGAAAATTACAAAATAATGTTTCTTGTTTGTTCACATGACCCAACGAATCTTGTAAAGAACGACACTGATACAGGGTACTAAAACTGGTTGTGTTACATTGTGGATTGTCATTATAGAAAGAAGAATCTTAAAGAAATTGACTAAAAACTATAGCAGTGTAGTGTTTATTAAATGATAATTCTCGTAGCCTTTTCCACATAAAACTGAATTACTTTCTTGAAATGTATGCATGCTTTCAGTCAACATCATGGGAATTTGTTTTCTTTTTTTTTCATCTTACCCATTTGTAAGCAAGATTTGTTATATAACTTATGTTAAAATTATCTGATATTTTCTTTATAATAGTAATTTTAAGTCAGCAGTGGCAAAATCATTAGAATTTTTCTAACTGGATATACTGTGGTAAATTTATAGCTTGTTATTTTTTTTTTTAAAGTATTTTTGCTTTACGCTGTTTAGATTTAGAATTGTGTCATTTTAAATGTATTTTTAAAAACAATAATTATGTTTCCCTATCTTTATACAAATTCGCTATGCATTTATAGAAAGAAAAAGCCTCTTTATACAAATATCAAAGCCACACATCTTTCTAAAGAATAAACAGGTAATTATACAGCTTAGTTCAGTTTATATAAGTTCTCCCATCTACCATCTCATCCCCTGAATTCTCTCCATTATCATAAAATTCGTCTTTCTACTGCCAGTCTTTTCATATACACCTTGCATCATAAGCTCTTCACTAGTGCTGTGTACAATAGCAAAATTAACTTTTTTTAAAATGTGGAATAAATAAACTAGCATGAATCAGGAGGTGCTCATTATTTTGTAATATTCTTTGTATATATATTTTAAAGAAGAAATGTTCAAGACAAAGATGTAATCAGCTATAGATTCATTGACACAAGATGTCATTTCTTTTAAAACTAATTTTCTTGGTGAAAGTAGACTTTTTTGAAACACTTGTGCAAAAGTATTGTTGGTATTTTTTTAAAAATCACTGTGCTAGTTTCTTTCTTATCTTTGTTTGATCACATACAGAGTACTGCATCATATTATTTAAGGGGGGGGAGGAATCTGAGCATTTTACACAGTGCTTAATGCAATGAACAAGCTATTACTCTATGATATTTTCTTCCATCAGTATTAACATAGCCATTCATGTGTTAGTTTTCATTTATACAATTAAATATTTATATTTAAGAAAAATGCAACCTTGGCAAAGAGCCTTTTTAAAATGCCTATTTTATTTATGAGCATTAATGTGATAGAAACCAATATTAATTTATGAGATCCTCTATATAGTTATAACGTGTTTAATTTAAATTTTATACTTCATTTGATTATTAACAATAATTAGTTATCATATATATATTCTTATCAATTCACATTTGTCATTTGATAAACTGCACAATCACTTCAACACTGTAAAATATTGTGAGAACAGAAAAAATGTAAAATATTGTGAGATTACTAAATTGCAAAATATTATGAGATTATTTAATATAAAATATTGTGAGGCTGCTAAAGTATGGTTAAATAAATATAAATTTTTAAAATACTAAATTAAATTATGATTAAATTATAAAATACTATAAACAAAAGTAAAACATTGTAAAGTATTGATAGAAAAATAATATTAAAAAGTGTTGCATACTCACTGAAGCAGCCTAAAGTGAATTTACTTGTGTATGATGAAATATATAAATTAAGGAAATAAGTTATACTTTTGCAATGATGAACATTCTTTTTCTTTTAATCTGAGATGATATGAAAGGAAAATTCATCTTGCAACTATCTGTTGGTTGTAGCTATAGTACAAGTCCACTGCTGAAACCAAGTATAATAAAAACATACATGAAAGCAGAAGCTGTTAAAACCTGAGCAAAGTATGCAAAAAAATAGAATCAATACAATTGCATTAAACATTTCTATAATTATCACATTCTACTTTTGTTTCACACTCAATCACAAGCTAAAATTTTAATATTATTCCATCAGCAGATATTAATTTTCTCACTGGACTATAATTATCATTAGATTTTATGAGATGTGGAATCAAAACATTACATTCTAAATCTCTGAATTAGGAACAAATGCAAAAATGTGTGAATAATCAAGATTGACTTTAAATCCCTGTCCATCCTCATGCAGAGCTGGTTCACAGCTGCCAAAGTTACCAAAAGCATAACCTAGAATCAAGAATTTTCTAATGGATACCTAAATGTCAAAATGTTTGTTTCATATACACAGCCATATATATTCTTAATAATCATCTATCATTCACACTCTAACCATGTACATTTGTCATTCATCCAGTAAGTGTTCTTTGTTTACTTTTGTTAAGCATCAGTCATCCATGTGTTACCCAAATCAGCATTATTCTAAAATTGTATGTGATGATCATAAATGTAAACTTCTAGATCTCCATAAAGCTAAGCACAAATCAGGTGTGTTGTGATGATGTAGGCTTTTAAAGGATTATACAAATATATAAATCAGTTTATAATGATGAAACAAACATTTAAAAAAGCATGCATGTTGTACAATATAAACATGCTTGTGGGATTCTTGTGTTTAAATATTGTGTAGACATAAACAAATTAAAATGTTTAATAAATTGTATAGTCTAAATTACAATTTTTTCCATTTTAAAATATTTACTTTAAAATTTATTTTTGCTTTTGTTTAGATATTTATATACATATTTAAGTGATTGCAACATGAGTGTGTAGATGAGAGGATTCCATTTATTAAATAACATTAATGGGCTTGTAGAAGCATATTTATGCTATATGTCTAAAAGACTTCAAAGATTCAAATGCCATACAAATAAACTGCATTCCAATGTAGAAAATACATACAAAAAACTGTTTGGCTTTCTAAGTTTTAAGTAAAGAATTTATCTGTTTTAAATAAAAAATAAAGGTGATTTTATTTATTTTTTTTCTTTACTTATTGTAAAGTTCAGCTAGTTCTATATCACTTGGCAAGAAGCATGTGATTGATAATTGCTCAATATTAACAAGTATATTTGTTTACAAAAGGCTAGCTTGTTAACTAAGTTTTCAGATTAAAATCATGTGAATGAATACATATGCAGTCCAAACTTTATAATCCAAACTAATTATTGCAAGAGAATGTTTAAAAACAAGGTATTTGGATTACTGATTTCAAGATAGAACACATTTTGAGTTTTATATCCATCCATGTTTCTGTTCATATAACTGGAAATTTGGTTTAAAAGAGATATAAATTACCAAGATTGTTCTGTATAACTTTCTTTTTCTTATGCACAGAGAGGGAGAGAGTATTAAATTATTTCTGTATTTAACTTTGACTTATTATACGTGGTCTGATAGAGTGATTGGAGTCAAGTACTGCGGATGCATTTGCATTTTCTTTAACATTACAGTAACCAAACATGATGCCAGCTTCTTCATTGGCAAAATAAAATAATAATAAACTATATTTGTTTGGATTCAAATAACAATACAGGAAGATATGTATATATGTCTGCTTTTGATTTACAAAACATTCTAACTTCATCAATGTGTTTGTAAACTTCTTTTGCAAATTGTATGCTTCTAACAATTCTGTCTTTACCTTAAAAATGATTCACACCTTGAGATAATTGTACATTAAGGAGAAGAAAGAATGTGTGGGTGCATGCAAATGACTGTGTTATGTTCATAAGCGTGTGCATTGTATGTGCATGATATGTATTTGAGTTTGTGTGCATGTGTACATGTTTATATCTATGTGTGTGCATGTGAGATTTTAGAAAAACAAGGAAGAGAGAGAAAAAGAAGAAGAGATTATAATGCTGTTCAATGAGCAAAACTTGTGTAACATAAATACAACAGCAGAAAAATAATTTTAAATTTCAAATTTATTTTCAACAAACTGCACAGCAGACAATTGCAACATAAAATACCTTTCAGCATAAATAAACATATCTTATTCATTTTTGTAGAGAAATACTTATAGAATAATAATTCAAATGTAATTCCAATGAATGTTTTTCTTTTTTCGTGCACGATATTCCAGCTGAGCCTTAACAATTTCTTAATTTACAGACCAGGAAAATTGTGGTTACTAGCTTTGTTGTAGGCAAAATAAAACTTTTTTTTTTTAAATCTGGATTATGGGTAAAATATAATGACATGGCCCAGATGGGAGATCTGATGCATACAAAAAAAATAACTTGAAAATTATTCATGATACATGGAAAACAATCAGTACATATAAAGTATTAAGGAATGAGGAAATAACTTCATCATTCAAACAGAAAATCAAATCATTATTTATTTTTGAAAGTAAGTCTTTCCAATCAAACAAACATTTTAATTCTCAAAAATGATAAAAATAAAATTGAAATTACTTCAAAACTGATTAAGGGAATAATTTTAGATTTTCACTGGAAAGAATAAAAAATCAATTTGTCAAATAAATTGTTGTAAAGTCACTTTAAAAAAAATCAAAGTGTTGAACCAAAGGAAGAAGATGTAAAAATAAGACCATGAGTTTAAAACTTGAAACATTTTAAATTTATAGTACTGATCTGACATTATTTATATATGTTTACATAAACAAAGGTCAAAGAGAAATAAACAATTTAGATCTATATTTATACTTTATGATTTTAGAAAACAAGTCAATGAAATATCTGGTGATTTGAATTTGTAATAGTGGGGGGAAAAATTCAAGGAAAGCAACTAAGCAAAAAGTAGAGTCAAGGTATGATCTGTGGATGATGATTTTTAAAAGGAAGTAACTTTGACTAGTCTGTTCAGTTTATAAAACAGATATTAAAATAGCATGGAAAATACTATGAATTCTAGGGTATGGAGTTACAGACTGTTTTAAAGTTGGGTAAGGCAAAAATAAAAGAATATATCAAGGTTGTTGGGAAATATTATGCTAATAAAATCACAGAACAATTCGGATAATTGCTGCCACGTTGGTTAACACACCAAACACAATTTACCATCATTTGTCAGAACCATATACATCTGATCATTTTAAGAAAAATATGTTCAAAATGTTAATACAAATCTCTCACATGGTTTCAATTATCCGACAAAGTATTGCAAATAATCCACACTCACAATGTAACATACTTATAAAATAAGTAATTAAGAAAAACTCAAAACTTTGTAAATTTATGGGACAATTTAAAAAGCAATAACAGAATAACAGTTGCTTTAACAATTATATTAGAAAGGACGTCCACAAAATTAAAAAAAGAGAGAGGAAAAATACTTCATACACTTTTGCAACATTAGCAATTATCACTCAGCAAATAATGTAAGAATATATGAAATACGGAATAACCTTAATTCACCATAATAATTTCATCCATATATTTTATACTGTTGTCAATGAATAGTATTATGAACTAATATTATTTAGTTTTCTCTCATCATAATTTATTATTAGAACATGAAGACTTAAAGACTAAAATAATAAGCTAGAGAGAGATAGATGAACTAATCAAACAAATATGACCGTCCATAGAGTTTAAATAACCACAAGATAAAAATATTGATTAAACTGTCTAGCAAATAGATACAATCTTTGTTTGACTGTGGATATAGGAGAATACTTTTAAAACATTATAGTGCCACTAGTATCTAATCAAAAGAAGAAGAAAACTATAAGAAAAGAAGTAGCAGTGCATGAACAGATGAAAACAAATAAAAAACCATATTTACTGCCAATTTCAAATGGCAAGAAGAGAGAGAGTTTTTGTAGTTGCTGTTTTGATCTTCGTTACTTATTTGTCTGCAAAAAAAACAAAAATCCAACTATTTTTCTTTAATTTTTGGCATATGTCAGGGAGAAATTTTAAAGTAAAATATGGAGCAGTTTGATAGAAAAAAAAAAAACACCTAAATTTTCAAACAGGTAAATCTCTTTTCTACCTGTCCAATGGAAACACTGGTAAAAATGAAAATGTTGCGTCTTGCTTAGTCAAATGTGAACAGATGAGAAATAAGTTCAATATCTCCAAGCAACTTTGATCACAAAAGCATACATGTTTTTTTAAAACTTCAGTGACATACACTACAATAGGTGAAGCATTCAAGACAATATAATGCAATGGAATGATATAATATATCATTAGGTAAATTTTGAGAAAAACATAGTATTTTCAAAATTATGATAACTAGATAAATAATGTATGAAATGCTATTCAACAAAACGTTTCTAGTTGTAAAACAGGTCTGATTTAATTATCTTTAACCACTTTTGTGTGTTCTATTTAAAAAACAAACATGAACAACAGATAGACGTGTTTCAGTTTAGTGTTCACTCCTAATATGTAAACTAATATCTTTCATTAGTTTGTTTCCCAAATTGTCCCCAAAGCATGAGGATAAAAGTCAAACAACAGAATACACAAAAGTGTTAGTAAACTTAAGGAGGCAAAAACATGGTGCTGAATTATGTTTCATTTCTACTAATACTACAGTTCTCACATGAACACCAAATTTTAATTTTTGTAAAGAAAATAAACTTGATAATGAACTGTGAACTGAATGATCTAATATATTGCCAGCAGGCAACACTAAATGAATGGAAAAAAACTGTATTACTTTATCTGTATAATAATCTACACTAAATGTCATTTACTGCATGAAAATACTGAGGTGGAAAATACAGTGAAAATTGAAATGGAAAAAAATATGTGTGGAAGAAGGAGGAATTGGAAGGGCAGAGGTTGAATGCAGAAAAAGGATGGATAAAATGTGTCTTAAGTTGTCCCATCAAATCTGGCACTTTATAAAAGCCTCTAGTAAGAATGGAGTTCTGTGCAATTTGAGGCAGATTCACTTCTGCAATGATGAAGTGCTTAAAGAACTACCTAAAAGATAAAGAAAGAAAAGGATTTTCTTTGCAAGTGTTTCCCAAATGGAAAGAGATAAGGAGAGAATTTTGAATAGTTATGAAAGAATCTATTTTTCTTGTATCACTCCTTCTCAATATAACATTATCATAAGGAAATTAGATTTCCTTTCACACATCAAAATATTGAGTTTGTACTCATGGAAATGTTCTTCTACTTTAATTCTGTTGATGGCAATGAGCCACTGATAATGTTTATAAATGAAAACCTACTGTTTCACTTTGATAGTTAAGGTGTTGCAGAGAGTTATATATTGTTAATAACAAGGGGATTGTGTAATTATGAATGCAGAACCAATGGTAATAATGATAAATAAATGTTTCATCTAAGTTTGAAGGCCATGGCTATGCAGAGCGGTATCTACTGTTGCTAACAGGAGACTTGCGTAACTTAGTAAGTAAGAATGGAGTCATGGCCAACACAAGAATGCCACACCCCAGCAAGGGTCTGTAACGTATCCAGCCCAGTGCAATGACTGTTAATGACAGTGAAATGGACAGGGCAGCATTCAGCATCGCTAGACCCATGGCCACCAGTTCCCGCACAATTGGCACCCAGTCAACTGCAATAAAATACACAAATATCAAACTTATGAATGCTTACAAAATATTTTCAAGAACTACAGATATAAATATAGATGTATGTACGATATGTATACATGTATGGATCTGATTCAAAAGGTTGCACATTTTAGTTATTTTAAATGTTATATATCAAAACACATAAAATAAAAATTGACACTTTTAAATTTTGTGTATTAAAAGGTCTGACTGAAAAGGTTGCATATTTTTGTCATTGTATTGCGTGCGTGTGTGTTTAGCAGTGGAATATATTTTGTTTCAAAATAAACTTTAACCAGCAAAATATCTGTTTTTGTATACAATTTGGTGTCTTCAATTATAGTACCTCTAAATTCCTTTCACTTATGACCAACCGTATTATTATTATTATTATTATTATTATTATTGCCAATCTCAGTATAAGTAATATGACATCTCACATCACATTACTTTTAAAAAATACTATTTCATAACTAGCTTGACATAACTGAAAGAGTACAAAAGCCAATAAAAAGTGCTGAGATGTGATGGTGTAAATTTGTCTCTGACTTCCAGTCATATACTAACACCTGCAGGACTGAGTGTCATGCTCCAGCAGACCTTTGATATTTGTTTTTATCAGGATACATTTAGTTAGACCTTGTACAATAACTCCAGGAAAATATTCTTTAAAATGCTTTACTGTACTCGATCTGTTCCAGTTTTTCAGCAATGTGAAAAGGTTATTTACAGAATTAATGAAAATTTATTTTATGATCAAAAAAAAGACAAGAAAACATGGGAGCTTTCTTGGAGTCAGTACTGAACATTCACAACCTTCCAAACAAAAAAAATGTAATTTCTACTGTCATGATGACTTGAGTGTATTTCTAATATGGAAATTAATAAGAAACACCTACCTAGTGTTTTGACAATGTTAGTCAGACAGCCAAATGCCACAAACATCACCACCCAACCTCCAAATCGTATAGCCCAAGTGAGTAAACTGTTGTCAGCAAGTTTTTTGGAAAATATCTCCTGCAAAGGTCAATGGTACATGTATTAGGTGACAATGTTAAACTCATAGGAGGAAGAGAATATAGTGTAGGTGTGTGTTCCCTTTTGTATATTTACTATTTCAGGACTTAACAGTACACAAGACTTTGTGTAAGAGTGATCAAATTATTTGTATACACATATAGCAAGCTAAGCATACAATTATCAAACATTAAGGCATTAAGTGGGTCTTAAACAAAAATAAAGAAACTAGACACATCTGCATCTTGAAATTAAAGATTAGCATCAATGGTGATAATTCACTCTCTTCATCAACTGCATTTGAAATCATCCACACAATCATAAAATTAAGAAACAAACTGATGCAAGCTTTACTCCTGCCACAATCTCTCTATAATTAACCTTTTCTGCAAAGTAGTGTGTCAATGACAGTTCTGAGGAAATTCATGACAGCAATGAATTAAAAATAAATAAATATCAATACTATTCCATCTCTGTGTGAAATCTATTTCTGCAAGTTCAGATTCATTAGTGACTAGAATTCACTGACCTTGGGACTGAGTCTGCTGGTGTACAGAATCTCCAGTTCATCACCTGCCAAGGTCTGATATGATGCAAGCTGTCTTGAATCCAGTTGTTTGGCAACTATGCTCACCTTTTTAAAAAAAAAAATGAAGAATTCACACATACTCAACATTATGTTAAAAAAAAAATAAATAAAATAATAAAATAAATGAAAGGATTAAATTAACATTCATTTTGTGAAAAGGTAATAAAAATAAAATGGAGTAAAAAAAAAATAAACAAAAAAAAAAAAAAACAGATTGTAAGAAATATACAGGATTATCTAATGGAGAAATTAAGCATAAAAACATAAACAGTGATGAAAGTGGCATACAATAATGATGTCAAAACAACCAACAACCACATCACTCTCTTTCTTCAGCTCCTATCCCTGAAACCCTTCACCTTTACTTGTCTCATCAGAAAATCATGCCTGATGAGTTGAAAAATGTTCTCAATGGAGTAATTACAGCAGTGAACTTCATTAAATCTAAAGCACTGTTTTCTGAGTTATGCAAAGAAAGTTATTCTGAATATGAAACACTCTTGGTTTACTCAAACGTGAGGTGGTTTCCCAAAGGGAAAGTTCTGAAGAGTGTTTACATACTATTACTACATGAAGAAATGCAGCACTTTCTGTTAAACTAGACATGCATGCAGAATTCTCTATTGGCCATTTTCTTATATCCCTGTCATTTTTGGTTGACCTATTTGAATCAGTGAATTCCATCAAACTGTCGCTGCAAGGAAAAGAGATCACAGTGTCATGAAAAATTGACAGCTTTCAAAATGAAGCTCAAACTATGGAATGCAAAGTTAGAGAAGAACTTTGCCCCGTTTCCACAGCTGAACACATATATTGATGAAAATGAACTTAATGTCTATGATGATATGTTTGGGGTGATGAAACAATATATATCAATTCTTAGCGAAGAAATTTCTCATTATTTTCCTAACCTACAAGAATTTGAAAAACCTATCGATTCATCAACAACCCGTTTGTACTCTCCATTAGTGATCTGCCTTCAGAAGAACAGTTTATTGATTTGATAAATGATAAGCAAAACATGTTTTCAGTGAAATGAGTTGTAGTGATTTTGGATTGAAATGGCACAGTCCTATCCTGATGTTGCAAAGATGGCTCTAAGAGTGCTGATTCCATTTGAAACCACCTATGAGTGTGAGATGGCTTTCTCTACACTACTTGCTATCAGAGCAAACTCCAGAAAACAGATTAGATGTGACAAATGACATCAGAGTTGCACTGGCAAAAACAAAGCCAAACAGAAGAACTGGTTCAGGCAAAGCCGATGCATCCATCCCATTAAAATTTGAATTTAAATTAATGAATACTAAGATTTGCAATTCTCTGAATAAATAATTGTTTATCAAAAAATGTTTCATTAACATTAGCCTATATGTTAATTGTAGTTAATTTAAGTGTAAATTTTAAAAGGGTCCACGAGCCATCAAAAAGATTTCTAAGAGAACGCCTTGCAAGAAATCCTAAAAAAAATTGAGAACTACTGATCTAGAATAATACATCTTTATTCTTTTCACTATGTTTTATTACCTCTGTTGGAAATCCCAAATTGGAATCTTGAGGGAGGCCAGCATACTCAAACTTGATTCTAATGTCACCAACCTAAAAATAAAAATAAAAGGTAAAGACAGGGCAGAGGGTTCAGATTATGCTTTCAACTAAAATGCAGGAAAAGTTTTCTGCCTTATTAATTAATCTGCTCACCCATCCTTGCATCATATCATCTGGCTTTATTATGGAAAAAAAGATAATCTACTCACCCACTTTACATCATACCATCTGACTTTATGATGGAAAAAAGTATAAATCTGTTTTCTCATCCTTGCATCATATCATCTGACTTTATGATGGAAAAAGAATAATCTACTCGCCAAACCTCACATCATATCATCTAGTCGAGTGGAAAAAGGATAAATCTATTCATCCATCCATACAACGTCTGGCTTTATGATGAAATAAAGGATTAATCTAACATCAGGCTATGCATGCTAAGCCCGTGTTATGCTTCAGATCTCAGTGGGATGCACATACCTTTGGATACTGTGGATTTTCACTCTGATAGTAGCGTTCAAGGTGATATTTCAGTGAAGGAATGTGTAGATCAGGTAAAGTGGAAGGAGCAAGTGGTCTGAAATCATTGATCTGATCCAGTAAAGCTGAAGAGAAAAACCAGACATTGATCAACACATGGTCTAAAAAAGTGAAACAAAACAACCAGACACTAATTGACATATGGTCCAATAAAATGAAACACAACAACCATATGCTGATCAACACAAGGTCCAATAAAATGAAACAACATAAAGTGACACTGCTCAACACAAGGTCCAAAATACAAAACAAAAAAAAGACAGTTGAAGACTAACAAATGATCCAATAAAGAGAAACAACAACATAAAACATAGCAAATAATCCACATGAGTGAATGAATCAGACTGATAACAAATGATCCAATAAAGAGCAACAGCAAAAAACATATCAAATGATCCATATGAGTGAATGAATCAGACTGATAACAAATGATCCAATAAGAAGAACAATAAAAAACAAAAGACATCAAATGATCCAAATGAACGAATGAAATCAGACAGATAATCAGACAGAATGATCCAATAAAGTGAAAGAAAACAAGCAGGTAGATAAACAAGTATTTCAATAGTTGAGGGAAAAGAACAGATTAAAGAAAAATATCAATTAAAATTTTTAAAATATATATGAATATCAACAAATAATCCAATACAAGTGAATGAAGAGAACCTTGCAAATGATTCAATAAAACTGAATGAAAGCACTTATATTTTTATTTTTAAATCCAAAAGATACAAAATATTACATACAGATCATTTCATGATCCAATAAATGGGCAAGACCAGATAATGTTTAAAAAATTAAAAGATAAAAGAATAGGATCTACCACATTTTCCTCTTATTTTTCTGTTTAAAAAAATCATTAAAAAGAATGAAAAAAAAGAGATAAATAATACACTATAGGGTAAAACTGACAGAAATATACACACCAACACAGAACACAAAAAGGCAGGCACATATTCACCTACACTTAAGCACACACACACACACACACACACATTGGTACAAACTGAAATCCACAAAATGTTTACCGATAAATTATTCTTTCATAAGTAGAAGATAGATATTTACAATATTCTATATAAAGTTTTCATGTTTCAGAACTGCATATTCATGATGCTTACATAGCAAGAAACTCACCAGTGGAAAGAAAAAATGCTCCAACTTGTACACTATTTGCAACAAGTGTTTGTGTTGAGATTGGTAGTGAACTGCAAGCAAAGCATAACTAAATGTGAAAATGGAAAATAAAATAAGAAATTTAAATATTAAAAAAAATAGTGTACTAAACTTAAACAGGTTAAACCAAGCTGCTTAAAAATGGTAAAACTAAGCAAAACAATATTTACAGTTGACAAAAAAGATGTACAAGTATATGTCTACGATGCAGTAAAAAGATTATAATGTAATTAAAGTTTAGTCCAGTGAGTTGGTGCTCTCCAAACATAGCTAGAAGTACATTGTCTCTTTGGGACGGGATGATCCTTGAACGGCTTTAGTATAAGAGACTGTGTCTTTCCAAGCAGGGTTGCTAACCAAGAGTGGAAAGCTGACAGCTTGGTCTAGTATATATTTCACAGTTCTAGAATGTAGCAAATAGTTTCGAATCAAATGGGCTAAACAAGAGTTGAAGCTTCTGTAGACACTAGTGAAGAAGTGTTTCAGTAGAAAAGTATTCCAGCACAGAAACTACCATCAAACATGTTCATCCGACTTCTGTCAATGATTTGCAATATTACTTATTAGTGCTAGATATCACATTATATTTAGCATCCATCTTCTCATGTCTCATATTTCATATACATTTATTATGTTTTTAATATGCTGCTTCACCTCTGTCTAGAATAATCTGGCTTCAAATAATCAAAAGTCTACTGTACTTTGAGAATTAAAAATATCATATTTTAGTTAGGTACTCTTAGTACATCCACAAAAATAAAGAAAAGAAACAAATGAACAAGTTTCATAAATAATTTGCTTTAAATATTCATTTAAATAAAATATTTATTCACTATTTCAAAATTAAGAAATTCTAAAAACCCCTAAAAATAATATTCAAGCTACTTTAAACCAGTGGTTCCCAACCGGTGGTCTGAGGTGCGTTATCAAGTGGTCCATGGCTGCATTATCCAGTATATATAAGTGATCCACCTTGCATTATAAGGTGGTCCACAGATGTAAAAAGGTTGAGAACCACTGCTCTAACTACAAAGTTATATTTTTGTATTGGTTTAAGTACAGAGTACACTCCTTAGCATCTGCTAAAAATTGTGTTAGAAATCAAACATAATAGCAAAGTTGGGAGTATTTTTATAAATAACAGTGAGAGTGAAGAAAGCAAGCACAAGCTAAAGATTACATCAATGAATCACTATACCTTGGATTCTCATGTCCTACAGTGTTGTAAAAGGAATCGCTACGAATATGTTCCTGGCGCCATTCTGTTGCTGAAATATGATTATTTAATTTCATAAATGAAATTTGCTCTAAAAATATCACCTAGAAAATCACTTAGGAAATAAAGCTTTGTAACAACGACCAACTAAAAATAATTACCATTTTATATTTGAAATCAATTATTACTTGTATGAGGCGAGATTCTTTCTGCAGTGCTAGAATGAGCAACACATCATCTTTAAAATCAATATTACTCTTTTAATGTGCAGAAAAAAATTATAAAACTGTCACAATTTTTAGATAAATAATTTACACATTTTTAATCAGAGAAAATTATTTTGAAAAAGATTATATAAATAAAATAATATTGACTGTTGAACTGTGAAAAGCAGTTTTAGACTCATTCTCTGGGGAAGAGTACCATGACATGTGTTTTCATCCAAATAAAAGACATTCATTTAACGCTAAATGATTATATGTAAATATACTTGATCTATAAATCTTTTTTCTTAAATTAAAACTGTTGATTATATAACACTAGAGGCTTTTTCTCTGTCTTATATGTAAAACATTTTTTAAAGATTTTTACAAATTTATTAGTTGTCAAGCAATCTGTACTCACAATATGAATAAGAGATTTCCTCTCTAGTCCTGTCACCTTCATTGACTTCCCTGAAAATTGAGAAGACACATTTTACTTAAGCATTAAGCATCAAAGCTCAAGTGAATTATGAAAGTTTTACACCAAAATATTATTACAACAAAAGTAACTCAAAAGTATGTATTTATTGTATTTATACAATCATTTGGATGATGATGGAATTAATGGAGTTTTAAAGTCTGTTTTTTAAATGTTTGTAGTGGAGTTTTAAAGTCAGATTTAAATGTTTGTTGTGGAGTTTTAAAGTATGTTTTAAATGTTTGTTGTGGAGTTTTAAAGTCTGATTTAAATGGTTGTTCTGGAGTTTTAAAGTCTGTTTTAAATGTTTTTTGGTTCTGTACATGACTGACAAGCACCCAGGGAGAGATCTGGGCTGAGAAGGTAGAAGAAATGGCAGAAGAGAGAGAGGGGGGAAAAAGATGAATGAAAGTTTGAAGTGGAAAGCAGTATGAAGGAAGATGATTTTTTATTCAACCAGGATTAATACTGGAACTGGAACTTTATAAGTATCAGATAGATTAAGTTATCTTGATGGATTATATCATACTGTGTTCTTTTAAATTCACAGTTGAGTGTCTGCAGTTTATGAAGAGCTAGTATAACCACCACAAACCACTTAGGGCAAATAGGGTGGAAATATGACAACAAATGCCAGAATCAACAAAATTAATGACAATAACAGCAGTCACCCATTTCATATCTTTGACTTCAAAATGGCTTAGATCTGACTAAACATCCTGAAAATTTAATTTCATCCTTCCTTCACCTGAGTGAACTCCAAAAATACTATTTTTTAAAAAATTCCCTGGTCTTAGAAGCCCATCCATTAAATCAACCAAATCTGGAAGTGGATATTAAGCAAAAGTCAATTAATCAGTATTTTGTAAAAGATCTTAGATATGCTTTCATCTGTGACTATATCTGGAGATGTGGCTATGATGAGTTAAGATTCTCTTTATAATTCATTTGATAAAGTAAGGAATCCAGAAACCAGTCTGAGTCTGGCTAATCTTGCCCTATGGGATCATTTTCTAAAACAAATTTGTCAATTTGTGATCTTCTTCCACATGAAACATTTTTAAAACAAATTTGTCAATTTGTGATCTTCCACATGAAACATTTTTAAAACAAATTTGTCAATTTGTGATCTTCTTCCACAAGTTCCAGCTGGTGAGTTTAAGTACTGATGAACTTAAGTACCACTGCAGATGAAATTTGATTTTACTTAAGTAAAGGTATGTAAACGTAACAAACCTTTTTGACTCATGCTCTACCCACTGGTACATTTCTACTGTTCTCCTTAGTTTTGCAGCTTTCAGTTGTATTTTGTAGTCTGGGTCATAGACACCCTGTAAAATAATTGAGGGTAATGTAAAAATGGGGGAATACACACACACACAAATATATACATGCACAAACACACACACAACACATACATGCACAAATACACATGCACAAGTGTGCACACACAAATATATATGCACACATACACCTACACAAATACACATGCACAAGTGTGTACACACACAAATATACATGCATAAATACACACATTCAAAAACAGCTTCCTTCTGATATATATTGTGAGATATTTTACTAGATATTAGTACTACTACCTACATAATTATTATTACCAATGGTGACTAAAAAAAAAAATCAAAAAAAAAACCCCTAAAGCTATAGGCTGTGTTGATAATTAATCTAACAAGGTGCAAAAGTTTTGTAGTAATGCTTGTGCAATGTTTAATATTTTTGTGACTGTGATCAAAAGTGGTGAAAATGTTATGATGGCTAGCAAAGTGTGAGAAAGAGGATGGCTGCTTAAGTGGTGTTTTAAGAAGATCAGGGCTGTTTGAGAGTTGTCTTAAAAAAGATTTTTTAGATGAACAAGGCTGTCTTAGAGGTGTCTTAAGATGAACAAGATATGTTTGAGATATGTCTTTAGAAGAACAGGACATGTGTCATAAAAAGAACAGGGCTGCATAAGATGTCTTTAGAAGAACAGGGCTGCATGAGATGTGTCATAAGAAGAACAGAGCTGCATAAGATGTGTTATAAAAAGAACATAAGATGTCTTTAGAAGAAAGGGATTATAAGTGTCCTAAGAAGAAGTATTTATACTCAAGATCCAGGTCAATAATGTTTCAAATTTTGCTAGGCAGTGAATGTTTAGTTCATAGCATAAATAATTTCCATATCCATTTTATAAGAAACTGATTCAGATAACTGATGGAAAAAATAAAATAAATTCCTAATTATCCAACATATAATTATAATATAGTATATAACTAACGGCACACAGAAGGTAAAGGGCAAAGAAACTTACTTACTGTACAGAAGACTTTCAAGAGTGTATAAGTACACAATATTTTATATACAGTGTTTTATACACAATGCTTAGTTTATATACAGTGTTTTATACACAATGCTTAGTTTATATACAGTGTTTTATACACAATGCTTAGTTTATATACAGTGTTTTATACACAATGCTTAGTTTATATACAGTGTTTTATACACAATGCATAGTTTATATACAGTTTTTATTTCTGCCAGCATTGTTGATTAGAAGTTAACACATGCCTGCCTGAAGTGCCAAAAGACATTTCTTGGATTATGCACAAAATCTGTCAATAGCTCCTTAGAAAAAGAACAAATAAAAACACCTTAAAATTTTCTTGTTGTCATCATATTACATTCAAAAGCCAAAACTGCTCTTGCACCTGTAGTATTAATTTTTTTTTTTTTTTTTTTATGAGAGTGTATCAAAGTGTACATTCATTCACTGACAGTCTGAACTGATGGGATAAGATAAAAAAATAAGAAAAAGCATCTTCGGATCAAAGCTGGGATTCACAGTAGCTGCATTTTTGCCTCTTGACCAATAAACAATATTACTCTACCTATTACCATGAATTTCTATGTTTATCAGTCTAAATTTGGAATCAAACTATGATCCTTCTCTACTGGAATGAAAGACTTTAACAATTTGTATTTATAATCTTGAAGTCTCTGTGAAAAATGTACTGTTGTGAATGGCAAATCAAAACTATGAAATCTAATGCTAAAACAGATTTTTACTAATTTATTTTTTTTTTCTAATAAACAAGAACTGATGACATCTTATGGTCATATGACAATGAATGAATGATGTAGTTTTTGGCAGTCTTCAATCAGTCTCATCTTTGCTTTATGTGTAACTTTTACTGAAATTTTACTTGTGCTTTAAAATACTTATGGCTGTGAGACAAATGAAACACCGTATACATCACAAACTCTTAAATGAAGCATACTAGTTTTACTACTCCATTAAACACTGAAATGAAACAGACCAAATCACAAACTCTAAAACAGCATACACTACTGATTCTAAAATGAAACAGCATAAGCTACACACTGTTTATTCTGTAACAAATAACAGATCAGCTGTCGGTGTCACATTAAGTTCTAAAGCTAAACTAAGTCAAATATACATATTACCTGATTTACTTTCAGGAAGCCGCTAAGGTACACTAGCTGACCATTGTTCTTCTCAAATGCTACCTCTGTAGAGGAAAGTGGAACCACAACTTCAAGCCCTTCTTCAAGTGATTGTGCTGTTTGAACGGCACGACCCTGAATTTATAGTAACAAAACATATACAATAAAATACTCTTTTCCCTCAGAAAATGAAAAGAATGCTTTGCAAAAACTAATGCATTTCGAATGTCATGTTTATCTTTTTTGTTATATTAGAAAAAATAAAAAGTACATAATTCAATAATTCAATGTTCTAATTAAATATAATCTTTTGCATATGAAATGACACATGTCATTTTATCAATCTATGTTATTATCATTTATTTTTAAAATCTGGTTGCAATTAAATACTGAGTCTTTTAAAATTTAAAATGCACTCTGGAACTCAAGAAAACGTGTAATCTCATCTGACTTCTGCTTAGTTAGTCAAATAAGACAAGGAAACAACTAAGGTTTTTAAAATGGGGATAAATAACTGATAGAAGCAGTACATTTATATATTTAAGTGAATGTATCTTTTGTTTGTATAACATTAACTATATTATATGTGATTGTTGTGCTAATAAGTAATAGGAAATCACACATGGTTACCATACTACCCAAACCTGAGCTACCAGACTGGTTACCATACTACCCAAGCCTGTGCTACCAGACTGGTAACCATACTAGTCTAATCTGCTGGCTCTCCATCAACTCGTACTTGTAGTAAGAAGATGCCATCTGCAAGACTATGACTTTTCATCTAGTGCACTCCATTGAGTAGATGCAATACACTTAACTGCAAAGCAACTTTTGGGAATGTGGATTCTTATAGGGCATATTCTCTTCACTAAGAAAGTAAGATAAGGGCTACAGAATATGATGAGTACAGTAGCCACAGTTGTAGTGTTATTTACATTGACTATGTATATGTCTATTGCATCAATTGTAAATACTGTTTTATCTCTAAGTTATACTGTTAATGTGTTATACTTATAGATAACTTTTTCTTGCCCTGAGTAAACTATATCTACTGTTTTGTTACTCATTAAAATCACCAGTTTGTTTATCACTATATCACTTTTATCAGTCTCTCTGTGTCACCATGTTACTGGTTCATTCATAAGATTTTCATTCCAACAACTGTCTGTGCCCATCTAGGCATAAGTGATGGTGGCTTTGTGGGATGAGGCATCTACCTCTCTGCTGACCTGTTTGATACTAAGATAGATCAGTTGGTTTGTACCTAACTTTGGGGTATAAGTGTGGTTCAACCTCCTTTTAAAAGAGCAGAAAATATATTTGACATAAAGCTCACCACAATCCAAAAGAACAAAAAAATATACTTGATCTAAGGCTTACCTCATTCCAAAAGAGCAGAACACATGCAACCACAATCAGAACAAGTCCAACTAAAATGGCAAATAAACTGTCCCTGACTCGTTCAAAGAAGTTTGGATTGTGTCGGTAAGACACTCTATTGAAAGTTTCTGCCTGCATGTTATGCAGTCCTGGGTCATCTGGAAACTGAACATATATTATAACATATTATAACTTTAAAATGAAAAACTTCAATAAAAATCTTATTAAAATGTCATTCAATCAAATATGTGTTTATTGTTTTCTTAAAATAAAATAACTTCTAAAATTAAAATATATGCAGTTTAGCTTATCACAGTTTCACAGGATTAAAAAAGAGATTTCTATTACATTATCAGTTATGATTGTTAATCAGCACACACACATACACTCTTACTCTTAGTCTTAGTAATACATTTCCGATTATATGAACCAAAGCAATGAAGAAGTTTCAAAATTCAATGTATATTTCATTTTTTTGAGAAATAAAAATAATAACAAATTATAAAATAACACTTTTTAAAACCTAGAAAAATACAACATATACTGAGTAAGCATGAATCCATACAATGTTTTAATGATAATTATTAAAGAAAAACATGCCATATATATATATATATATATATATATATATATATGTGTGTGTGTGTGTGTGTGTGTGTCCATGCATTTTTTTTTTTTAATGAACACAATAAACTCTATAAAGTCTATATCTAAAACAGAAAACAGTTTTTTAAAAAAGATAAATGTAGGTTTACGTTATACTTATAGTTATATAGTTATAAAATAGCTGATGACTAAGAGTAAGATTTAAGAATAAGAGTGAGTCCGGTAGGCTTCAATGATAAATGATAAATTAACACTGTGACTTGAGTGATAGACATGAATGAGTAATAGGTGAACAGTTCAATAACAATTAACAGCATAGGCCTAACATTTTAATTTATAAATTTACACTTCAGGAAGTTAGGAACTTGTTCGCACTTATTATTCTTTTTACTATTTTTAGTGCACTTTTTATCAGAAGCAGCTAAGCCAACGTTAACATTTAGTACAACTATTTATGTAGGTTAGTTTATTTTTCCAACTGCAAATGTTATAATTATAATAGATTTACACTCCATTCAACTGCCCGTGCTGACTGTAATTTTATTTTTTTTAATACGCCAACAGCACAACCAAGCATGCCCACCTGAAACAGATTTATGTCACGTTTCTTACCCTCTGTCGATACATGAATGCCGTGAGAAAAAACACGAGATTCTGTCAGAATATCCACAGATGCCAAAACGTTATCGGACTTTAGTAGCCTTTGACTTTGATCACATCTGTTATGTATCGGGTTGTTGTTTTTTTTCGGTTGTAGGGAGATAACTCTGGAACTGTTATTCTCCTGTGAGTTTTAACTGAGCTATGAAACTAAAGTGAGAGTGAAAATAGCACTGTTTTATCGCCAATCAATAGACCTCTTTTCTCCCAGCCAATCAAAGTTTGCACGAGGTAAGTTCAATAGTAGGCTCATATATTAACCAATCAAATATGTCATAAACTTAAAAGCTCATGAAGTTCATGTTTCAGCAGTCAGCCATAAAAAAAAAATCCCACATTTTATTATAGTGAATACGATGCATACTGTGTCTGCCATAAAAGACCTTGATCTTGACCATCCGCAAATAAATACATAAAACTGTAACATAATTAGAGCTTCAAGCTTTATTAAAGTCAACTTATCGGAGTTGTGATTTATTCTATATTTCTAATATTGTTTTTTTTTTAAAAATTAAAAGATGAGAGGCGACACGGACTAAGATAAAAAAGATACAATCAAAACACTAATCTAACCAACTTCAGCCGCACCCACCATGACAAAATAATATCCTCCTCGGAAACAAGAGAAGAGGACCCCAGAGGAACATACCGTAACTGAGAACGACAATAGAAGTAGAAAGTTTCATTCTGTTTACTATGTTTTAAAAAAATAAGTCAACGAAAGAAAAAAAGACATCCCAGAATGCACTTTCTTCGGTCGACTAAAGGCGTTGAAGATCTCAGAAAAATCATGAGAATAATGTATTATAATTGCGGCATTAGCCAAATATTTTGACCAGTAATCGGTTCCCAAAATTTTTTAGGCTATCAGACAATGCCAATCTCTTTTTATTTATTTATTCCTAATGTGGTTCTTACACTTAACTGCTTTTGGCTATTTTAAAATCTTACAGTTTTAGATCATTCATTCATTGATACAGAGCACAATACACCATACACTAATACAGTGTATGATCAAGAAGTCTTTATATAGGTTTTCACTTTTTGCGCTCGTTTCAAAATAAAAAGTTTAGTTTAAAAACTTTTGCATATTTTATTGGTGGTTGAATTAATATTATTCTCCAATTCATTTACAAATTATTAACTTTAAATATAGCTCAAACGCTAATGCTTTGGCCATTCTTTGAATCTGAGCTCAGTGGTGCAAAAATATAATTACCAAGAACTGAGCTGTATAAGGTGACAGGTCATTGGCCTCATAGATATTGTGACCAGTGATCTGAGCTGCATAAACTGATAGGCATGATCATGATGATGCTATTGTGTGTTTGTTTGTTTTTAATATTCAGACTCAGACCCATAACAACACCAACACCACACTCCATCACAAACATTAACAGATGCATGTATGGAAAGTTATGAAAGTGTGTACATATAATTACATCAGCAGTCAGAACTATACTTCTCTTAACATATAACAATACAAAGATTTTTACTATTTATATGAATGCCATTGTTTATCAAATCCAGATATAGTCCACATTCTGACAGTAAGCAAATTAGTATCCCAGGCAAAATAAACTTAAATCATCATAATCAATACTCCCACCTATCCCTAAACGTTTTAGTGACCAAACTATTTACTGAAGGTAATATTTACCATGCTAGTACAACAAACCCTGAATGCCTTCCACAAACAAATAAAAAACTTGTTGCAATACACTGCAACATTGCTCCTGTCTGGTAAAGCCTTCAAATATAACTTTTAAATCATCTAAATGTGTAAGGTCTTCTAACAAGAAATGCCGAGTACAGTTGAACATATGATAATGCAAATTTGGATATAATGCAGTTGTGGCATGGCTCCTGAAATATTTATCTTAATGATGCATTCTATTGCAAAACTGTAACCTTGATTAACGCAACCCCGCTATTAATGCGATCTGATTTTATGGATCCCAATCATCACATTATAGCGAGGTTTCACTGTACTAAGGAACAACAAAGAATGGTTAGAGGGTAATTTCAAATTTCTAATCAATTGTTCACTTTGCTGAATCATTGTCAAATAAAATTTTGATACAACACTTTTAGTATAAAGCCACTTTAGTTCTTTAATAATTTTATTTCAATAAAATTAACAATCTATGCAACTAAAAAGTAAAAAAGATTATTATTATTTTATTTTATTTTTTTGTGGTGGAGTAATCTAACCTCTAAAGAAATGCAATAAAAGAAAAAAGTATAATGGTTAAAAAGTATGTCATCCAAACACCAACATATAATTAAAAAACAAACATAATAATATTATATATATATATTTGGGTATTAATTTACTATTAGCAGTTACAGTTTTAATGTTTAAGAGAGCAACTGTGTCAACTGTCACCAAAAAAAACTGCTTGATTACGTTTAATCACTTAAAATTACTAAATGAAATGTGTGTACAAAATACATTTTTAATGAAAATGAGCTACAGAAGAATTCAGCTTGATTATCACAGTTTGCAGAAAGCACAGTGCTATTCTTTTCTAACTTGATTCTTCAACAAAAAACAACAGAAATTCGCATTTTTAAAAAAAGTCAATATCTCAGTAAACTTTAACTTTAGAGTAACATATATTATTAATCAAATAATAAAAGTCTAAAAAATTGAGCATAAAATAAGTACTACTACAAAACAAACCTAAAGTTTATTTTTACCAAGGCGTGCTTCAATAGAGATTAAAACTGGTTTGAAATAGAGTAGGGTTGTCACAAAGAAATTAGAAAACTATAGAACTAAGAATCAGAAGGCAATCGATCTTACTCTCATATAGCCACTAAAATTCACTTGCAGTTACTAACTAAATTGATATACAAATAAAGAGCTATATTTACTGAAGGCAATACTAACTTATATAAGCATAACTAGCATCAAGATTAATTGCTTTAGAATGCTGCAGCTCTAAATTTTCTAATCGCACATGACGTAGCCATTGCTTGAATTTGAAGCAGATACATTTTTCTGGTTAAGCAATGGAAACTCTTTGCAGTAAACCATAGTCAGAGCTACATATTTTATAGTTTCATAGAGGAACAAATACTCTTTTCACTGCAATTTTTAGAAAGAAAATATTTATTCAAATGCACTTATGGCATCAATTTCATAATGAGCGCCAAGTTTTTAATTAATTACCAAAGCTTGAGTTTTTAGTTCTGCTAATAAAAGTGGTATCAGGAGAAAATGTATGGTTACATCTTTATATGATTACAGCTTTATCTTTTTGTTCTTACTGATATAAGGAAATTTCATGTGCAGTCACATGCAAAATGAAATCCGAACCAAAGCAAATTATTTTGATCAAGTTGACATTATGGCTGTGAGACCCTATTTTTAGCAGAAACATATCCAACACTAAGTAAGTGTAATTATTTTTCTTTCAAACAGGGTTTAAGTCGCATTAAATATAAAATACAACATCCTATTAGATAGAGAAATGATCTTTAATTTTAGCCAAGTTGCATCAACAAATAATTGTATTAATATCACACTTTGCTACAGAAATCATCAAATTTGTGTACTAAATGCTACTTATTCCTGCAAAACAGTGATGTTCGGACTACCAAGTTATTCGGTATTATGATTCTAATCTGTTCCATTTATAAATGTTACATAGAACATAAACGACCAGTTCCTCCAGATTAATTTTGCTTGTGTAATGTTGCATGCATCACCCTTTTGCCTGTTTGAGCCAATGAAGGATAGAATCTTTGTGGGAAGCACTTCACTGAAGTAGACGTTTTCATCAAGAATTTACTATTGGGAGCTGACAACAGCTTATAAGATGGGTGTATACAGAATTTGGATCAGTGGTAAAGAAAATGTATACAAAGTGGTGTAAAAATAAGTACAGATTTGAAGTGGCATGCAAGTTTAATTTACAAACCTGCAGTAGTATCCCAGTAAAAATAAAAATAAAAACATTAGTTTTGAAGCTTTGCAGAAATCCATATATATACACACACACACACACACATAAAATTTAACTATTTAATTTTATGCACTGATTGTATAGTATATCACCTGTCCTGACTATAATTGGCTATAATAGTGAAAAGAAAAACAACTTTTTACACAACATGCATTTGCAAATTAATTATTGAATTATTTTAAGTAGCTCATTTTTGTGGTTGGATAAAATCAAATGTGAAATATGAAGTACAAAGATTCAACAGATCAGGCTAACATTGTTATGCACCAAATAAATGTAATTTTTTTTTTAATATATATAAATATTTATTCTTGGGAGCAGAAAAAATACTTATGTATGTGTTACAACAGCTGGAAACTAAAAAGGGGTGAGTTTCCTGTTGAATTTTCTGGACTTGACCTCTGGCTAAACTAATAATACAAGATTTTTAATGCTCTATTTTAATTTTTTAATGTGGAATAAACTACTTGTTCATCAAGGCATGAAGTTCTAAAGGGACATTTTTCAACTAAAGAGTCAACACTCAAATTTTAAAAATTATATTATTTCGAAGTGGCATTTTACAGAACCATTCATTTGCTGCTTGTGCCTTTCCTGGGCTTCCAAAATTTGCTGTGTTTGCATAACAGTCAACCACTTTACGTCTTGAATGCCTTCAGATTATACATTTATTCTGAATTGTAAATTAAATGTAAAGTGCACAGAGCTTCTGCTATAGATCAAGTTCACTAGTGACATTGTTTCTCTGAAACTCCTGGGCATTCAGAGAAATGTTACATTCTTAGTGTCAAAGACCATATAACAGTAATGTAGTGTTTGGTACTGTAATTGAAAACGACAGAGGCTTAAGTTACACATTTACAATTTCATGTGTACAATATACCAATAGTTAAAATGTAATATTTAGTCATTAAAATTCCACATATATATATGAATGCATACAATTTTTGTGTTGAAATTATATTCAATGAAATTATCCACAACAAACAAACAAGAATTTATTACCATTCTTACCCTTGTGAAAATAGACAATATAAATGTTTGTAATATTATCACAGATACAGTTTATTTAATTAAAAAATAGGTATCTAATTTTAGTAAAGCATAACAATACATATATGTGCTCAACAAGCAGAAATGACCTTAACATAAAAACAATGTATCTATAAATAATTTCAATATGTCAAATGTTGTCTGTGGTCAAAATGAGATATTAACGGTATTTAAAGCCAAAAGAAAAGAAAATCATACCCTGATGTACTTAACTAGATTAAAATCCAAAAATCTCACCAAACTGGACTTAGCTTTCCTGACAGTCCACAAATGATAAACAGTAAAACTTATGTAAACTTTATTAATAAAAATTTTCAAAACATCAGACCATGAAAATAAACATACAAATATTTTGACTTGTGCAGAACATCAATTGTATTTAGCCTATACAGGAAAAAAACATTTTTACAGAAATATTAAAAAAAAACCAAGTGTGCAAGCTTTCACAATAGCGATTGTCCTTAATTTTATTATCAAATTTGTACAAATTCGATAATTTTATTATCAAGAGCTTCCTTCCATTTATTTGTCCAATAAAGCTATTTATTATTTTAACTACATTCACTTTCACAGCTAAAGCACACTTTATTTCTCCAATAAAGCTATTTATTATTTTAACTATATTCACTTTCACAGCTAAAGCACACTTTATTTGTCCAATAAAGCTATTTATTATTTTAACTACATTCACTTTCACAGCTAAAGCACACTTTATTTGTCCAATAAAGCTATTTATTATTTTAACTACATTCACTTTCACAGCTAAAGCACACTTAATAAATGAAACATCCAGCAACACTCAGACTCAAGGTGATTGGAACAGGAAAGACAAGTAGATATAAAAATATATCAAATAAAATTCTTTGCTCTTTCATGATGACTTGCTAGGTAGATGACCTTCCAAAACAGAATGTACATCCTTCAAGGAAGCCTCCAGGCTCTGCACAAACTGGCTTGCATCTTTGTGAGGTTTGTATGCCGTCACGTTAAATCCTGCCCCCTTGTCCTGGATTGCATAGCCTGCAAGAATTCAGACAATAAAATGTTTCAGTTTCTGCAAAAGATTTTGTGGGTCACATAAGGAAAATAATCTGCGACAAAAAGAGTTGGTTAAATCTTATTTACACACTAAACTAAACTATATGTTATACTGTTTGCCTTTTATTATTTATTCATGAGTAAGGATTAGGATATTTTCATAAAATGTGGAAAAGAAAAGAAATGTCACTGAATATATATCATTAAAAATAATCTAGTTCCAAAAACATGCAGTGTCACAGTGCTTGGTTGAATGTGCAATCTCATCTTCTGGTATGCTATTCTGCTACATATACTCCTCAAGAATCAAAGAGTAAAAGAACAAACGTACCCACACCAAATCCATCAGGTACTACTGGACAAAAGCCCCCAATCAAAACTGATGGATCTGGAAGTGTAGATGTTGACAGAATGTCATAAATCATAGTACGATAACCAACATCACTGAAAAATTCAGGTGATTTGCCTCTTGACTCTGCCAATTTCCTCATTGCAAATAAGTGACGGTCAAATCCCTGACCTGCAAGAGACACAATAAAACAGATCTGCTTGTAACCATAACTGAAGAGATTTATCATGTCTGATTTTTATGTTAAGTTAATTTTACTTGAATTAAGACTGAGAAAGAGACTGTGTCATTTCTAAGCCTGTATGTGCACTTAAACCAATAGTCTTGTTTGGTTTGGTTAATACCACATTTACATTACTGTACAATAAAATATCCAGTGATTTTCTTATAGGTACATGGTTTGAAATTGTCAAAATTACTACAGGAAGAAAATGTACCACTATTCTGAATGCTTGGAATTAAGCTCATATAATTACAAAGCAAATATGTCCCAATATAAAAACAATACAAATGATGTTCTTGCAGAAGGCATATTATAACAGTAAAGCAAACACAAAACTAATATTTAATTTAAATTAATCACTGCCGCACATGGATTACTTTATTGTTGGAGTTCAATCAGTGTCTGTAAAAATAAAAATCCCTTTTATCATATTCAACACTAAAATTAAGTACAGAGAGGTTAAAAGGTCTGGCTGATTTATTAAATGCATAAATATGCATCTGTTTAAACAAGTTAAATTGACTGTAAATGAAAGATACCAACCCATTGCCGCTTCTTTTGTGAGATTGTTATGCAGGGCAGAACATTCCCGAATGGAGGCTTGAATATCCTGCACACTTGCTGCCTGCTTTGACTCAAACATCTGTTGGCACACTTTCAAGGTAGCAACAGTACAAGGCCGCACTGTCTCTGTGCGCCCATGCTTAAAGGCAGCTGTGCTGCAGGACTCATAGGTGCCTACACATTTTCCAAACAAGCGATAATAAGCCAGCTACACAGAAGAAAAATAACAAACTGTTACAAAGTCATTTGTGTTAGATGAATTTAGGGTGCTATATAACATATCTATACATGAGATCTCTCATTATTCTCTGGTTTATGGAGTGTAATGGTAATGTGCCAAGCTGAAAGAAAGAAAATCTGGGAAATTTTGTCCATAGGATGGTATTCAAAATCATCACTATCTTTAGCCATGCAACAGCTAGTGGGAAATTAATCATCATAATAATGTAAAAGCTCAAAATAATAATGTGACAAAGTAAATTTGCCCATACCTATTTTTAATTTGTTATTTAAGTTACTAAATTGTCAGTGACCCGATCTTGGGCACTCCTTATGGTGTTATTTTGAAAGTGTCTTAGTTTGAAATAAACAGCCTAAGGGAAGAATAATCTAGATTTGCTGACCTAGTGGAAACTGAGTGAGCAGTTTTTTATTATCCAATGATTATGATTTATAAGAACGAGAATAGCCAATGGGTTGAGTTTAAGGAGTTTACTTGCAGTAGAGAATTTTGCTGTCTATTCACTTTTGAATTTGAAGACAAAGAGAAGTCTGGCTCTGAATGCTCCAAACCATAAGCAGACTGACTTATGCAAATGACCAACACAGCACGTTACACTCAAAATACATTCAGCTTATACATGTTATTACAATTAAATCAACCTATAACTGTTCTCCTTACAATATAACATTTATCCTTAGAATATAATTTATCAAACTTTTATCTTATAATTTATCAACCTAAGCCAGGAATCACAAATTGAAGAATGTTTTATTTACGGCATCTTATTTAGCTACCTGAGTATCACACAAATATTTAGCAGGAATTAGAAATGTGAGTAGCAACTCCACCCTTATTTTCCAGCCCACTTTACCTGAATGACAAGTTGCATAAGTAAGTCTGGACTGACTTTAAACTGTTTGGCAATCATCTTGTTCAGTTCTTGACTCTCAAAGTATTTCATGTCTAGAGTGGCAGTTCGCTGCCTAAATGCTTCATGGGATGACTGAATTGTCTTCACTATGAAAGGGTCTAAGGTAAATTCTGAAAATAAAAAATATTATATAGTTGTCATTAGCCCTTGTTTAAGCTGTACAAATTTAGCATTATGGAGAAAGGGACTACTATTAAGAAACTGGCAAAATGAAAATTATTAAAGAGTCATATTAGTGAGCTCCATAAATAAATAATATGCATATTATCAATTACCTCCAGTAACTTATAGTACATTTCAAAGCACAAGTATCACAACTAAAGATTTAAAAGAATGGATTTTATCGATCTTAGTTTTGCAATGAAGCATAAGTTGTCACTATTGCATTTTAAATGTTCATTTTATTTCTGGTACATGTACAAGATACACATATATGTGTCACTCCACCATGGAATGAGTCACAATGTTCCTAGGCTCAAACAGAAAAATCACTGAAAACAGCTGGAGGGAGGCTAGGTGATGAGTTTGGGGATTTTCATTGCATATGATTCTGCAATCCTTCATGCACCTATTTTCATCAAGCAAACACTATATTTCAGCCCTAAAATATTTTTAAAATGCATTTCAAGCAACCCACCATCGAATATTTTGTTTGAGAATTGCTTGTAATTTCACTCTTTTGGCACATCTTGTTCCCCATCTTTCGTTTGAATAACCTTGCTCAACTATACATGAATGAAAAGTTCTTTGTCTCAACAATTGAACTCTGTAGCCAACTAGTTGCTTACTATTCTAATTTTAACCAATCAGTCTGAAGTAAATATGTGTACTGCCTCAGCAGCCAATGTGTTCTAATTTTTTCATTGGATACTATATTTGGAATGATCAGTGTCATTCAAAAAGGGGTTTTCCCACAACAACCCATGCTTGGTACATGCTTGGCAGCCATTTTGAACAAAGTTTTTTTTGATAAACCTGGCAAGTTTGGAGGCAAACGGTGTTGAATGCTTGATCCTACCTAATACAGTGAATTGTGTGGCTGATTTTAATGAACTGTAGATTAAATTCAACTATCCCCTATTGAAATTTTTGATGTGACCATGTGATAATACCACCAAAACAAGTTGTCATTTGTCAAAGAACCACGTGGTTTTCGTTGTGTACAAAAACATGGAGCTTTGGCTCGAAAATATACATTTTAATAGTTTTTCACATCTGAAAAATAATATAGAATATTATTTTGGAAATGTTCAAAGAAGAAAAGTGGTTTTATTGGATTTATTTTCATGGATTTGGGCAAGTTCGCAAAAACACAAAAAGTTAAGACATTTTCTTCTAATTCTAAAGTGTGAAATAAATTAAAAATAAATGTAGTACTAAGTCTATAATAGTTTACAATTAACTAATTTTCAAAATATTTGTAGAATAGTAATAAAAAATAATAATAATAAAAAAATTAAAATAATATTAATTAACAAAAATAGATCATATAATTTTCAATTTCAACTAAGATAAGAAAATGCTTTATTATTTTTTTTATTTTTGAACATGAAATAATTCAAAATTATACTTTTTAAATTAAATAATATGTCTTTAATAAGTAGTAATTTATTTTTTTTTAAACCATTGATAATTACAGTTGGTTTTAATTTTTTAGCTCACTGACCCATTCAATTATCACTTAGTGGCAGATCAGTGTGGATGACGAACAGGTTAAGACTCACTCCATGGTGGAGGGACACATATTATCTAAACTATTTATTTTTTTATTTTTACCCTCAAGAAGAAATTAACAGTGAAAAGAATGTTTATGCAAATGTGTAACTTTATTCAACAAATATTATTTATATTCTGCTACTGTTATTTTTAAACCCTTTCCTGCACAGCATTATTTTTTAATAATAATGATTCTGTTATACTATTTTTATACTAATAGTACTGACTTATCTGTTCAAAATCGCAATGAAATTACAGACATGACAAAACAAATCAAAGTACTATTTAAAAGATTAGGCTGGATTATCTATCCCTGAATATGTCAAGTATGTTTGTCAGTTTGGGTGGGCAATGTCTACTTTGTGCAATTAAGAGGTTAATTAGTGTATATGTTGAAATATACTTAAATAATTTAAAATAAAGTGAAACCTGAACTTTTACTGCACTCAAAATTCAGATCAACATCCTTGCTGATTTAATCCAAATATTTAATGCAATAATACAACTAAAAGACATTTAGTTGGCAGATATTTCCTACTTGCTGCCTCTGAATAACTTCCTGTCTATAATACACTCAAATAAAATACAAATAAATTATGAAAAGGCCAGATTATTATTACCTCCCTTATGATATTCATAAGAAGAAACAAAGCAACAAAGAAATGTTGAAAGAAATAAAGAATTTTTTTCCTTAATCATAATTGGACAGTTAATTTAATGATGTACTGACCAAGCCTTTGAACAATCCTGGATGAGTCAACCTTGGCTGGCACAGAAGTTGGATGCAAGAAGGCATTGGTGGTTGTGTCTTTAAACATTTCTTTAAAGTATCGTAACACTGCCACTCCATCGCCCCAAGAATGCTCAAAGTTCAGAGCTGCTGTCCCTTGCTTACTGATAATGAGCTGAAAACTTTTGTCAAACCACCTGCACAGGAAAATCCAAATTATTAAAAAATATATAATGTAATAATGATACTTTCAGAAATGCACTGAGAAATTTTGCAAAATGTTATTCCCCTAGAATTCCTTCATATTTACTGTGGCTCATGAAAGGACTGGATCTAATTTTCCAAGAAAATTGGGTTGGTGGGGTATAATCTATTACAAATATTGTGTAACTGAAATATTTCTTTATAGTGGTAAACTCCAGCTAAAAATAATATTTATTAACAGTATATTAACAATTTCATAACACTTAAGAAATAAGGCAAGTCAGCTCTCAGCATAGTTTATGGGATGTCAGTTATCCCTCAGTTCAGAAAATACCAACTTATAAAAGTCTCTGCTTATACAAGAAATTTACTTTAATACTAATTTCTGTTACTGAGATATTTTCACTGATACAAGCAAGCACAGTTCTGGTGAGTATGTACAGTCCACGCTCAATCATCAAGTTGAAGTAGAGAAAGGGCAGCACAGATAATTCACAACAGGGTAGTCAACCGTACTGTAGGCATTTAACTCAGTTATATAGTATTATTTAAGACAAGTTGTCTCAAACAAGTAAAATGAATCTTTCAAAGTGATGACACTTCAGTGGCTTAATTAACGTAGGAAACAAAATGCCTTACTTAATGAGTTCAATGTGATACATTGTTTAATTTTAGCTCTAACACAGTTTGCCAATAAGACCACACTTTCCAATACAAGCATTTGTTGATTATCAGTCTTATCAACTTGACTTCGAAAATGTAAACTGTACATTATTTGCAAGTATCAGATGTTTTTGTAAACAGTGATTTAATTTTCTAGATATTTCTGTTTGATTTTGTTCACTTGACATCTAATGCAGTACTATTAATCCTCAAATTGAATCTCTTACATTTGTCTAGTATTAGACAATCAATGTTTCTGAATCCAAATAAATGAGTGTAATCTTGTGTGCATTAAAGCCATTTAATATTTTTATTCTGTTTAGTTCCAAAATATACAGCAAGCATTTTTTTTTAAAGACAAACAAGAAAGAATAGTTGTTATTCTTGAACAAATA
The DNA here is from genome assembly GCA_028829895.1 of Sinotaia quadrata. NCBI lineage: Eukaryota > Metazoa > Mollusca > Gastropoda > Architaenioglossa > Viviparidae > Sinotaia > Sinotaia quadrata. The sequence continues at coordinate 18,943,404 of CM054178.1, read as the reverse complement.
GTTAAATGGCACAATGACTCTCCCATTTATGTACATTTACATACACATTAATCCACATTACAATGTGGATTAAATTGACAGTATAATGATGGAAACAATACACTAGACCCTGATAATTTAACATATTTTGTCCATAAAATAACTGCCACTTGCTGAGATGATAAACAAAATGCAGAGAGAAAAAAATGCATGTTTGTCACCAAAAATAATATACACAGAACATCTTATAAATGATAAAGTCAGAAAAGTGCTGAAGTTATTTATAGCACTATAATATATGTCCACAAAAGTTAAGGAAAAAAGTAAAAAAAGCTGGATAGAAGAATCTTCTCATGGATTCATGAATGAAAAAAAAAGAAAAGGCAATCAGTTGCAAATAAATAGGTAAACAGAATGAAAATGAAAAATGCCATTTGAAAATACTTAATAATTTGACCTGCAAAGTAACCCAACATTGTATGAGAAATAAATTATGACCCTTGACTCAGCAGCTCTGAAATTAAACACAGAACTACAAGTAATGTCAAGAGGAATAAAGTGCATATGCAAGTATGCTGTCTATCTTGAATGAGGGGAGCAATTTTTAACTCATCACAGCTTAACATGCTAAAAAAAAAAATTAAGCTTCAAAGACCAGTGTCCTAAAATGTTTCTGCTTATAGACAGAACGATATGGTCTAGAAAAAAATTGTAAAATGGAAATAGCCTTTGACCCAATTTTATGAAAAAGTCCAAGTTGGCATTAAAAAACAATCACAAATGTGGTCTGCTAGTTCTTTTGTTGCAAATAATTATCACAATAAAGTATAAATAATTATATATGAGAGAGCAGATATAAATTAGAGTACTGTTTTGTCAGTGAATATTTTTGTTGCTGTTTAAAATTTGATGTTTCAATGAAGAATCATTTTGCCTTTCAGTGTACCTGTCAGTGAATGTTTTCAATATGTGATGTTTCATAAAATCAACTGATTCTGCATTATACTAACACACCCATGGAAACATTAACAGTAATACAGATGCAGCCTCTACTTGCATAATTTTTTTTAAAAATTCCTTTCTAACATTGTCCTGAATGTGCAGTTACAGAGAAAACCATTCTATTCTTTTCTGTGCGCAGCAAAAGAAATATAAATTAAATGCTTAATGCTTATGAAATCTTTAGTAACTGATCAAAAAGCTGTTTAATTAAAATGATACAAAGTGCTTTTATTGACAGATAATGGCAAATAATTAAAGAGGTGCATTTCAAAAATGATTTTATAATTTTTTTTACATTTGTAAAGCAATACTTCTCACAGAACACAATCATGACATTTTGAAAATAAAAATATATAAGTTTCATAATACAATATTTATTAAGTCCTAAACTTATTCAGGTTAATGTGCAAGAAATCCTGTATTTACTTTCTAAAATTTTTTATTTAAAAGCAAAACAAAAGAGCTGGGAATGATGCTAGTTATCAAAAGCAATGCAGTCAGTATTCATATGTACCTGTTTACACCATCACTGAGGAGAAAAGAGCGTGAAAGTTGCAAAGGGTCTTTGATCAAATCATCATCCAGCGCTAAGCAAAAAGCTGCACTGTCAATCAACTTCAGGTTCAGTTCATTTCTGTCTGCTGCTCATATTTTAAAGAGTATAATACATACATATGTTTATATATGTGAATACATACTATCTTCATACAAAATCACTCAAATGTAAAAAAAATGGTGTAAGAGAAAGTACTTGCAAACACAAGGTATATAATAACTCCAAACTTTATTCACAGTAAACAAGAAACACTGATGAGGAAATCCATTAAATCTATTAAACTATTTTACTAGCTTTACACTATTTCACTAGCTTGACATTATTTCACTATTACACTATCTGACTAGCTTTACACTATTTGACTAGCTTTATACTATTACACTACTTTAAACTCTTTGACTAGCTTTACAATGTGTGACTAGCTTTACACTATTTCACTAGCTTTAAACTCTGTGACTAGCTTTGCACTATTTGACTAGCTTTACACTATTTCACTAGCTTTACAATGGATGACTAGCTTTGCCCTATTTGACTAGCTTTACATTATAAGCTGTAGTATATGACAAAAACACAATACCAATACCAATCATATACTGACTTTGGCCTTATTTCTTTTTGCTGTAAATGTTTGTCACCTTCTTTTATTCAAGTGATAACTGATAACTAATAAACTCAACTCATATAATGCAAAAAAAAGCACAAAACAAAAATCAAGTTGACTGTGATTCTCTTTTAGAATACAGTAGTACAGTTGCTAAATAGGCTGTTTTTAACTTCTTCAATTATTGTCTGTAAATAAAACTTAAAAATAAACCAATTAAAACTTAAAGGGAGGTAACCCATATCCAGGTTTTATATCTATACCTGAAATGTATACTAATTGTAAAGTATGCAGAAGCATCCTACTTCAACCCTAAATTGACGATGAAAACGTTTACAGCAAGAAAGTCTTTGTCTCAAAAGTACTGACTGCTTTGCTATTCTAGAGAAAAGTTCTTATTACTATAAATCATTGATGATAATTATAAAATGATTTTATTTCAGGGTCTGCAATTCATAATTTATATCATTCCTACTGCACAAAAAAGTATGTCTTTTAGGCAATTAAATAAAATTAATAAAAAGTGCAATGTAATTAGCAAGTATAAAGTGGTACTTACCAGCATTTATGAGTTGCATCCGTGTTTTGGTCCAAGTGTCCCGATCAGCTGTAGTCATAATGCCTAATGGGTGCTCTGGTGGAGGTGTAGAGTCGGACATTATATAGGTAAGGTGTGCCAAAAGCACTGATTCATCAATAATATTGCCTTTAATAAAGTAAAATTTTAATGACAAATTATACAGTATAAATTATTTAAAATATATAAATTGAATTATTCTCTAAACAGCATATGAAAATAAAATTAAAAATTCTATTTTTAATGCACACACAAACACACATATGTACGTATGTATGAGGTATTTATTCATCAATGTGATATGTTCATATGATATTATTTCAAGAATCCTTATTATGTATTCACAACAGATAATATTCAGAATATGGCATGTCATAAGATGGGACATGACTCATACCACAACTCATGTGGTGATATTTAAAACAATTGCTATCTAAATCAAAAACCCTCAAACCTTCTCTTAAAATTTATGCAGCAAACATGTTCATTTTAAACATTTTGATTGACCCTCCCTTAGACTACATTCTAGGCTCTAAAATCCTCAAGCTAATACACTCTGACATAATCATACTCACCTACCCGATAAAAGATTTCAAATATAATCCTACTCCTCATCCCGAACAAAGATTTCAGGCATAATCATACTCACCATCCTTATCAAGATTTCTGACATAATCCTACTCACCATCCCAATCAAGGATTTCTGACATAATCATACTCACCATCCCGATCAAAGATGTCAAAAATGTAGAAATGCCCTTTGCGCATTACAAGTAAGTGTTTAGCAGTAACATCTGTAAACAATTCATCTCTTTCAGGCCTAAGGAAACAAACAATCAACAGAAGTAAATATATGAATATATAAACAACTAAAAACATACTAAATATGTTTCAATCTTTTGATCAGTAATCAGTTTTTCTCTCACCTAGTTTTCAAAAAGTTTAAAATTATTAATAATTTATCAAATTATGCTGTCAAATTGCAGTTATGTAATTAAATAGTAATATACAAATTATTCAAAAGAACTGTGCATGACATTTTCACGAGAGTAATAATGAAGTACCTTGGTATGCGGGTGGAATTAAAGAGGTTGTGATACTGACTCATGTCTAAAGGAAAGGCTTTGTACCAGTAAGCACCATACCAAGACAGAAACTCTGGTAGCATTCTGCAAGTACAAGACAATGAACAGTAAAAGAAGTGCCTTTGACATGAAGCTTTTAAAGTAAGCATATCTTCTTTGAATATTTTGTACTTTAAAATATTTTATGTCTACTAAAATTCCCTGTAATTCCCCAAAATGTATAAACATAAAATATTTAATGTTTGTAATATTTATATATGTGCAGGTGAGTGAGGTAATACATGAATATGTTTAAGTAAACAAATAACACTGACTGCTGACAGGAGAACTTAATTGGTTTTGTTCAAACTGATATAAGAACAAATGCTAGTTTTTTTTAAACAAAAGATTAATAACAAATGAATATACACATTAAATGTTATATATATATATATATATACACATGAAGATGAGGTTTATTGTTGGTTATCATCAGGCAATCAAAATGAAACATTTATAAATGTTGATAAAACAGACAGTGTGATACAACTGAGAATAGTGGTACTATGGGCCTCAGTTAACCCAGAGTCAATGAAGTTATTCAATGGTTATCTGTAAGATAACAAGCAAACAACAGAAAATGTATCAACCACCATTTATATGCAATCGTGTTCAGTAAGATAATGGATAGAAGGAGCAATGAAGCTTGATTCATGTGTAAATGCACTCTACATGATTGCTTTCTCTCATGATGACTTGCACTTTCAACATAAATGCATTGCCAAGAAAATCTCATTATATCACTTGATATAACAAAACAATGACATGAATATAACACACTGTGATATGAATATATCGCATATGCTGGCATAAACACAACATACTCTGTGACAAAAATGTGCATTCAGTCATGTGAACATAGTGATAATTTCAAAGCAGATAAATGATGTAACTAATGTAAGGAAAGAAATGGCATATTTAGCAGCATAAAATTTGTCACAACAATTAAAAGACAACTTAAAAGCTGTCTTGTATATTCAACTAACAACCAACTTACAAACATACACTGCATGACAGCTGTTGTTAAAAAATTACAAGAAATACAATACTGGATTGGTTAAGCATTAGTTCAACTAATATTTATGTAATATTTACTCTTGAAAAGTCTGATTGTTTCTTTTAAAAGACAGTTTTGTATGTTAGCAACAACTTTCTTTGGTCAATCTCAAACTAAAATCTGATTGCATGCTCTAAGGGAATGAACACAAACCAGACTATATGAGAAAAAGCCTTTTATACATCTGTTGCTAACATGAGGATGTCACCCAGAGGTATGCTAAAGAGGAGAGCTAAGTTTATTGTCAAAATTTTCTTGTCTGATGTTTCTTTCTCCTTTTATTTTCTTACAAATATGCATTGGAAAGAACCAAAATGTTTAATATTTTGCTGCAGTTTATGAAAAGATTGCTCAATTAGCACAAAGAACTGTTGTATCATAGAGCAAATTTTAACTCTTCCCAAAAAGAATATAAAGAAATATATACAATCAGCTAAAAAAAAAAAATGCATTATGCTTTCATTATATAAACCATTAACATAAATACAAGCATCAAATCTTAAATATTAAAAAAATGTAATAGGAATGTTAAATAAGCAATAACTATCATCAATTGCCACATACATTTTTATATAAAATATTAGCATAAAAAACTGTTATATCACTAGGTGCAATATATACATCTTTAATAGTTGACAAAGTAATAAAAAAAATTGGATGTCATGAGCTATAAAAAAAGAATACAACTCTAATATCTATCAAACTAACAGAATAGTAAGGTGTTGTTAGTTGCAAAACATGATTTAAATATTTGCAGTAGAAGGCTAGAAAATGTCACTTGTTGCAACAAATAGCCTTAAAGACCATGTAAATAGGAATCTAGTTCAAACATATTTATAAAAACCTAGATAGTTCTCCAATGTTAACATCTCTCAATGGCCTGGAAAAGATTAGGTGGCCAGAAACTTTTATAAATGCTATTATTTTAGTTTTAAAAGTGGAATAGAAACCAAAAAAGCTCTCAATGATGCATGAAACTGCCACATAATGACACAAAGTAACTAAAATGCTCTGGGTTACATCTGTCATGGTTGTTTCTTTATTGCGCATGCAGTTAAGGTTTGCAATAGCGCGTGATGTTTGTGTGGAGCTCAGTTTCCTTCTGTCAAATGTAATACACTCAGTATATTATTGTGGCAGTGTAGTCCTCTGTATTATTATTAAATTCAGTTGTAACATCTAAAATCTCACAGAAACAGGTTTTGGTTGCTTATATTGCAATATCCAATATCCACTGGGTCAATGACTTTGAAATTGTAAATACATTATCAAAACATTAAAATCTATTGACTAGCTCTCCCCACCCCATAAAAACCCACACGCTACAGAAACCAAGAGGCCCTTTGCTCCATGAGGAATCCAAGGAAATAAGCAAGCAAGCATATCATTAGTTGCAACATATAATCATAATACCTGACAAAGCGGTAAAAAGATGGGACATCACTAGCTGCAGGGTTCAAATGATAAACTTCTGGTGCCAAAACTTCTTCTCGCAGACTTCGCATGAATCGAGCTGATGACATGACCAAGTTTGCAGCTCGTAATATCTAAATGCAATAAAGCTTCCTTGCATTAAATAATATTAACAATAACAAAGAAACACCAAAGTAATAGAATTGTGTAAAGTTAAATAGTGTAAAGTTAACATTTTAAATATATATATTTTTTTAATATAATTTAATTCTTTTGTCAACTTTCCTATTTGTTTACTTCTATAATTGCTAATAATTTCAAGATCATATTCTTGGCATAGATTTGCATAAAAAGAAAATGCAATTATGCTGTAATTTTTTTAAAGGAAATTATTACTTTCCTCTCAAATATTACACAGATGTATTAGCATTGTATCAAAGGGAGCTAATGTACAGCACTTTTATTGCTAAATAAAGATGTAATGTCTGAGCAAAACTATTAGCAGATTTACTTTACCGAACGCACAAGTTATCTACAAATAAAATTTTTCTTTGGTTCTGGTAATATATCGAAAGTTAATGTACAGCACTTTTATTGCTAAATAAAGATGTAATGTCTGAGCAAAACTATTAGCAGATTTACTTTACCGAACGCACAAGTTATCCACAAATAAAATTTTTCTTTGGTTCTGGTAATATATCGAAAGTTGAAAAGTTTTAAATATTCAAAGCAAGAATCTTGATTTCTTACATGTTTTTTTATGAAAAGAAAAAATTACCATGCTTTTTGAAAGCAAATGATTTTCAGAGTGGATTACTGATCATTTTCAATTTACATCCCAACTATCCAGGACAAACATACCAGCTTCATCTACTGAATTAGGATTTCCACACTTCTATACTGAATTGCCTCAATATATGTACTTTTTCACATTTCTCTCCCGTATGTCTAAAACTATGTACTGTTTTCACAATCTATACTCAATGTCATAACTGTGTATAGTTTCTCAAATCAAATGCAGCCATGTATAGTTTTCACACATCAGTATCTAAATGCCACAATCTATAATTTTCACACTTCTATACCTAAACATCACAAGCTATTTATTGATTTTACACTTCTATATCCAAATGCCATAAACTATACACTCTTTTCAAACTTCCAAATCTGGGTGCTATTATTCATGAAATTAGGTTTTAAATATCGATACATTTATGCCACAATCTTATATTATTATGCACACACGCACACACGCATACACTTACATACACAAAGCAAATTTGACTATCCTCAAAATCAGGTTTCACACTTTTATACCTGGGTATTATATTCAGGTCTTGGGTCATCCTGGAAAGCCATATAAGGGTTGTGTGTCATAACCACTGGACGCCTATCCTTAAGGTACATATCAAACCATGGCCCTAGATAGAAACACAACCACACTAATATAAAATGCTTAAAAAGCCCTCTAACTCTAAGACTAACTAAAGTGATCAATTTTTTTCACAGCAAACAACACATGAGTAAATAGATTTTAAAAAAAATGAAACTCCACAATGAAGAGAATAAATACATTCCAAAGATATCATTAGAGAATAATACTTTAGTGTATAAAACACTACTGAACAGCTTATTTAAATATTAACTTGGAATTAGAGAGAGAAAAAGAGAATTCAATAAATCCAGTAAATGCTCAATCGATAATACATATTATTTTTTTTTATTCAATCGATGTGTATCAACTTTAATCAAACATATTCTTAAAATGAAATAAATACTTAAGATGTCATTTGTTTCTAAACTAATTTCTATGTGGTGGAGTAAGTTTGCTTGTCCCTATATTTAAACTTAATTATTAAATGTCAGAGTAACATAACTTTTGGGTGATGTACATGACGATATTTTTTTAAGTAACAGAGTTAAAGTAACAACTCAGTTAAAGAATATGTTAGAACTTGCTGATGTAATCCAAACCAGTCCTGAGTGGATGAGTAATTTTTGCTATCCAATAGTTTAAGGTTTACAAATAATGAACTAGCCAATGGGTAGAGATCAAAACTTACATGTTGAAGAAAGTTCTATATTCTAATCACTCTGGTTTTGATGTAAGTCAAGTCCTTCATGAAAAGATGATCACTAGTTTAATGGTGGGTTAACTGATTGATTGAGAGAGAATGGACTTAGAAATATTTCATGCACTTTGCTAGTGATATATATGTAATTTAATGTAAAGATGTATTATGTGAAAAGACTATTTTTTCATGAGTTGTGAATTATGATACTTGTAAGTAATATGTTAAACACGTGACATTGCTTCTAGAAGAAACACAAGCGCAATTGATTATGTTGTATTTATTATGTTACAAGCATGTATCAGGCTAACAAATACTGTTGCAGGAATTGTAAGTTGAGAATGATTGTATGAAAGAATGGAGAATAGAGATGACTAAACTTAGAACTTAGCTTTGCTCTCTGATATGTTTCAGAAAGGAACAAGTTTTTTTCTCCTTTCCTACTTTGTACACTTATGTTTAATTCGAGAAGTTTCCATCCTAGAGTGTGGCAGTTGCATTGGTTAACTGCACCCTGTTTGTGTGCTTCGGCAAGTGTATCTGACTCTATCGTGGAAATCGTGGAAATTTCTAGCAAAAGGAGTGCTAGAGGTTCATTACTAATATTGCCTACTCAAGAAGCTAATACGGTGAACGCTTGCCTAAATTAGTCTCGAGGGATACACACTGTTAGTACATTCTATAATATGCTTAGAAGTATGTAGAATATAGACTATTCTATTGTGAACAATAAACTTGTGACATTGTTACAAAAGTGCACAAAGGGCTGTGGTGTCTTACGTCATTGAACAGGTTATGTACAAACTATTATTATGTCACTCTATGACTCCATTTCTTCTATGATAAGAATAATCCTCTGATTTATTTTGATACTAATCTGCTGCTAAATCATATGTTAGGATATAAGACTGAATGAGTATTGGAATTACTTGAATGTTCTTTCATGGAATATTGATGTCAAATAACCGTCTCATTGTATTTATATATATGTATATTTGATTGTTGATTTAATAAATGTATTGTTAAATTTATTAACCTTCTTGCACATATTATTAAACTGTATGTTGGAGTAATAGTGGGTGGATGTAGGCTCATTAAATATAAATAAGTATGGACTTTAAATACTCATTTAGTAAGACGTTTCCATCTACAGAAATACTGTGCAACAGTATAACATATATCTTATTGTTGTGGAAGAAAGAAGACTTTTATTACGTTTGTATAATCTGCCAAGTGAGAAACAAGTGGTGTCTCCTGGCAGAATTATTAATAAACATAGATTAAGATTTCTCCATCACTTGTAAATAGTTATGGATGATTAATAATAATAACAATTATAACAAGTAACAAAGGGGTGCATGTCACAGTCTAATTAATAATTTTCATTTTAAGGGATCGAAAGAGAAAATACCAGAAATGTAGCTTGTGTGTTTATTTCTCTTGTTTTGGGCCAACAGCTCCTCATGTAATTCTGAAAAAAAAATGAATAGTTTCAGCATGATGGTGACCAAGGATGAATGATGGAAACTAGCATATCTACCTTATTTGGGGGTCTAAAAAAAAGAGTTCAGCCGTTTTTCACATAATGATAAATCATAAAAAGAGGCAAATTCTATTAATTTCAGCATGCAATGCAAATCAATCATTGCTGAAATATATTTAGATTCAGTACTTCAGGATACATATGCTGGAAGAAGTGATGTTACAGTTCAGTGTTTTCTTAACTTTTCTTCCTATTATTCCTTTTTTTTTTTTTTTTACTTTTATTCCTAATCACATTACTTTTATCTATTTTTTATAATCACCATAATTTTATTCCTATTCCCTTGACTTCTGTCTCTAATCCATTTACATTTTTTATTCCTGATCTCTTTTCTTTTACTATCAATTCCTGTACTTCTCTTCACTCAATATGAATTCTTAATCTGTATTTTGATTCTGAATTCCTTTACTTTTATTCTCATTCCTTTAGTCAGTTATCTTTAGGACTTCTGCCTGAAATTATACATTTTACAGACTACAATCTGGTTTCAATAACTTAATGTCAGAATTCTTTCTACTTTTCTCTCAGCATGAAATTAACAAAAATTTAATTATATTTTAAAATCTTTAGTGTTGCTTAATCTGTAGGGCAAATACAAGGGATTCACCATGATAAGCTGTTGATCAACAATAATAAGAATACCCTCATGAATTGGGGTTTGCTTATGACAGTAACATGAACACACCTTCCCATTATGGTGAACATAATGAAGAGATTAAATCGCAGGAGTATTCAATTATATTCTTAAGAGCTCCTTCCATCCTTCCTTTCAACCTTTCTTTCTCTTTTCTACAAACAAGCATATATACAGATGCACTTGCACACTCTACAAATATTATCAGATGTTATATAGTGCACTTGAATCACCTTTGCCCTCATTTTGCTGAAACCTGGTAATGACTTGTGTGGTCTTAGCATGCTGTTCAGTACTGACCAATGGGAGAAGGGACTTCAGGAAACGCTCAGATGTTTTTTCTAATTTTGGAACTGGCAATCGAGGAAGACTTTTCTGGAAATGGTAAGATGGAACTGAGCTAAGCTGCAGGTAGTTCCGGTCTTGATTTGCACTTGAAATAACATATTGAACAGACAGGCAGTTAAGCAATAGAAATAACATATTCAACCAGCAGCCAGTTAAGCTCTTGATACAAAGCGTTCATCAAGCACCATATTAACTATAATACTCTCAATAAGCAGTCAATTATGGAATGGATATAATATACTCAACAAGCAGTCAATTCTGGAATGGATATAACATATTCAACAAGCAGTCAATTCTGGAATGGATATAACATACTCAACAAGCAGTCAATTCTGGAATGGATATAATATACTCAACAAGCAGTCAATTCTGGAATGGATATAACATATTCAACAAGCAGTCAATTATGGAATGGATATAATATACTCAACAAGCAGTCAATTCTGGAATGGATATAACATACTCAACAAGAAAGCAAGTTAAGTGCTGGATACAGCATTCAACAATCAGCCTGCTACACACTAGATAAAATACAAAGCAAACAGTTTAGCACTTGATATCACACTAATTAAAATATTCACCAAAAGCTATGTGATTCATATTTTATATGAGAATTTAAATAAAAATAGGTGAAGCCAACAATAAATAAAACAAATGACATTTAAATGAATACATTAACCGATTCTCAATTCTTCACTTTTTATCTTTTTGAAATATGATATTCATTTAACAAAATCCTTAGTATAGTATTATGAAGGATTCAATGAAACAAATGCAGACATTCAGAATACTGAATTAAATAAGAACTTGACAGTGATGCAGAAAAGAGCATGCTTCCAAAGTTATGAATTGAAATCATTTTTTTTTTAAACTGGAGACTAAGAGTGAGATATACGTGTAAGCTGGTCAAGCAGAAGGAATATCTTGTTCAACCATTATGACTTAGGTTAAGCTATAAATATGAATTTCAAAAAAGACTAAAGGTTAAGATTTTGTAATACTTTCCAAGTGAAATTAATGAAGAAATGGAAATATTAGTGTAGTATATTCAAGGAAACTTGATGATTTTTGTATGAATTCTGGTGGTGACATAAAAAATTCATAAAGTTAAGTTAATTAATTTTCAATTTCATTTTAATTATTGTCTTTATAGTTTATAACTGTTCTTAAGTACTGATTTATTAAGAGTGGTGAAGTTGTCTTTTGAATATTTAAACCTTTTCATTGCAAAGTAGATCTGATAACTGTCCTATTTAACTGAAGAATATTCAGACACCAACTATCCAAAAAAGTAAATACTGCTTTCTTGAATCTTTGGGCATGTTTCTACATATAGTGTAAGTTATTTGACAATTTAAAAAATAAAATAAAATTAACCAGTCTACCTGTAAACTGAAGACTTATGGTAGCAAGCTTTCTTAACAAACTGAAACAAACAGAAATATTAAACAAGTAAAATATTGTTAACAGTTTATTATATATCATGATAGCCTTTCACATCAAAGGATTTTAAATCCATTGAAAACTTTCAAATAGGAATTGTACTTTACTTTTATATATTTAATATGATTAAAGATCATTTCAAACAGAAATTCAAGTGTGTTGGAAAATAATAAAGAGCTGGAAAATGTATATTTGTCAATGTGCATTTTAATCAAGGTTGCAGGAAGACAGCTAGAAATTTGATGAGGATTTGATTTATTCCTGTAACTGATGTGGAGTTAAGCAGGTCATAGTTTTCATCTATGAGTCCAGGCATACTAAAAACTTAAATTATTTTGTGTTATCCATTTAGAGTCTGTGTGTGTGTGTGTGTGTGTGTGTGTGTGAGAGAGAGAGAGAGAGAGAGAGAGAGAGAGAGAGAGTGAGTGAGTGAGTGAGTGAGTGAGTGAGTGAGTGAGTGAGTGAGTGAGTGAGTGAGTGAGTGAGTGAGTGAGTGAGTGAGTGAGAAAAGCAATTCAGTTTACAATTACAAGGAGAGCTGTAAGTGTGAAAATTTGCAAGGAGGCATGTTTGTTTTTTTCCCTGGGATGAACATGGAGGGCCAGGATCAGACCCAGTCCCTATCCCCTCCAACTCATTAATGACCAGGCAAGGCTTTTTTCCTAGTAGTATTTTAATATTTCCAAAACATTATTTAATGACTATCCACACAGATTATGTAACATATTTTTAAATAATTGTAAAACTTCATAAGAGATGAAATGGGTTAACTCTAAAAGGAATCAAATCTGGTAATCATTAATAGCTTTGTTTTACAAAGTACAAGTACAATAGCAGCAAAATGTTTGGTTCATTTTGATTCAAATTCTGAAAAGCAAATAAATGGAGTGTATTAATGAATATTGTATAATCAAACACAATATACTACAAGTAATATAGTTAAAGAAAATAACTAATAAAACAAAATATATTTATATTCATTTTTATTATTTTGTTCGTGAATTTCACATTTTAATTTTATTATGAATTCTGCAAATAAATTCAAATAATCATTGCCTAGAGAAAAATTATAATATTCAAATATACAATGATGGTCTTTTGCATGCATGTGCATGTGCGCACACATACATGCACACACACACACACACACACACACACACACACACACACACACACACACATCACACAAAACTCCCTGTTATAGTGAATTTTAAAAAATATATATTTCAACTGCATAAACCTTCTTGTCTTATTTTGTCAATTTTATTTTTATTAATCCATTTACATTTGTACTGCTTGAAGATCTTTACAGTATACTGTGATAAGCCGTTTCATTTTTTGTTGTTGCTGCTGCTTTATTTTTTTGTTGTTGTTATTTTACTTTTTAAAGTTTGTAAAGCTCAGTACACCTGAAATAACGTTGTTGAAATGCTGAAAATGTATCAGTTAAGAACACTGTAATTGGTTAAAGGATACATATTCATTTTAAATTTACTTATTTTAATGGTGTCTTGTGTTGTACTAAACATACTTTAATTAATGCATGAAAATTTATTCTGCTATTCAATTTATCAGTTCAATTTGATTTTTTTTTCTTACAATGAAAAACAAAATGAACATTCCCCAAAAATAAATAAATAAATAGAATCACTTGTTATAAATTTGGCGATAAAGGTCTGAAGCTAACATTAAATAAGCTATATAGTTGCAAGTATTATTTTACATATTCAGTTTACCGGCATAAGACCATTTAGCTTTACTGTTAGTAGCTTTAGTACAAAAAACAAACCATTGTTCTAATCGAAAGCAAATCAGCTACTTACTAAGCAATGCCTATTTTTTGGTTGAGCAAAAAGTTTGGAACTCGTAAATGTATACATTTGAAAGTAATAATAAATAGCCTCTGATGTCTGTTAGGTCTGAACTGGACTTTGCCCTGTTAACTAATACTAGAGCATGTACTAGGCGTAGCAGACAGCACAACCCAACAAATGCGGAAGTCAGTTTAAGTTTTGGAGTGGTTCCCCTTTCGAAAACGAAGTTGTAACTAAACGTATATACTGTATATATTAATTATTGCTGTTTAGAATTTGTAATATTAGTTTTACCGTTTATGACAATTTCACCCTACCTTAGGCGTTCATAAATCTTATTCTGAAAGAGCCCGGGGGGGGGGGGACTGACTACGGTCTCTGCTGGATACTACTATTATTTCCAAAACGGTGTTAGTGTCGGTCATAGATCTTTGTGAAGTTGAGGTACTGGAGAGAAGACAGCTGTTAAGATAGCACATTATATTATTTGAAATTTTGTCTTTTTTACAGGTTGTGAATTAGATGGGGAAACAATGAATCGATAAAGATAAAAGATTTTCGTGATACGGAGTTTTGAAACAGTGGCAATGACTGACCATGGTATCAAGCATGCTACTGGCTCAGTAGGCCTACATTTGGTAACGTTTCATAAGGTGGTGGCTACACAAGCATGATGTTGAAAGTTGTGTCTGCAAGTGGTCTTCAATCTTTTTGTTGATGCCTGATGTATTTTCTTTTAATATTGAGCAACTCCGTCTGTGACTGGCGTGGCGAAGTCCAAATATAAAAGCCTGCAAGGTATAAATATTTGATGTCCAGTCAAATGCACTTTATACTCCCCCGATATAATATGCTTCTACAATATTTGGTGTATACAAAGTACTTTTAAGACCAATATATTGATGCGATAAATAGTTAATAGCCTGTGATAGCATTTTAGACTCTGTAATACCTTGTCTACATTATCCTGATTACGTAACCCTTGGGAATGGTTGCACATAGTTGCTAAAATTCTCACTGTAATCGCTGTCTAAATTTGCTTTGTGGGTATCCATCAAGCCGAATCAGGTTTCACTAATCAGTTAATGTCATTATAAGCGATATATAAAAAAACAACACTTTTTTTTAACAGAAACTCTGATTTAAAACAGCATTTATTTCTCTTTTTAAAAGGCTCTTGGTAAGATGAAATTTAACTCGTAAAAATAACTGACTGTATCCATTTTACATCACCTCTCATGCAGTTCGTTTTAACAAATCACTCAAGCCAGTCTGTTTTAGCACATCTTCCTGATGGATCGATCTTTTGCAATAAGCAATTACTAGCTGCACTATTTATTGGCTTCAAAATGGTATTTGATCTTATTGTCACAATCCTGCCATATATATTGATCATGTCAGGTACATTGCGTGACGATGCAAAGTTGTCCGCACGTACTTAGGACATAATTAATATATAAAATATATGTGTGGTGCACCAAAGTTAACATCTTTTCCCCAAGCATTGGAATGCTAAAGCTAGCAACAATTAGACAAGTCAAGGGCTACTGCGTGTGTTGTCTTTGTGTAACGGACTTGGTGGCATGTAGACATATAGTACAATGGCTAGTGTGGACGTCGGTTGTGAGACTGTATCAGGACTAGTGGCAGAACAGATGCTTTTGTTTGACCATCAGAGAGAGGAGATAGTGTCGTGGTCTGAGTAGGAACGATCCTTACCCTTGAGCCAGCAGGAGACGAAAGCATGGCTGGGTCATGACCCACCGTTAGTGGCTGGCTAGTTGGAAAGGAAAACAGCCGCATGCAGAGTGGCCAGGCCAGACGAATGATGATAGGACATAGCCTTTCACATGTCCTAGGGAATCCCCAACTGAAATGTGTCTTCAGCTTCAGAGTAACACTGTTAACCTTGTGGGTAAGTTCAACCCCCATTTTGGCCAGATCAATGAGTGAAAAACATTGGGCCTAGTACTCGGGATATGTTTACATTTCGCGGTGATGAGTCAGTACCTGATGGGTTTTCAAGGGACTCTCTCGATGAGATAATAATAGATAGGGATACTCGGTGCATGATGGATTAGTGGAGAACTTTTTAACTCTGTAATGCGGAAAAGAAGAAACCCTCTATATATTGTAAATTGTAGTCACCCATACTGACCCCTTTCCAATCGTCAGGCCATTCAGATGTCTTTAGAATTACCGTGCTTATTCGGCAGAGTGTTCGATTAAAATGCATATTGTTGACATATTTGAAAAGTAAGGTGGGTTACAAAGGATTTTTGCATATCAATAGATCCAGGAAAAAGGTAGTTGCAATCTCTAGAGTAAGAAAACATTGCGTCAGAAAACTATCTACCTAGTTGACGAATAAATACATTTCTTACTAGTCAATATCATATTGATTATGTACACAGACTCACAATGCAAATAGTGATTTAGCACACAGAATGTTGAGTGTGGAAACTGTAGAATAAAAATGTAGGTGTAATGAACTTTATCTGTATCCGTCACATGTCCAGTTATGTTTAACAACCATGTCACTATATTAGATTCCCCAAATATCAATACTGGTTATTGATTCTCTTCTAATATTAGTAACAGCTGGACGGCCTGACCTATTTTCCACGAATATGCCAAAGATGCGGGCTATTACTTAATGACACACTGACAGATAAATCAGCTGGTGTGCCAAAGCTGGTAACGTTATATCACCCTTTTTTATTAATTATGATTATATTATTTCTCTGGCTCTGCCCCCTTACCAGCTTTCTTAGTTGATAATTACAACAAATTATGGAACATGGGTGAAGATAACAAAGTATTATTTAATAACAATAATAATAGTTAAAAAGACATCAATTCGATCATCAGTTCGTCTATCCCGCCCGATTATTTGTATATTGTTTATTCGACTGATCAGTTCATTTTAAGAGAACACACCTAACTAGAGTCTCATGAAGATCTGCAACTGCTCGTTGAGTCTCTGACAGTAGTGACATCACATTGCAGTTGTCTTCCAGGTATGACCAAGTCAATGTCAAATATGTGTGCTAGCTGAGGCTCAGAGGCTCCTGAATCTGGCATAGTTTAAGCCTGGAACTGACTGTAATGAATAACATTCTTTTATAGCAACCTATTAGCATGAATAATCATTTGGGCTTTGTGGTGACAGCGATAGACTACTTTTTATAAATTCATCACAACTCATTAGCTAAACATTAACTTACAATTAATAAATTCAATAAAATAATAAGTGGATAACATATTAAATTCTCAGTTACAATATGTTTAGCAAGCGGTTCACAGCGATGCTCATTAAACAATCATTTTCTCTCTATTTAGCTCCATCAGCTACAAATCATTTAACAAGCATGAGCATGATGAATACACATTCTTATGCCATCTCAACATTTCTACATCTCATCATTGCTAACGCCACTTAGCTTCTTTGAGAAGAAATACATTAGTTCATACAATCATTTAACAAATTATTTTACACAGATCATTATTATAGCAGTAATACCAGTATGATGCAAAATATCCCTTTGACACAGATCATTATTACAGCAGTAGTACCAGTATGGTACAAAATATCCCTTTGACACTGATCATTAATACAGCAGTAGTATCAATATGGTGCAAAATATCCCTTTGACACTGATCATTAATACAGCAGTAGTATCAATATGGTGCAAAATATCTCTTTGACACTGATCATTATTACGGCAGTAGTACCAGTATGGTACAAAATATCCCTTTGACACTGATCATTATTACAGCAGTAGTACCAGTATGGTACAAAATATCCCTTTGACACTGATCATTATTACGGCAGTAGTACCAGTATGGTACAAAATATCCCTTTGACAATGATCATTATTACGGCAGTAGTACCAGTATGGCACGTCTGCATTTTGACCATAGCTCATGTATTTAATCTTTTATGTTCTTACTGTAACTTTTAGATAGGACCTATATTCTTTTAGTTAGTCGTGCCTTTAGATAGAAGAGAATGTGCCAACACAATAGATGTTTATTGACAGTAGGACTTTGTAGGCATGATTTCGCCGTGCTCAAAATCTGGAACCTTTGATGGTTCAAGCAATTTTATTAGCCATTTATAATCACTGAGATACCCTTTTTTCAGCAGTTTGTGTACTTGCAGCCAGAGGGAAAAGTGTGGAGACAGATTGTATTCTCTTCTGCACTACAGCCAGCATTTGTCCTTTTTGTAAATTTTGAGGATTTTTATGGACGCAGCAAGCGTTTATTGTTATCAGACTTTAACTATCTGACAGTTGGAAGAACTCAACCATATAATCTTCAAGTGACTCAGGTCAAGGTGACCCTGAGTCCGGTCCAACAACAACACAACTACAATGTCCCCACCCCACAGAATCTGCAGGGATAGGGTTGGGCTCGGATGGAGCATTCAGCGACACCACCCATTTTCTTCGAGCATGTGGTCTTCACCCATACCATCATTGTTGTTCAGTGAGAAGCGTTCTTGACGTTTTTCAACGTGAGAAAACACCCAGGTTTTCACCTGTGTGGTGTGCATTAATTTCTTGAGATCCTAATCGTTTCCTTTCTGGAATTTATATTAACATTTCATCATTATTACCTACGTATTCTGGACAATTTGTGTGTACATACATCTGTGTGTTCATCAGTGTCTTCAACAGAACTGTGAGGAAAAATATTTAGGGTGCATTTTCATAGGTAGGTGGTAAGGTAGTTGTTAGGTGTTGGCATATGTTCTAAAATTATTATAACATTTATTAAGACTTTCAGCTTTTTGACATTTGAGTTTGGCAAACATTCCATATACTTTCATTCATATAACTTTTGGGTTTTCACCCACATATTTGTAAGAATCTGCATTTAATTGTTCACAGTTATCACCGCTGGTTGTATTGCATATTACGTTGTTGTTATCATTAATGTTTTATTTCTTTAATTTTTATTCTTTTTTCTTAATTCATATTTCATTGCTCTAGTTCCTCACCCCATGAATGTTATGTGTGGATGCCTCTGGATGAATGATTAACAGCTGTGCGAAAGTAACCCCAGAGTGTTAAAAATAAAATTCTCATTGTTAACTCTTTTTCAAGAGTCTGGCTTTCTTTGGTTCGAGAAAGTGTGAAGTACTGTTGCTTGTCTGTTCGTCCTGTTTGTCCCTCATTTCACATTCACACCTGCATGCTCACACTCACAGCTGACCTTCACACTTTACCCCACCCTCAGAATAAAATTCATCACCACCACCACAAGAACATCATGGTGTCTGTGTGTGAGAATTGGTTCGTCTTTTCATCTTACCACTCGGTGTGTCATCGGCATCACTGCTGATTCCCCCCTCATCCAGGAGGGAAGGCCGTGACACTTAGCAAGATTTTGAGAAATCCAATGTTTTACAAGCGCTGATTTAATAAAAAAGAAGATATTATTATTATTATTTGTGGTGGAACTGGTGGTGTTATCATTATCATCAGCATTATTATTATTATTGCCATTTTTACTATTATTTGGCTACTGGTGATGATTATTATTGCATTTTACGTGAACATTTATAAATCTTTGACAAATAAAAAATAAATTATTCTCTAGAAAATTAATTTTGAAATGTTAATAATATTCTGGTTGGGCTTAGTTGAAGATTTGCTTATTTGCATTATCCTTACCCAAAACAACCTCTTACATATCAAAGCTAATCAATTGGTAAAATAACTGGCATCACTGGTAAATATTTGTTAATATGCAACAAAAGTAGTGTGAAAGACCATATTTTAAATTATGCTAAAATTACCTTGCAATTACTGATTAAATTTATACACAAATAAAGAGCGATATTTATTGAAGGTAATACTGATATAAGCATAACTAGCATCAAAAGTCATTGCTTTAAAAGTTTGCTGCAGCTCTAAATTTTCTAACACACACAACCTAGCCAATGCTTGAATTTGAAGCAGACACTATTTTGGTTAACCAAAGGAAACTCTTTGCAGTAAACCACAGCCTGAGCTACATGATATTCAAATAGTTGTTTCATAGAGGAATGAATACCCTTTTCAGAGAGAAAATATTTATTTGAATGCTTTGATAGCAACAATTTGATAATGAGCCAAGTTTTTAATGAATTACCAAAGCTAATAAAATTGGTAACATGAGAAAGTTTATGGTTACACTTTTTTTTTCCTTACTAATATAAGGAAAATTCATGTGTGGTCATGTGCAAAAAGAAATCTGAACCAAAGCAAATTTCAATCAAGATGACATACGGCTGTGAGACCCTATTTTTAGTAATAACACATCCAACACTTAGTAAGTGTTCTTTTCTTTCAAACATAGTGTAAGTATATTAAATAAAATACAACAGCTTCTTAGAGAGAGAAAGGATCTTTAATTTGAGGTAACATGCATCAACAAATAATTGCATTAATATCAGATTTTGCTACAAAAAATCACCAAATTTGTGCACTAAATGCTACTTATTCCTGCAAAACCAGCATTGGGGCTACCTAGTTATTAGTATTATGATTCTTGTCTGTTCAATTTATAAGTGCTATATGATCACCTTGAGTGTGCTGGATGTTTCATTTCAAACAGGAAATGCAAGCAGATTAAAAAATATACTGAATAATATTCTTTGCTCTTTCATGATTACTTGCTGGGTAGACGACCTTGCATAATAGAATGCACATCATTCAAGGAAGCCTCCAGGCTCTGCACAAAATGGCAAGCATCTTTTTGAGGTTTGAATGATGTCACATTAAATCCTGCCCCCTTATTGCTGATTGCATAGCCTGCAAGAATTCAGATGATAAAATATTTCAGTTTCTGCAGAAGCAAGATTTTGTGGGTCACATAAGAAAAATAATCTGCAACAAAAAGAGTTGGCTTAAATCTTATTTATACACTAAACCAAACTATATGTTATACTGTTAGCCTTTCATTTTTTTTCATGAGTAAGGATTAGGATATTTTTATAAGATGTGGAAAAAAGAAATGTCAGTGAATGTATATCATTAAAAAATAATCTAGTTCCCAACACACACTGTCACAGTGCTTGACTGAATGTGCAATCTCATCTACTAGTATTTTATTCTGTTACATGTATTCCTCAAGAATCTAAGAGTAAAAGAACAAACATACCCAGACCATATCCATCAGGTACTACTGGACAAAAGCCCCCAATCATAACTGACGGATCTGAAAGTGTAGATGTTGACAGAATGTCATAAATCATTGTACGATAACCAACATCACTGAAAAATTCAGGTGAGGTTGTGCCTCTTGACTCTGCCAGTTTCCGCATTGCAAATAAGTGACGGTCAAATCCTTGACCTGCAAGAGACACAATAAAACAGATCTGCTTGTAACTATAACAGAAGAGATTTATCAAGTTTGATTTTGATGTAAGTTAATTTTACTTGAATTAAGACTGAGAAAGAGACTGTCATTTCTAAACCTGTATGTCCACTTAACCAGATGATTGTCCTAGTGACAAAGTGCCACATTGTGTCCACACACATACAAATGTGCGTGTAAAGTGAAACCATTCATTAAAAATAACCAGTCAGAAAAAAGGAAAGATGTTTGCTTCAGCTGCCAATCTGCTCTAAATTTTACCAATGGATGACTATTATTAGAAAGGTCATGTATTTGAAAGGGCGCAAATTCTCGATCACCCCACTCTTGTTCAAGTTGAGCAGCCATTTTGAACCGAGTTTTGTCAGGAATGGCAAGTTTCGAGGCCGATTTTGATGGATCCTACCTAAAAAACTTTATTGTGTGATTGACTATAATTAACTGTAAGTGAAATTCAACCAGCTCCTACTGACATTTTGGATGTGACCATGTGATAATAATTAAAAAAAATTGGTCGGCATCAAAGCATGCATGGATTTCATGTGACACTTTCGTTCTGTTCAAAAGCATCAAAGTTTTCAAACAGTGAATATTTATACAAGAACAATTATTATTTTATATTATATTCAATTTCATTCAAAAAAATTTTATAGGATTTTATTCAAGGAAACAAGTGACAAAGTTCGACACAAGAAAAAGGTAAGAAAACATTTTATTTATTTTTGAATTTGAAATTAATAACCACAACGTTCAGTGATTAAATTTAAATAAATACTTTAAAAATGCCCCCTGTAATACTTATTTCGAAAATCTTTTTAAAATTATACAAATTATACTTGGTTTTAATTATTTAGTAGACTAGTAAAAAAAAAATGGTGAAAGCATTCGCAAGTTCAACAAAAGATAAGAAAACCTTTTATTATTTCTGTGTTTTTGAATTCAAAATAAATTTAAAATAATACTTTTAAAATTCCTTAGTATGTCTATAATAGGTAGTAATTTAATTTTTTGAAATCCATTGATAATTACAGTCACTGTTCATTTTTTAGTACACTGGCCCATTCAATTATCGGTAAGCATCAAAATAACCTCATGATAGCATCAGATTACTCAATTTCGCCTGACAGTCATCGGGTTAAACCAATAGTTTGGTTTGGTTTGGTTAATACCACATTTACTACACAGTACAATAAAAAAAAAAATCCAGCAATTTTCTTATAGATACATGGTTTGAAATTGTCATAATTACTACACCAGGAAAACGTACCACTATTTTGAATGCTTGGAATTTAGCTCATATAATTACAAAACAAATGTGTCCCAAGGGGTCATTAAAAAACAAAAACAATACAAATGATGCTCTCGGTTACTTCAGAGGCATATTATAAAAGTGAAACAAACACAAAAATAATATTTGTCATTAATCATTGCTGCACATAAATTACTTTCTTGTTGGAGTTCAAGTAGGGTCAATGAAAATAAAAATCCCTTTTATTATATTCAACACTAAAATAAAGTACAGAGAGGTTAAAAAGGTGAGGCTGATTTATTAAATGCATAAATATGCATCTGCTTAAACAAGTTGACTATAGATGAGAGATACTAACCCATTGCCGCTTCTTTTGTGAGATTGCTATGCATGGCAGAACATTCCCGAATGGAGGCTTGAATATCCTGCACAGTTGCTGCCTGCTTTGCCTCAAACACCTGCTTGCACACTTTCAAGGTAGCAACAGTACAGGGCCGCACTGTCTCTGTGCGCCCATGCTTAAAGGCAGCTGTGCTGCAAGACTCATAGGTGCCTACACATTTTCCAAACTGGCGGTAGTGAGCCATCTACACAGAAGAACAACAACCTTAACCTTAAGACCACCAAATAAAAGTCTTATAGCCAAATAAGTTTCCTTTAGGTGATCACTTTTCTGGATAAAATAATATGTTAACTGAATTCATATTTGGAAATATATGATCATAGATAACTGACTTACAATTAACAACCAACCCAAGATCAAATGAGTTCTTTCTAAAATAAATCTTACTCAGTGTCTTGATAAAATCAATAATCCTTTTAAGAATTTCAAATATTTATTTATGCTGCAGATAAGACTGATTTTATTTTCAAAAATATTTGTGAAATGTTTACATATATAAAATTAAGTTACTCTATAAAAATATCCATTTACAACAAATAAAAAGCACTCCATTATAACATCAGATCTAGTGAGTTGTTTATTCCAGGGAGGATAGTGTGGATATCTTTAGAGAACGAAAATTATTTTGTGAAGCATTAATTGAGCTGAAAAGACTTATTTGTTTTTAATGTTAGTTCAAAAAAATGTTTTCATATATTTTTATCATTATAATGTAATCCATCCAATTTTATCTTTTATCCTCTCTGCCATGAGCTTATTGCAGGCCATGTTAAATTTTCATGCAAGCAAAGCTCTGAGTAAGTAAGTAGAACCACCTCTCATGACCTGCCTGGCATCATTATACCCCCCACACAAACACACACACACCAATAGCCAATGGCCATAACCCAGTTCATTTGGATGCAGGCCTGTCTGGACATTTCGGTACTGCATGGTAGAACAGAATCAGGTAGGTAATTTTCTGGCTTAACCAGCAAGCTTGTCTCTTGTCGTTCTGTGATGGACACGCCAGAAACAGAGCATCAGTATTGAGTGAAAGTACACAGTCTCTCTCAGGAAAAGGGCATTAATTAACTGAACCAGTTCTCGATATTCATTTCTAGTTGCATATCCTTGCTGATTAAGGTGGGTATAAAATGGTGTAATGATATATATTAAGCTATAATATCTCCTTGTTATTAAATTAAGCAGTGGATGTTTTATTGATGAATATATATGTATAAATAATCAGAATCACTAAAACTGTGATATCTGATAACTGTCTAGTCTATTCACAAATGCATTACCTCTTAATGATTAATTATCTTTAAAACATTACAACTATAAAATTAGATAACAGCTTATTAGACTTGATATTTAACAAAGTTGACCGACTCTAACAGATCGGTACTTTTTTACTCTGTAACTCTATGATGCTGTGACAAGAAATGCTCTAAAGGCCACGCTTACCAAGACCCTGGAAACCTGGGGATCTAATTGCCACCATTTTCATACCAATGCCAGCCAGCCAACAGCAGATGTGTTGCAGGATATGCAGTAACTGTAGCACCAATCACTCAACAAATAGACCTGATCACCAACTTACAGTTAAGTTAGGCCTAAGCCAACGACAATCTCCCAGCAGATAGATTTTACCCTTATGATTGAATAATGCCATTTTTCTACAACAGGCAACCTTTTATTTAGTTCTTCCCAATTATATTATTACTACAACACAGTAAATTTATATCTTGTAACTTTACTTGTCTGTCCAGTTAACTTGTGTAGCATTGTATGAATGTCACAGTAAGGGGACTCGTTTAATTAGCCAATCTTGTTTTTCCTTCTATTTCTACTATGCTCATATCTCTGATGATTGACTGTACTTTAATTGTGAGTGAGAAAGTGTATGTTGTCACATAGTTTGGGTCTCCAAATGACCAACTAACCACGTCACACTCAAAATACAATCATTCAGCTTATACGTGTTATCATTACAATGAAATCAACCTATAACTCTTCTCCTTATATAACATTTATCCATAGAATATAATCTATCAAACTCAAATCTTATACTTGTTATCATTACAATGAAATCAACCTATAACGGTTCTCCATACAATATAACATTTATCCTTAGAATATAATTTATCAAACTTACAACTTTTATCTTTATAATTTATCAACCTATGCCAGGAATCACAAACTGAAGAATGCTTTATTTACAGCATCTTATTTAGGTACCTGAGTATCACACAAATATTTAGCAGGAGTTAGAAATTCCACAAGGAAATGTGAGCAGCACTTCACCCTTTTTTTCCAGCCCACTTTACCTGAATGACAAGTTGCATAACCGAGTCTGGACTGACTTTAAATTCTTTGGCAACCGTCTTGTTCACTTTTGGGGTCTCAAAGTATTTCATGTCTAGAGTGGCAGTTCGCTGCTTAAATGCTTCACGGGCTGACTGAATTGTATTCTTTACTGAAGAGTCTAAGGTAAATTCTGCAAATAAAATATATTATATAGTTGTCATTAGCCGCTATTTAAGCTGTACAAATTTAGCATTATGGAGAAAGGGACTACTATTAAGAAATTGGCAAAATGAAAATTATTAAAGAGTTATATTAGTGAACTCCATAAATAATATGCATATTATCAATTACTTCCAGTAACTTATAGTACATTTCAAAGCACAAGTATCACAACTAAAGATTTAAAAGAATGGATTTTATTGATCTTAGTTTTGCAATGAAGCATAAGTTGTCACTATTGCATTTTAAATGTTCATTTTATTTCTAGTACATGTACAAGATACACATATATGTGTCACTCCACCATGGAATGAGTCGCAAGAGGGGGAGTTATTCATCACTAAGTTTAAGTAACTTACTTTAATTTATGATTATTTTCCTACTAAAAGCTAAATTTTAAAACTATAAGAGAACAAATGTAAATTGTAAAGGTATCTTATTATGTTTGAAATTAATAAAAACGTTTTCAAGGGTGGGGTTGTGTAAAAAATCTTGCAATAAAGTGTCCAATGGATAATTTTTAAAAAAAATTTTGTTGTTTATATATCATTAAACTAGTGGGCCAATTTTTATCAAATTAAAAGTTGCTAAGGAAATGACTTACACAAAAACTTGATTTTCTTGAAATCATGTTTTGTGTGTGTGTGTGGGTGTGTGTGTGTGTGTGTGTGTGTGTGTGTGTGTGTGTGTGCGTGAGTGTGTGTGCGTGCGTGTGTGTGTGTGATACCTATCTCAAATGTTCTTAGCATTTACCACTAATAGTCTGTTTATCTAACAGTTTTCACCATTGAATTCAGCATTCAAAATACTACTAGAATTTACTAGCAACTCAAAATCGACCTGAGGGACATTAAGACTCATTCCATGGTGGAGTGACACATATTATCTAATTCTAAACTATCTATTTTTTATTTTTACCCTCAAGAAGAAATTTACAGTAAAATCAATATTTATGCAAACATGAAACTTTATTCAACAAATGTTATTTATATTCTGTTTACCCTTTCCTGAATAACATTTTTTTTTAATAATAATGAGACTATTATACTATTTCTATACTAATAAATCTGGCTATCTGTTCAAAACCACGATGAAATTACAGACATGATAAAAATCAATGTACTATTTAACAAGTTGAGCTGAGTTATCTATCCTTGAATATAGGTCATGAACATTTCTCAATTTAGTTGGGAATATGTATTCTCTGTGCAATTAAGAAGTTAATTAGTGTATTTGCTGAAATATACTAATATAATTTAAAATAAAGTGAAACCTGAGCTTTTACTACACCAGTAGGATGGTGGGTTGGGGAGGAGGGAGGGAAGGGAATGGAAGGAAGGAAGGTGTTAATTTAATGATATACTGACCTAGTCTCTGAACAGCATTGGAAGAGTCAGCTTTGGCAGGCACAGAAGTTGGATGCAAGAAGGCATTGGTGGTTGTGTCTTTAAACATTTCTTTAAAGTATCGTAACACTGCCACTCCATCGCCCCAAGAATGCTCAAAGTTCACAGCTGCTGTCCCTTGCTTGCTGATAATGAGCTGAAAACTTTTGTCAAACCACCTGCACAGCAAAATCCAAATTATTAAAAATATACAATGATGCTTTCAGAAATGTCTTGAGAAATTTTTCAACATGTTTTTCTCCTAGAATTCCAGAGACTAGAAATCCCTCATATTTGCTGTGGCTCATCAAATGACTGGAAAATTGGGTTAGTGGGGTATTATCTATTACAAATATTGCACATTTCTCCCTGTAGTGTACTGAAATATTTGTTTATAGTGGTAAACTCCAGCTATAAAATTACACTGGGCAACAACAAATTTGCTGTCTAAGATTTTTTGATGGATTTATGACAGTTTTATTGTGCTGGATCCAAAAATGACATCGGTTTTGTTCAATCAGGTCAACTTTTTTAGCTATTTTTGATTAAAGGTTTGATCTATTGCGACATTATTTATTTATTTATTTTTTTACATATAAGGGTTTCTATTTATATTATGTAAAATTATTTCTTATTTCTTTAAATAAACAAATTATAATTTGTTTTACATAATTATGAAGAGGTTACATAAGTTAATTTTTGAATAATTGATATAATGATATTTATTTCTTTAGGTAATGAAATGGAATCGGCCGAAGACATTGCAAAAATAAACCCGATGTATTTTGCTATATCTGCGGCGAATACACCATTGTTCCTACAGCAACAGGTTTTATAAAGCGTGCATACCATGCTTATTTTGATATAAAACTTGGTGATCAGGATAAAGTTTGGGCGCCACACATGGTATGCAAGATGTCACCGTGAATCTTCGTCGTTGGACTACGGGTAAGAAAATTTGTCTGAAGTTTGGAATTCCTATGGTTTGGAGGGAACCGACAAACCATGTCACTGACTTCTGCGCTATTGATGTGACTGGCATTAACAGAAAAAAACGGAGCAGCCTTAAGTATCCTGATCTTGAATCAGCACGTCGTCCAGTAGCTCATTGTGATGAAATTCCAGTACCTGAAATGTGTTCTGCTACACAATGGTAACCAGTTTGCCTCTGTACCTCTAGCTCACTCGACTACACTGAAGGAGAAGTATGAAGCGGTAAAGTATGCGCTGGAGAAAATTCATTATGATCAGCATGGATGGTTACTTTGTGTTGATCTGAAGATGGTAAACTTTTTGTTGGGACAACAGTCTGGATTCACCAAGTACCTGTGCTTTCTGTGCATGTGGGATAGTAGGGACAAAGCATTACACGAAGTAGGACTGGCCTGTATGGGAGGAATTGGTATCTTGCAAAGCAAAGAACCTCATAAACAACCCTCTGGTGGACAGAGACAAGATACTTTTCCCACAGCTGCACATTAAGCTTGGCTTAATCAAACAGTTTACCAAAGCTCTGGACAAGGATAGTGGCTGTTTCGCTTACTTGTGCCATGCTTTTCCAGGGCTGACCACTGAGAAGTTGAATGCTGGCATTTTTGATGGTCCACAACTCTGTAAGCTAATCAGAGATCCAGAGTTTAAAAACTCAATGAATGAAGTGGAACTGGAAGCGTGGAAGGCTTTTGTTCTGGTCGTGAAAAACCTTGGCAACAATAAGGCCAGGAACTATGCAGAGCTTGTTGCCAATATGCTGATTGCTTTCAGAAACCTTGGATGCAACATGAGCATCAAAATGCATTACTTATTTTCACATATGGATCGGTTTCCTGAAAATCTGGGATCAATGAGCGACGAGCAAGGGGAGAGATTTCATCAGGATATGAAAGAGATGGAGACCAGGTATCAGGGACACTGGGATGCAGTCATGATGGCTGATTACTGTTGGACTCTAAAGAGAGACATTCCTACTGCTGAGCATTCTAGAAGTTTGAAGAGACGAAATTCATGCCCTGAATTTTATGACCTAATATTGAATTTATATGTACTTACAATGTCTACTATTCAAAATGTACACTAATCAACTTTTGTAACATTTAATAAATGAATTGTGTTAAAAAAACGATTTTTTAAAAATTTAAATTATTTTTTTTAATTTAAAAACCTATTTTGGAAGAGAAATATTCACAAAAATTGCCTAATAATGTTACAAAAATGTAATCGATTTAGCTATAATATCGGATTTTAAAAAATCGAATTATATCAAAAACCTGACCTGATTAAATAAAAAACGGATGTCATTTTCAAATTTAGCAGTGCAAAATTATCCTAAATCAGTTGAAAAAACTTAGACAACTTTCAAAATTTTTTTGGTGTGACTCAGTGTTATTTATTAACAGTATATTAACAATTTCATAACACTTTTCCTAAGAAATAAGGCAAGTCAGCTCTCAGCATAGTTTATGGGATGTCAGTTATCCCTCAGTTCAGGAAATACCAACTGCTTATACAAGAAATTTACTTTAATACTAATTCCTGTTACTGAGATATTTTCACTGATACAAGCAAGCACAGTTCTGGTGAGTATGTACAGTCCATGCTCAATCATCCATTCGACGTGGAGTTATCAAAAGCAATGCAGTCAGTATTCATATGTACCTGTTTACACCATCACTGAGGAGAAAAGAGCGTGAAAGTTGCAAAGGGTCTTTGATAAATTCATCATCCAGTGCCAAGCAAAAGGCTGCCCTGTCAATCAACTTCAGATTCTGGTCATTTTTGTCTGCTGCTCATATTTTAAAGAGTATAATACATACATATGTTTATATATGTGAATCCATACAATCTTTAAACAAAATCATACACGTAAAAAAAAATGTTTTTAACAAAAAGAACTCACTTGCAAACAAAGTATATAATAACTCCAAACTTTATTCACAGTAACCAAGATACAGATGAGGAAATCCATTAGGTATAAATTAATTACCTTACTGTTTCCCATTATGATGAAAAGTTTATATAATTCACACATCACTCTGATAAGAGGGGAATCAATTTATGTTTGTTCATTAACAATTAGCAGATTGAAAGTAATAAAAAAAAATGTATGACAATACAGCTTATGAAACAAAAATCTTTCTCTATAACTATAAGCTTACTTTAAATTAGAAGTCATATATATATATATATATATATGCAATACCATGGATGAAATTTACAGCAAGAATTTCCAGTAATTTGAGCAATAAAAGAAATCATTGCATGTAGCAACATTTCACCAGTATTTCTTTTTTTGAAGCATGATCATATCAAAACAACAAACACAAACACACTTATTGCATCACTGACTACATAAAAGCTAGTGTTCAAACGCTTAAAAAAATATAAAATCATCATACATTTTCAATACAGTTTAACAAAGCAATTTTACACTATTTCACCAGCTCTACATTTTTTCACTAGCTCTACATTATTTGATTCACTTTATATATTTCACTAGCTTTACATTATTTGACTAGCATTACAGTATTTCACTACACTATTTCACTAGCATTACATTATAAGCTGTAGTTTATGACAAAAACACAATACCAATACCAATCATATACTGACCTTGGCCTTCGTTCTTTTTGTTGTAAATTTTTGTCACCTTCTTTTATTCAAATGATAACTAATAAACTCAGCTCATATAATGCAAAAAGCACAAAACAAAAAAATCAAGCTAACTGTGATTCACTTTTAGAAAACAGTAGTACAGTTGCTAAATAAGCTGTTTTAACTTCTTCAATTACTGTCTGTGAATAAAACAAAAATAAACCAATTAAAGGGAGGTAACCTATCTCCAGTTTTTAGAATATCTATAGCTGAAATGTATTTTAATTGCAAAGTATGCAGAAGCATCCTACTTCAACCCTAAATTGACAATGAAAACGTTTACAGCAAGAAAGTCTTTGTCTCAAAGGAACTGACTGCTTTGCTATTCTAGAGAAAAGTTCTTATTACTATAAATCATTGCTGATAATTATAAAATAATTTTATTTCAGGGACTGTAATGGTTAATCAAACAGATGCTGATGTACTGCCTCTGCCGAACCATAAATGACCAATAAAACTTTGCTTCAGTCAGATAGTTCTTCATTTGAATATTAGTAAGGTGCTATGCCCAGTGACATACAAGTTAATATTAAAATTAAAAATACTGCATCAGTATAAGAGACAAAAAAATCTAATATAACATTTCAGTAAACAACTTTCATAAGGACAAAAGAAATAAATAGAAAATAATGTATGTTTATTATTCAATGAACAAACAGTATGGATGAGTACAGAATTTAATATCTCCTACCAGAAGAATGTATATTACAAGTACATGTATAATGTTTCTGACAGTGACATAATCATTTCAGAGGAAGAAAATATGAACTAAAATGGGACCGTTAAGGGACTGAGGCAAGATTGTAGAGAAGCCTTTTGCTTCTATCATCTTCCCCTTGAAACTTCAGATCTTCAGTTCAGCTTAAAGTATCACAATAGGTAGGATGCTTATTATAATTATTTTAATCATTATTATAGCAAAAATGATCCTGGATAAGAGAGGTCACAGTAAGAAGCCTTAAAAAATAAATTAAAAAAATATAAATGGCACAAAAAATAATGTAGAGTATACAAAATATTAAATGTAAACATAATGTTTCTAACTTGTTATATAACAAATATGAAAGGAGTTAGTCTGAAAATAAAAATGTAAACTGTAGAAATTATAAGCAATTTAAATGAAAATAATCTGTAACTGTTATTAGTCATCAAATAATGTAAAATGTGTTTAGTTATCATTCACAAACTTACTGTTTTTTTGATTGAGTATGATTATACCATTCTGATTTTGCTAACTTCTCTCATGCTGGACAGTACACTGCCTGCAGAGCCCTCTACAGAAGCAACCTTTCATTACTGCAACATTAGCACTCAAGAGTTTTTCTTTTGCAGTAAGTGGACTCAATACTTGCAATTGTAATATCAAAAATATTGACCCTTGCAAAAAAATAGAGGACTTCACACAAAAAGATTTGAACATTAATAACAGTATCAGTATTTTGAATCAGAGCTTAAAATTGCAAAGTTATATATGATGCATGACTACATGTTCTTCTATCATTCAAACCTGTAAAATAGCCCTCCACAAAGGGCACAAGGAGGTAAATCTGCTCAGAAGTCAAGAATAATAGTTTTTCAAATAATCAGGGAATAAAATGTTTGCAAAAATGGGTGTGTCTTTAGACTGCTGTCAACCATACATTAAATGATACAAGGTGAAGCGATTAGCTATGGTGTGTCAACTGTGTTCTCTGAGAAAACCCAGCTATAGTTGTTATCATTAATTTTGCTCTCCAGCCATTTGTAGTCATAAATTTTAATAAAATAAAATTTGGGATTACTTTAAAAGTCACTTTATTGATCATTATTTTTCAAAAATTGAAGAGTTTTTGCTGTTAGAACTCTAGGATTATAGCTTTTTAAATCATAAAATGACTACTGGGGGTGGGGTTAACTCTCTGATCCAGCATGGGACTACTTCGTACCTATTAACACGACTGTTTGCATGGTATTTTTAGCAATCGGAGGTGCATACATATATCACCTCGAGTGAGAAAACTCTTTGTTTCTATTTATAATATATAAGACAAGTGGCTGCCCATGAATCGGAAACAAAGTCGCCTAAAATTTATTGTATTGGTGCTTCGTTTGACTTTGGCCACGTGTTTTAAAAATTAATTTTAGTATTGAAAATTTATTTTTTAACTTGCAGTTGTGATTTATTTATGGTAGTGTAGAATCTGTCTACAAAATAACGTTATAACGATGCAAAATGTGCTATCTGAGGTGTAAATTAATTCGTTTCAGAAGCTAGGTATCAAGCTAGGTATCAAACTAGGTATCAAACTAACAAAAGTAAGCTTCAATGGCATGTACCACTCATCAGCTGCAATAGCTAGACTGCTGAAAAGAAGTGTTTTAGACAATAATATTGACATTTCTGATGTCTTAGCTGTGATAATAATGAAAATATTCATGCACCGAGGAAGCAACAAGTTCATGCAGTTTTATCTGTTGCTATTGGGTAGGTCTACACATGTCAACAAACTTAATTCACCTGCTCAGCCAACACTGTCACATGATCAATTTTAATTATTTATGCATTAGTGTTAACCTACATAATTTTAGTAAGATTTATTATACCTCAAGATCTGTTTTTCGAAGGTAAAGGTATCAAATAATGCTTAAATGTTAAGCAGTAGGTCTACAATGATATTCATCATTCAACACACCCTTAAGTTTAAATGTAAGTGTAGGCCTACTTAACAGCTTTGTACTGGTCACTATCTAAACATTCTATCTTCTTCTGTATTGTTTTTTTTTTTAAAAGCATATTCTGGTTGATTTTATTCAGCCTTGATGATAATAATAAAACACTATCCTTGATTTCAAGATCAGTGAAACAGAAATTGCTTGTAGGCCTTATTTATTTTTTAACTTTTTTTTTTTTTTTTTTGGGGGGGGATGTGCATGCATGTGTGTGTGTGTGTGTGTGTGTGTGTGTGTGGTTGTGTGTGTGTCTTTATGCAGCAATACAAACCAAGATGTGAATACAATGTCTTTTTAATACCTTTTGTAGGAAGATATCTGATTAGATTGTTATAGGCCACTTCATTTTATATATATAATATACTGTCAAATCAAAACTTTTTGTAAAATTTTATTTATAGTATACCCTGTATAAATAAATTTGTAGGAAAATGAAAATTTTCTTCTAATTTTTCATTCTTTGAGGATATAATTCAAGCATTTTTGAAGTTAATAGAACTAGTCAGTTCCCACAAAAAATTCAAGTTTTCATATAATAAGCACATAAATATCCCAATTTTGTTTGTCTGATTACTCCCCTTTAATAGTCGGGGGGGGGGGGGGGGGGAGGGGGGTATGGACTTAAGGTATAGTGAAAAAGTTTCTAACAAATTAAAATTGCTTTTTTTCTAAAATAAACAGGAGAAAGTCAATTTTATAAATTAGAAAAAAAACACTTTTTAATTTCTTTTATTTTAGCAAGATTTTTGCAAACAGTACACAAATGATAGAAGCTGAGGTGATCAGCTATGAGTCTGTCTTTAGATCAGTGTCAACCATACGTTAAATGATAAAAGCTGAACTGATTATAATCTGTCTTTAGACCAGTGAAAACCATACATTAAATGATACAAGCAGAAATGATTAGCAATGGCTGTGTCTTTAGATCAGCGTCAACTTTACATTAAATGATGATACAAGATGTGCTCTGAAAAAGTCCATGTAAAGTAACAAGTAAAACTTGCAAATATATCACTGGCAATATAGCTTCTTTTAATCAACAATAATAAATCATAGATTATTTCATTTCTACTGCGCATAAAAATTTGGTATTTTATGCAATTAATTAAAATTAATAAAAAGTGCAATGTAATTAGCAAGTATAAAATGGTACTTACAAATACTTACAAGCTGCATCCGTATTTTGGTCCAAGTGTCCCGATCAGCTGTAGTCATAATGCCTAATGGGTGCTCTGGCGGAGGTGTAGTGTCGGACAATATATAGGTAAGGTGTGCCAAAAGCACTAACTCATCAATAATATTTCCTTTAATAAAGTAAAATTTTAATGACAATTTTTACAGTATAAATTAGTTAAAATATACAAATTTAATTATTCTCTATCAAGCATATGAATATAATATTTAAAATTCTAATTTTAAGTTCAGACGCACGCACGCACATGTAATATATGTATGAGGCATTTAATAATTCATCAAGTGATATGCTCATGTAATATTATTTCAAGAATCCTTGCTATGTATTCACAACAGATGATATTCAGAATATGGCATGCTGAGAAAGATGGGACATGACTCATACCACAACTCATGTGGTGATATTTGAAGCAATTGCTATCTAAATCAGAAACCCTCAAACCTTCTCTTAAAATTTATGCAACGAACATGTTCATTTCAAACATTTTGATTGACCCTCCCTTAGACTACATTCTAGGCTCTAAAATCCTCAAGCTAATACAATCTGACATAATCATACTCATCAACCCGATAAAAGATTTCTGACATAATCCTACTCACCATCCCAATCAAAGATTTCTGACATAATCATACTCACCTTTTTTATCAAGATTTCTGAAATAATCACTCACCATCCCAATCAAAGACTTCTGACATAATCATACTCACCATCCCGATCAAAGATGTCAAAAATGTAGAAATGCCCTTTGCGCATTACAAGTAAGTGTTTAGCAGTGGCATCTTTATACAATTCATCTCTTTCAGGCCTAAGGAAACAGTCAGTCAACAGAAGTAAATATATGAATATATAAACCAACTAAAAATATACATAATATGCTTCAATCTTTTGAACAGTAATCAGTTTTTCTCTGACCTAGTGTTAAAAAAATGTTAAATTATTAATAATCAAATTATGCCATCAAAAAGCAGTTATAAGTAATTAAATTAATAATTATAGTAGTTATAAGTAATTAAATATACAAATTATTCAAAAGAACTGTGCATGACATTTTTACGAGAGTAATAATAAAGTACCTTGGTATGCGGGTGGAATTAAAGAGGTTGCGATACTGACTCATGTCTAAAGGATAGGCGTTGTACCAGTATGCACCATACCAAGACACAAACTCGGGTAGCATTCTGCAAGTATAAGACAATGAAAATTAAAAGAAGTGCCTTTAAAATAAAGCTTTTAAAGTAAGCATATCTTCCTTTAATATTTTGTACTTTAAAATATTTTGTATCTACTAAAATTCACTGTAATTCCCCAAAATATACAAACATAAAATATATTAATGTTTGTATTATTTATGTTGTGATGGAATGGATCGAGTGTGGTTGTTGTAGTTGTTCGTCATATGGGTCACTCTAGGATGCGAGGAGATGACTGGATGAACGATGACGATGATGATAAGACAGACAAGCAGACAATACCGCTACGGCAGCCACAGCAGGAGAGAGGCAGAACACGCAACACGTGTTTTACATTTTCATAGGATCTTTATTTCAACGGCACACCGCCAGCGGACGACCAAGGATGACTCAGAGGCAGACACTCTTTCTAGTATCGCTACCAATGCCGAGACTCTAGGTGACTCTAATTGTAGTAGCTCACTCAAACCACACACGCTCATTATATCCTATTGGAGCGGCCCTCCCCGAAGCCCACGGGTTATGAAAACGAAAATCTAGTGTGGAAAGGCTTCTAAAAATAACTTTTGTGTTTCTTTACTTGCTTTCCACTATTAATTATAGCTATATGCCTAACAATTTCATAATAATTCAAATATACAATAAAACTACTATAATTATACTTTAATATACAGATCTTTTTATATATATAATCTAAAGAATTAAACCTTTAATAAAATAAAATCTGTGTTGGCGGGCTTCAGAAAAAGCATTCACACACACATAAATTGCAAAATACACAAATACAATAACATTATTCATCATACAAAAATACATCAATTAAAAATATAAACTATCTCCTTTCTAAATATATAAATATCAACTTCGATTACTAACTACCTAAAACAATATATAATAATAAAAACACGTACTCTAACACAGCTAGCGTCAATATAGCGCGCGCTTTAAAACAAAGGGAGTGGTCATAAACAATAAAAGCACGCACTCACCGGTGATTCACACTAGCGGCCGATGACCTACTTTGCTGCATAGCGTGGGGATGCGACTATACACATAGCCTACATACACGATGATGACACAAATATCTAAACAGGGGCTACATTATTCCCCCCTACTAAAAATAATCATGGTCCTCCATGATTCAAAGGTCTAGCACACCAAAGAGTCAACAAACAAATCACTAAACATACTAAAGTTGTACTATTTTAACAATCTCAAATGAAAACCTTTAAATACAAGAAATGTTCTATGGTTACTTTTGAATTCTGTCCATCCAATGCTTTATACCACTACCGAGACTTCTGATCACATCTGCTAAACCAGAGTTGCTTTACGCACAATGTAGAACAATGGGGTTGCTTTTAGGCACCTCCCCTCACTGCTACATAACCTCTAGGAGCAATGTATAATACTCACAAAATCAATACAGCATCACAGCTGTCAACTCACTAAAATTTTCCTGGAGCTTCCTCCTGCTCCTTTAAAACCTATATTGCAAACCTCAAAGGGCTTGACGCCAGTGCAGACAAGCAGGGTGCTTTTAAGCTCCTCCCCTCTTGTGCACCTACCTTGAGAGCAATATTTAAACAAAACTGCAGCATATCAGCTGTCAAAAAAAAAGAACCAAAGAAGTAACCAAAATAAATACCTTCTGAGCACCCTGGCTCCAGTACACGTAAATTTCCTATAACGCTACTCTAATTGCATCATCATACTACATTCAACAAACAAATGGGACTTAACATCACATGTGCACCCATCTCAGCCCACTCGCTCTTACTTACAAGTACACAATATGGATAAACAAATATCTGCTACACATCTAATCAGACGAGACAACACGTAACAAAAGAAACGCTTTCCAGCCAGCGTCCACAGTGACCTGACTAGCACCATATAGACCACTCACTAGGATGCAAACTATCTTTTGCCAAACCTCAGTGATGAACTAGGGCTAGCCAAGGAATTCCAAATTCCTAACCCAGCGAAACTCTAAAATAAAGATACAACTACAAACTGTATTACCACAAAACTTACATCCCACTACCTATGCAGTAACATCACATAGCAAAATAAATGCACGCCCGAATTTAGCACAATTTCAATAAAACATCTAAATATCTATATATTCTTTCTTTTTTTTTTTTTTAAAACTTAAACATCATATTCAATAATCCAAATTCGTAATGCTGCACATTATTATCATAACATTCTGACTAAATAATCATATATATCAACATACAAATTAAACAATCTATATAACGTATCTAATACTAAAAAGTCATGAGTTTAAAGTCTTTCAGATAAAAGTCATATACGTTTAAAGCCTTTCAAGTAAAACAAGTTTTTGTGACACTTTTTTTTTTTTAAAATAAAACTTGATCATATTCAATACAACTTTCTAATGCTGCACATTTTAGCCTAACTAAAATTCCAACTAAAATAATCACATAAACATACAAATTAAAATTAAAATCTACACTAAGTACTAGCACTAAAAAAAAGTCACTTTGTGTCTTTCAAATAAAGCAAATGTTTGTGACACATTTTTTTTTGTTGTTCCATTCTTCTTCTTTCTAAAAAAATGTCTAATACCGTCCATACCTTTTTAACAAAGGGCACAAAGTTTGTGATTTATTGTAGTTGAGTGAAAAATACGTCTTTAGCTTGTCCTGACCGTTTTTTTTTTTGCTGCTGTTGGTGATATTTGGCGTCCGTCATGCCACGAAGGATGGTCGTCGGCGCGTTGTTAGCGCCATGCGGTGTGCTGTCACGGCCATGTCGGCTGCCTCTGCCGTCCCTCTCTGCCATGAAGTTGGCGTCCGTCATGCCGCGATGGATGGTCGTCGGCGTTTTGTCAGTGCCATGCGGTGTGCTGTCACGGCCATGTCAGCTGCCTCTGCCGTCCCTCTCTGCCATGAAGTTGGCGTCCGTCGTGCCGCGATGGATGGTCGTCGGCGTGTTGTTAGTGCCATGCGGTGTGCTGTCAGGGCCATGTCGGCTGCCACTGCCGTCCCCCTCTGCTATGATGTTAATGGCTGCCGTCCGTCTTCTGCCGTCCCTCAGTCCAGTAGGAAAATGTTGTTTGGCATTCCTCGCACCCTTTGGACCCATCCTGCTCGCAGCGCCAATTTTGTTGTGATGGAATGGATCGAGTGTGGTTGTTGTAGTTGTTCGTCATATGGGTCACACTAGGATGCGAGGAGATGACTGGATGAACGATGACGATGATGATAAGACAGACAAGCAGACAATACCGCTACGGCAGCCACAGCAGGAGAGAGAGGCAGAACACGCAACACGTGTTTTACATTTTCATAGGATCTTTATTTCAACGGCACACCGCCAGCGGACGACCAAGGATGACTCAGAGGCAGACACTCTTTCTAGTATCGCTACCAATGCCGAGACTCTAGGTGACTCTAATTGTAGTAGCTCACTCAAACCACACACGCTCATTATATCCTATTGGAGCGGCCCTCCCCGAAGCCCACGGGTTATGAAAACGAAAATCTAGTGTGGAAAGGCTTCTAAAAATAACTTTTGTGTTTCTTTACTTGCTTTCCACTATTAATTATAGCTATATGCCTAACAATTTCATAATAATTCAAATATACAATAAAACTACTATAATTATACTTTAATATACAGATCTTTTTATATATATAATCTAAAGAATTAAACCTTTAATAAAATAAAATCTGTGTTGGCGGGCTTCAGAAAAAGCATTCACACACACATAAATTGCAAAATACACAAATACAATAACATTATTCATCATACAAAAATACATCAATTAAAAATATAAACTATCTCCTTTCTAAATATATAAATATCAACTTCGATTACTAACTACCTAAAACAATATATAATAATAAAAACACGTACTCTAACACAGCTAGCGTCAATATAGCGCGCGCTTTAAAACAAAGGGAGTGGTCATAAACAATAAAAGCACGCACTCACCGGTGATTCACACTAGCGGCCGATGACCTACTTTGCTACATAGCGTGGGGATGCGACTATACACATAGCCTACATACACGATGATGACACAAATATCTAAACAGGGGCTACATTTATGTATGTGCAGGTGAGTGAGGTAATACATGAATATGTTTAAGTAAACAAATAACACTGACTGCTGACAGAACTTAATTGGTTTTGTTCAAACTGATATAAGAACA
Organism: Sinotaia quadrata; assembly: GCA_028829895.1. Classification (NCBI taxonomy): domain Eukaryota; kingdom Metazoa; phylum Mollusca; class Gastropoda; order Architaenioglossa; family Viviparidae; genus Sinotaia; species Sinotaia quadrata. The sequence goes on along the minus strand of CM054178.1, from coordinate 18,903,390 downwards.
AATGCTAGTTTTTTTAAACAAAAAATTAATAACAAATGAATATACACATTAAATATTATATATACATCAAAATGAGGTTTGTTGTTGGTTATCATCAGGCAATCAAAATGAAACATTTATAAATGTTGATAAAACAGACAGTGTGATACAATTGAGAATAGTGGTACTATGGGCTTCAGTTAACCCAGAGTCAATGAAGTGATTCAATGGTCATATGTAAGATAACAAGCAAACAATAAAAAATGTTTCAACCAACATTAAACAACCCAAATTCAAGAGGAAATCATCTTTTCGACAAACTGGATATTAAACCTTGACTATTCTAACCTTGCATCCATAACAAGACTGAAAGTATGATACCCTAACTGGCATTAGTTACCAAACAAAATTAATGCTCATGGTTGAAAAAGGTGGTGGAAAATCTCAGATAACCATGTCAGGTGGATATATCGACATGGAGGGCAAACCAATTTAAAAACTATTAATAGCAAGTTTGGTTGGATAACATAAAAAAGTAAATATACAATAATTATCACATCACTTAGTAGCATCAAACACACTTCTCATAACAATTTCTTCATTCACATGCCTGTTTTCTGGAAAGTGCCTGTAAAGTGTAATGGTAAAAATTGTTATCAGTGATAAGTCACTTTCTTTAGTTTATGTTCTAGATAAAAATAAATCTTATTTCAATTTTTCTACTCATATAATAAATATTTTATGATTTTTTAATGAAGTGTGCAATTGTAAAGTGTAATGGTAAAATTTTTTATCAGGGATAGGTAACTTTCTTTAGTTTATGTTCTAGTTAAGAAAAAACCTTATTTCAAATTTTCAACTCATATAATAAACTATTTTTAATGAAGTTTGAAATACTATGTAATTTTATTCATTAAAAAATTAATAAAATGAAAATTAAGCAAGATATTTTAAAACTAACAATTGATATTGCTTTCTTGTATCAAAGGCACTTATTTTCCAACTTTGAAGACTAAGTTGATAAATATTTTTTTCATTCTTGGTATGTAATAATGTGGCCTTAAATTGCTGTAATCAATTTTTGGCTTATGGTATACATAATGCAAATGTAAATGCATTTATACGCTTAGAAAAAAAAACAACAGATGCACTCTAGCTATATGGCTTACTTTCTCTGATGATGACTTGTACTTTTCAACAGTCCCACAAACATAAATACATTGCCAAGAAAATCACATATTGTTATTTGATATAACACAACGACATGAATATAATACATTGTTATATGAATATATCGCATATGTTGGCATAAACACAACATACTCTTTGACAAAAACATGCATTCATTCATGTGAACATAGTGATAATTTCAAAGCAGATAAATGACGTAACTAATGTAAGAAAAAAAAACAGCTTTCAAAGAAATGGCATATTTAGCAGCATAGGAATTTGTCACAACAATTAAAAGACAACTATCTATGCTGTCTTGTATATTCAACTAACAACCAATGGGTTGGTAACTGCAAACACTTACTGCATGTCAGATGTAGTTAATAAGTTACAAGAAATATATGGCTGGATTGGTTAAAAAAATACAAAACAGTGTCGTATGTTACCAACAACTTTCCTTGGTCAATCTCAGACTAAAATCTGACTACATGCTCTAAGGGAATGAACACAAACCAGACAATGTGAGAAAAAGCCTTTTATACATCTGTTGCTAACATGAGGATGTCACCCAGAGGTATGCTAAAGAGGAGAGCTAGATTTATTGTCTAGATTTTCATGTCTGATATTTTCTTCTTTTCTTTTCTTATTTATAAATTTGCAACTAAAACAACCAAAATATTTTGCTGCAGTTTATGAAAAGATTGCTCAATTAACACAAAGAACTGTTGTTATCACAGAGCAAATTTTAACTCTTCCCCAAAAAGTATATAAAGAAAAATGTACAAACAGCATAAAAAAAGCATTATGCCTTTATTATATAAACCATTAAAACAAATACAAGCAACAAATCTTAAATATTAAAAATTTAATAGGAATGTAAAGTTAGCAATAACTATCATCAACTGCCACATACATTCTTAAATCTAATATTAGCATACAAAATTGTTATGACACTAGGTGCAATATATATCTTTAATAGTTGACAAAATAATTAAAGTCTTGGAAGTCATGAGCTACAAAAGAAAAGAATACAACTCTAATATCTATCAAACTAACAGAATAGTAAGGTGTTGTTAGTTGCAAAACATGATTGAAATATTTGCACTAGAAGGCTAGAAAATGTCACTTGTTGCAACAAAAAGCCTTAAAGACCATGTAAATACTAAAATAGGAATCTAGTTCAAACATATTTATAAAAACCTAGATAGTTCTCCAATGTTAACATCTCTCAATGGCCTGGAAAAGATTAGATGGCCAGAAACTTTTATAAATGCTATTATTTTAGAGTTAAAAGTGAAATAGAAATCAAAGCTCTCAATCTAGAATGAAATCACCACATAATGACACAAAGTGGCTAAAATTCTCTGAATTACAAACCTATCATGGTTGTTTCTTTGTTGTGCATGCAAATAAGATTTGCAATAGCATGAGACATTTCTGTGGAGCTCAGTTTCCTTCTCTAAAGTGTAATAAACTCAGTATATTATTATGGCATTTTAGTCCTCTGTATTATTATTAAACTCAGTATATTATTGTGTCATTTTAGTCCTCTGTATTATTATTAAACTCAATTGTAAAATCTAAAATCTCACAGAAACAGGTTTTGATTGCTTAAATTGCAATATTCACTGGGACTATTGCTTTGAAATCATAAATATAAAAGAACACTTAAATCTAAGCTGAATTGCAGAGTTGACCTAGATTCCTCTTCACCTAGTCTTTAATACCTGCCAAAGTGACAAGTATGATAGATCATTAGTTGTAACATATAATCATAATACCTGCCAAAGTGACAAGATCATTAGTTGCAACATAAAATTATAATACCTGACAAAGCGGTAAAATCCTGGGACATCACTAACTGCAGGACTCAAATGAAAAACTTCTGGTGCCAAAACCTCTTCTCGTAGACTTCGCATGAATCGAGCTGATGACATGACCATGTTTGCAGCTCGTAATAGCTAAAGGCAAGAAAGCCTTCCTTACATTAAATAATATTAACAATAACAAAGAAACATCTAAGTAATAGAATTAGTGTAAAGTTAAAATTTTAAATATAATAAAAACTATTTAAGTTAATCTTTTGTCAACTTTCCTATTTGTTTACTTCTAAAATTGCTAATAATTTCAAGATCATATTCTTGGCATAGATTTGCATAAAAAGAAAATGCAATTATATGCTGTAAGAAATTATTACTTTCCTCTCAAATACTACACAGATGTATTAGCATTTTATCAAAGGGAGCTAATGTACAGCACTTTTATTGCTAAATAAAGATGTAATGTCTGAGCAAAACTGACTATTACTATTAGCAGATTTACTGTACGCACAAGTTACCTACAAATGAAATTTTTCTTTGGTTCTGGTAATGTATCGAAAGTTGAAAAGTTTTAAATATTCAAAGCAAGAAACTTGATTTCTTACAATTTACTTATGAAAAGAAAAAAATACAATGCTATTTCAATGAATATGATTTTCAGATTGGATTACTGATCATTTTCAATTTATATCCCATAGAAAAACATACCAGCTTCATCTACCGAATTAGGATTTCCACATTTCTATACTGAATTGCCACAATATATGTACTTTTTTCACATTTCTCTCCCATATGTCAAAAACTATATAATGTTTTCACAATCTATACCCAAACTACGTACAGTTTTCACACATCAATATCTAAATGCAACAATCTATAATTTTCACACTTCTATACCTAAACATCACATGCTATGTACTGTTTTTACACTTCTGTATCCAAATGCCATAAACTATACAATCTTTCCAAACTTCCAAATTTGGGTGCTATTATTCATTAAATTAGGTTTTAAATATCGATAAATTTATGCCACAATCTTATATTATTATGCATTAGTGCTGTCAACCGGGTACCCATTGCCGTGCTAATACCCAGGTAGTAAAATTGTGAATGGGTTCCCGTGATAATGCGATCGATATGTCTATACACCAGCTAGGGTACTGCACAGCTGAGGATGAGGCACAAAAATGGGTAATGCAAAGGTGGTGCAAAGAAAACTGACAGAGTGAGAGCAAGGCAATCACGCATTAGATGAGTGAACTGATACTGGTGGCTCGATTTAGCACACTCCCGCTCTGGTCACACTTGCAATCCTGCATGTGGATGTCATCCTGCTAAATTGTGCCGGTGTTGGAAAATAATTCCTCCCCCAAATAGATTCATTATTCATTATTATTCAGATTCATACAGTAGATTCATTTTAAAATCTCCGAGAGGAGAAAATGGTTTCTTTCAGATTAAAATAAAATCATCCATGGTTGTAAAATAAATCCACCCCAAAATAAATTCACCTAGGGGTTAAAAAGATTTAGACTTGATCAATTAAATTTACGTTGTAGCTTCAATTTTATAGGCCAAGCTATTCCGTAATTCTATGTTCTAGGCTGCTTCCGTTGAGTTGTTTATAAAAATCTAACAGTTTGAGAATTGTTTTGAGTGCAGTTAAACTTGCATCTGAGCCTCGCCCCATCATGGCTGTGTCATCCAGTTTCATGACGTCATACTGCAGAACCCTGTTGCCTTATGCAGTGCATTGTTGTCTCATTTGTGAAATATGAACTTTAGACTAATGTTAAAATTCATGCCTATTTTGTATGTGAACTATTGTTGAAGTGGCCCCATTTTTTTGCCGCATAAGAATTGTGTAGTTAACCTTTATTTTACATTTTGAATTTCATCATTTTCATCCCCCCTTAAATACCCACAGATTGTATGATATTGGAAAGATGAATGTTTGACTAATCACTGTGCGAAAGAGTAGTGCCCCCTTTAAATCAGGGAATAAACAACCTGATAAACAACCATCCTCAACTATTTGTATTTATTGTATTTATATTGTTTTGTACCATTCGTCTGTTCGTCTGTTTATTCGCTCACAGCATACACAGCCAATAAAATGTTCCTTTGCATGACATAATAAAACTGGGCCCCACCCAAACAGCAATGTATGTCATTGTGTGTCTATGTAATAACCTGACACAACATATTACGGGCACGTCACACGGGCTTTTCTTGGAGATACACCGGAGCAAGCAAAACAGACTTCACCCTTTGAATCTCTAACTTCAGCTCGAGCCAGCTTCACATGGTGTTTTGTGATAGCGATGAAATTCTGTCGGCGAAGTTTAATTTATATAATGATTGATCATATTAAAAATAAAAGTTTGTGTTGTACATATAAAGATCATAAAACTAAGTCACTAGATGCACAACATTGGCTACTGTGTGAAATAGAGTGTATGCCTAGTGGTTAAGTAGCTTTGTGTAGAGATCACGAGTTGCGATGGAGATTATGCTAATTTTTGAACGGGCACCCATTAAAAATCTGGACGGGTACCCGGCAGCTTTAAATTGACAGCCCTATATGCACACATACATACACATACATATACAAAACAAATGTGACTATCATCCAAATCAGGTTTCACACTTTTATACCTGGGTATTATAATCAGGTCTTGGGTCATCCACGAAAGCCATATAAGGGTTGTGTGTCATAACCACTGGACGCCTATCCTTAAGGTACATATCAAACCATGGCCCTAGATAGAAACACAACCACACTAATATAAAATGCTTAAAAAGCCCTCTAACTCTAACTCTAACTAAAGTGATCAATTTTTTTCACAGCAAACAACACATGAGTAAATAGACTTAAAACAAAATGAAACTCCACAATGAAGAGAATTAATACATTCCAAAGATATCATTAGAGAGTAATACTTTAATGTATAAAACACTACTAAACAGCTTATTTATATATTAACTTGGAATTAGAAAGAGAAAAAGAGAATTCAATAAATCACATTTAGTAAATGCTCAATCGATAATACACATTATTTTTTTTATTCAATCAATGAACTGTGTATCAACTTTAATCACATGTTCTTAAAACGAAATAAATACTTAAGATATCATTTATTTCTAAACTAACATACTAATGACTATGTTGTGGAGAAAGTTTGCTTGTCCCTATTTATAAACTTAATTATTATATAGTGTGTTAAACGTCAATGTGACATGACTTTTAGGTACTGCACATGTCAATATTTTTATAAGTACCAGACTTAAAACAACTCACTTAAAGAATATGTTAGAACTTGTTGATGTAATCCACACCAGTCCTGAATGGATAAGTAAATTTTGCTAACAAATAGTTTAAGGTTTACAAATAATGAACTAGAGACTGAAATTTACCTGTTGAAGAAAGTTCTATACTCTATCATTTTGGTTTTGACATAACTCAAATCTGGTCATGAAAAGGTGGTCATTAGTTTAATGGTGAGTTAACTGATTGATTGAGAGAGTATGGACTTAGTAATATTTTGTGCACTTTGCTATTGATATATTTGTAATTTAATGTGAAAAGACTATTCTTTCGTGAGTTGTGAATTATGATACTTGTAAGTAATATGTTAAATATATGACATTGCTTCTAGTAGAAACACAAACATAATTGATTATATTGTATTTATTATATTATACGGATGTATCGGGCTAATAAAAACTGTTGCAGAAATTGTAAGTTGAGAATGATTGTTTGAAAGAATGGAGAATAGAGATGATTAAACTTAGAACTTAGCATTGCTCTCTGACATGATGTTTCAGAAAGGAGCAAGCCTTTTTGTTCTTATTTGTATGCATGTAGTGGATTCGAGAAGTTTCCCTAGATTGTGGCAGTTGCATTGATTCACTGCACCCTGTTTGTGTGCATCAGCAAGCGTGTCTGACTCTATCATGGAAATTTTTAGCAAAAGGAGTGCTACATGTTCATTACTGTGATAGCCTACTCGAGAAGCTAATATGACGAATATGTGCCTAGATTAGTCTGGAGGGATCTACAGTGTTGGAACATTGTACAAAGCGCTTAGTAGAACATGTAGGATGTTGACTACTCTGTTATGTACAATAAACTTGTGACACTGTTACAATAGCGTTTGAGTGGCTGTGGCTTACGTCATTGAACAGGTTATGTACAAACTATTATCATATCACTCTAGGACTCCATTATGATAAGAATAACCCTGTGATTTATTTTTGATACTAATCTGACTGCTGAATCATGTGTTAGGATATATTTATAAGTCTGAATGAATATTAGAATTATTTGAACGTTCTTTCATGGAATATTGCTGTCAAATAACCTTTTCATTGTATTTGTATATATGTATATTTGATTGTTGATTTAATAAATTTAACATATTAAACTATATGTTGGAGTAATAGTGGGTGGATGGGGGTCATTAAATATAAATAAAGATGGATTTTTAGTACTCCTTTAGTAAGAAATTTCAACCTACTGAAATACTGTTTGACAAATAAACATCTATCTTACTATTGTGGAAAGAGAAGACTTTTACTACACATGTTTAATCTGCCAAATGAGAGACAAGCAGTTTTTCTTGGGAGAATTATTAATAAACATGAAGATTTCTCCATCACTTTTAATTAGTTATGGATGATTAATAATAATAATAATTATAACCAGTGACAATGGTGTGCATGTCAGTCTAATTATGAGTTTTCATTTTAATTATTTATTTTTATTTTAAGGGATCAAAAGAGACAATACCAGAAATGTAGCTTGTGTGTTTATTTCTCTTGTTTTGGGCCACCAGCTCAGCATGTAATTCTGAAATTAAAAAATGAATAGTTTCAGCATGATGGTGACAAAGGGAAAATGATGGAAACAAGCATATCTACCTGATTTGGGGGTCTAAAAAAAAAGAGTATAGCTATTTTTCATGGAATGATATATTACTGAAAGAGGCAGATTCTATTAATTCCAGTATGCAATGTGTGGTGGAGTAAATTTGCCCATCCCCATTTCTAGACAATTATTATATAAATTTCTGAAGTGACCTGATCTTGGATACTCCTTATGATGGTAAAGAGTTTGAGTAAACACTCGAGTTGAGAATATGCTAGAAATTGTTGATGCAATGCAAACCAGTTTCAACTGGATGAGTAGTTTTATTATCCAATGGTTAAGATTTATGAGAATGAGACCAGCCAATGGGCTGAGATAAAAAATTTAGAGAATTCTATGCAGTAGAGAATTCTATTGTCTGATCACTTGAATTTGGTGGTTGCAAGAAGTCCAGTCACAAAAGGCAGCTGTTAGCTTAATGGTGAGTTAAGTGACTGATTGAGAGAGAAGAGAGAAATAAATATTTTGTTCATTTTGCTATTGATATGTTATACTTGTGTTTTACGTAAAGATATAGTATGTGAGCAGACTATTATTCTAATTTTTTTTACTTTTATTCCTAATCACATTACTTTTATCTATAATCACCATAATTTTATTCCTAATCCCTCCACTTCTATTTCTAATCCATTTACTTTTTTATTCCTGATCTCTTTTCTTTTACTATCAATTCCTGTACTTCTCTTCACTCTGTATGAATTCTTCATCTGTATTTTGATTCTGAATTCCTTTACTTTTATTCTCATTCCTTTTGTCAGTTATCTTTAGGAATTCTGCCTGAAATTATACATTTTACTGACTAAAATCTGGTTTCAATAACTTAATGTCAGAATTCTTTCTACTTTTCTCCCTTTCACTCATTTCAGCATGAAATTAACAAAAATTTAATTATATTTTAAAATCTTTAGTATTGCATAATCTGTAGGGCAAATGCAAGGGATTCACCATGATAAGCTGTTGAGCAACAATAATAAGAATACCCTCATGTAATTGGGGTCTGCTTATGACAGTAACATGAACACTATGGTGAACATAATGAAGAGATTAAATCATTGGAGCATTCAAGTGCTCCTTCCTTTCAACCTTTCTTTCTTTAGATGCATTTGCACACTCTACAAATATTATCAGATGTTATATAGTGCACTTGAATCACCTTTGCCCTCATTTTGTTGAAACTTGGTAATGACCTGTTTGGTCTTAGCATGCTGTTCATCACTGACCAATGGGAGAAGGGCCTTTAGGAAACGTTCAATTGTTTGTTCTAATTTTGGAACTGGTAACTGAGGAAGACTTCTCTGGAAATGGTAGGTTGGAACTGAGCTTTTCGGCAGGTAGTTCCGTTCTCCATTTGCCCTTGAAATAACATATTGAACAGGCAGGCAGTTAAGCAATAGAAATAACATATCCAACCAGCAGCCAGTTAAGCTCTTGATACAATGCATTCATCAAGCAGCCACTTAAGCAACAACTATAATATACTCAACAAGCAGTCAGTTATGGAATGGATATAACATACTCAACATACAGTCAATTATGGAATGGATATAACATACTCAACATGCAGTCAATTATGGAATGCATATAACATACTCAACAAGCAATCAAATCAAGTGCTGGATACAGCATTCAACAAGCAGCCTCCTATACACTAGATAAAACACAAAGCAAGCAGTTTAGCACTTGATATCATACTAATTAATATAAAAGCTATGTGATTCATATTTTATATGAGAATTAAAATAAAAATAGGTAAAGCCAACAATGAATAAGACAAATGACATTTAAATGTATGCATTAACTGATTCTCAATTCTTCACTTTTTCTTTCTGAAATATGACATTAATTTATCAAAATCCTTTAGTTATTAATATTATAGTATTATGAAGGATTCAAAACAAATGGAGATGTTCAGAATACTGAATTAAACTAAGAACTTGACAGTGATGCAGAAAAGAGCAAGCTTCCAAAATTATGAATTGAATTTTTTTTTTAAACTGGAGACTGCGAGTGAGAGATATTTGTAAGCTGGTCAAACTATTCAACCATTCTGACTTAGGTTAAACTACAAAGAATTTCAAAATAATATTAAAAAAGTTAAGATTTTGTAATAATTTCCAAGTGAAGATAATGAAGTAATGGAAATATTAATGTAGTATATTAACTTATTAAGTCTAGCAAGCAAACTTGAAGATTTTTGTGTGAACTCAGGTGTGACATAAAAAATTAATAAAGATAATTTAATTCATTTTCAATTTCACTTTAATTATATTATGTTTATTATTATCTTTATAACTGCTATTAAGTGCTGATTTATGAGTGGTGAAGTTGTCTTTTGAATATTTATTCATCACAAAGTAAATTTGATAACAGTGTCCTAGTTAAGTGAAGAATATTCAGACACCAACTATTAAAAAAAAAATTGAATACTTCTTTCTTGAATCTTTGGGCATGTTTCTACATTTAGTGTAAGTTATTTGACAATTTAAGGAAAATAAAATTAATCAGTCTACCTGTAAACTGGAGACTTATGGTAGCAAGCTTTCTTAAACTGAAACAAACAGAAAGTATTAAACAAGTAAAATATTGTTAACAATTACTTATATATCATCATTGCCTTTCACATAAAAGGACTATAAATTCATTGAAACCTTTCAAATAGGAATTGTACTTTACTATTATATATATATTTAATAAGATTAAAGATCAGTTCAAACAGAAATTCAATAGTGTTGGAAAATAATAAACAGCTGAAAAATGTGTCAATATACATTTTAGTCAAGGCTGCAGGAAGACAGCTAGAAATTTGATGGATATTTGATTTATTCCTGTAACAGATGTGGAGTTAAGCAGGTCAGAGTTTTCCTCTCTTGAGTCTGAGGATCTAAAAACTTAAATTATTTTGTGTTATCCATTTAGAATCTGTGTGTGTGTGTGTGTGTGTGTGTGTGTGTGTGTGTGTGTGTGTGTGTGTGTGTGTGTGTGTGTGTGTGTGTGTGTGTGTGTGTGTGAGTTGAGCTAGGAGTGTGAAAATTTTCAAGGAAGTGTGATTTTCTTCTTGGATGAACATGGAGGTCAGGATTTACCCCAATCCTTACCCCATCCAACTCCTTATATATAAGATGGGCTATTAATATATTCATGTCAAAGTTCAACTCAAAACCCTAATGGACCCATATTAAAAATTAAATTATTTATATTATATTTAATATCAATTTTGATTAATATCCAAGAAAGGCCTTTTTCCTGCGAGTTTTTTTAATATTTCTAAAACATGTAAAGAGTATTTTACTTTTTAAAGTTTGTAAAATAATGCTACAATTGGTTAAAGTATACATATTCATTTAAATTTACTTATCTGAAAAGTGCCCTGTGTGGTACTAAACATAGTTCAATTCAATGCATAAAAATCTTATTTTGTTATTCAATTCATCGGTTCCATTTCATTCCTCAAAACTAAATGTGGCGAGAAAGGCATTAAGCTAACAGTAAATAAACTTTAAACTTAAAGTTGCAAATATTATTTTACACATTCAGTTTACCGGCATAAGATCATTTAGCTTTACTGTTAGGATTAGTACTTAAAACAAACCATTGTTCTAGCCGAAAGCAAATCAGCTACTTACGAATAAATGCCTATATTTTGGTTGAGCAAAAAGTTTGGAAGTCGTTAATTTAAACATTTTAAAGTAATAATAAATAGCTTCTGATGTCTGTTGGATCTGAACTGGACCTTTCCCTGTATATGAGCGGCCTAGGATTTTAACAGACAGCGCAACCTAACAACTGAATAAGTCGGTGGAGTGGCTCCCCTTTCGAAAATAGATCTGTAATTAAATGTACTTATTGTATTTAATATTGCTGGTTAGAATTTGCATTATTAGTTTTACCGTTTGCGACAATTTCAACCTACTTTCGGCATTCATAAATCTGGATCTAAAAGAGGCCGAGTGGGGAAACCTATCTACGATCTCTGCTGGATGTTATTATATCCGCCTTAACGGTCGGTCATAGATCACTGGGAGGTGGAGGTGTTGGAGAGACGGCGGCTGGAAAGCACTTTATATTATATTTTTTTATATTAAGAAAGCACTTTACATTATTTGAAATCTTGTCTTTTTAGAGATTGTATTTTAGCTTCTTTTGTTTTGAAAATTAGATGTGGGGAAACATTATGAATCGATAAAATAAAAGATTTTCGTGATATGGAGTTTTGAAACAGTGACAATTTCTTTGACCGTGGCTTCAACTGTGGTCATGCTGCTTGCTCAGTACATTTGATGATGTTTCATAAGGTGGTGCTTACACTAGCATGATGTTGAAAGTTGTGTATGTAAATGGTCTTCAATCTTTTTGTAGATGCCTGAGGTCTTTTCTTTTATTATTGAGCAACTCCATCTGTGTCTGGCGTGGCAAAGTCCAAATTTAAAAAGTCTGCAAGGCATAAATATGTGATATCCAGTCAAATGCACTCTATCTTCTCCTTGATATAATATGCTTCTACAATATTTGATGTATACAAAGTACTTTTAAAACCGATATATTAATGCAATCCCAAACGTCTGTGATAGCATTACAGACTCAGTAATGCCTTGATATGTCGCCGCTATACCCCGGGGTGACTTTGTAATAATTCTTCTTCTTTACGTTTACTTCTTTTCCCCACAGAAATTGCACGGAAACTCTACATGTTCTCAGTTTCTGTACAGTTCCTGTGGGGCCTACCTCCTTACTCTGTTATTCTAGGAGGGTAGTACTGTTAAAAAAAAAATGCGGAAGATTTATGAAAGTTATGGAATTAGTTTTACAATTGCCTGTCATTGTAATAATGAATTATATCAATTATGTGTAACTAGTTATGATACAAGACATCTACTGTGCAGAGTATGGGTCAATGGTTCGATATGCATATCTGCAACTGTTGCCCAGATATACTGGTTTACCTCCGGCCACTACTCAGATCTCACTGAAAATCAATGTTTAATGAATAAATATATGACGATTATAAATAGACGAACAGAGGACAAGACATAATCATTAGACTATCACTTCCAACTATGACAAACAAACATAGAAATTACTTCACTAACAAATATATGTTTAAAATAATAACAAGAAATTTAATAAAAGAAAAATTAACAAGATTTAGAAAAACAAGAGTTCATCCTAACCTGCTACACAGTAGTCATGTTCACAATCAGCACTTAGCTTAGGCACTGCAATGACGTCACAGTCTTGTAGACTTGAATCTCCTGATCAAAGTCAGAATCATGCCAGGGACAAAGTAACCAAGATAAAACAGAATGGCCACGCAGGCAACCAGCCAAAAAGACAGCCAGCTACAAAACTCACAACTACAGAAACAAGCCCCCAAAGCTCAGCAGTCAAAAACAAAAACAAAAACCCTGCAACACAAGCAATTGCAAAGCCTAACTGTCCAGTCAATTGCTCTATTAATAAATGCTAATTTTGGCATAAACCTCTGAAATGTTAACATGTTCAAAATAAAACAGAGCATATAACATCCTAATAAAACCTAACCATTCGTACAATACAAAGACGTTTTACCTTAGGCAGCCAAGGGTTTTGCTCTCATATACAACCCATCCTCGGGAGGGACTCTCCCAGTTGCCATCCAAAGACAATTTCAGGAATGAGTGAAGATAAAAATTCGCTATGAGTCTTTTATCACCCTTAGGATCACACCTGCACCTATTAGACATGCTTTCAATCCGACCAATTGCTTAGCGCTAATACGGATTATGCCTTTCTAATGACTTCAAAACGCACATGCTGACCTAGCTAACAACGCTTTCCATTGTATACCAAAACACACACGCGTGCCGCAAAACATAATCTCTAGCTAGCTTATTGGCCATTGATCACGCAACTTAAACAACAAACACTCGATCACCTATCTAAATCTACCACCATGCACCCTCATTTGTTTAGGACCTCACTTTTAAGTCAACATGAAGCAATATGCACACATCATTCAAATTACAATAATTTTCAATTTAAATATGAAAATTTATATAAAATATATGTGAAAATTCCTCATCACCATACAACAGTATACATTACCCTTATTATATAACCCATGGGAATGGGTGCAGAGTCAATTTGGATCCGACATGTGTAAGAGGAGGAAGGACATCCTATGGGATTTTAATAATATATAAATTAAGATTACCATTCACTAGATTTGAATTTTACTAGTTACTTAAGTGTGTGTGAGAGTGTATTTTGTAAATCAGCCAAAATAATAAGCTCACCAGTACAGCTAAGAGCATGCATGACTGTTGTAGAGATATTTTAAATCATACTAGTGTTTTAAGGGTACTGATATTTCCAGCTGTATAAAAAAGAAAAAAAATGTATAGTGGCCATAGGTGACTTAGTGAAATGCAGTGAAGAAGCACATATTCAGGCAGAAGCAATGGGATTACATTCACACAATGAAAGGCAGTTTGTGTAAAATATGTACTTGAGAAATTGGAGAAAGAATTATGTCATAAAATTAATTTAGTAACAGTGTTGAGCGAAATGATAGAACCCTTAAGAACACAGGTACTCAGTATAATGTCTAGACTTTGGTGAAAGCACATGTAATAAATTTGAGGAATTTGATAGAAAGAACAAAGAGTTAGTACAAGTGTATTCCAAAATTCAGGATCTAACCTTACATCTTGAAAGACTGAAAAATAAAGAATGGGGAAATGAGAGGTTGGACAATTTAGAACTGGGTCAGGGACCGCGCTCTTTCCTAATTGTTATCACTTTCATCCACAAAATTATGCAGTTCCCCCTGGTCTCGCAATGGGGAAACAATTCGAAATAAGATCAACCCACGTGTTCCTTTACGTTCCATTAATTTTATTCTTCTGTCTGTTGTTGTGCTATAGGATTAAGATCACGCAGCAAGTGACGTCGACTGGTTTCTTGTTTCCTCCGTTTTGTTTTTTTTTATTCTCATTTTGAAATAACAATTTGGACCAGGAGAATGGTTCCTCAGTATTCTACACGTTTAACCATAAAATTGAATTATTTATTCTTGAACCAAAACAGCAAATTGTTGTAAATTCCAAAATGAGCGTGGGCAGGACTGTTGATGAAAAATGGGTCGAGAAATACTTGCTAGGGAAACTGGGTTAGTATAGTTGTCAATTGAGATTCGGTTCAAGTAGGGGGCCTATTACGTTGCACATGTGATATTTCTATCAATCAATAGAAATTTTCTTTGTCGTAGCGAAGTGATTAAATTTACTTATTCATGCAGTGAAGTTTTTCAATGGTCATATTTGCAACTAGAATACATTATTTCAAAAAGTATCGATAACTATGCAACGAAATAGGTTGATTAATGTTTAGTATAGGTCAGGAAAACGGAATGATTGTGGAAAAAAGTAAAATTCAGGAGGTTTTCCAACTTTAGTCTTAAAATATAGAAAACCAAAGCAAAGCAATTACGAGAGGGATGCACGACCACAAGAGTAAAATGCAGACGCTCCTTCACAATTATGGTACATTTTGATGCGGGTCGACCAGTAGTGCAGCTCGGGGTCTTGCGGCCCACCCCCGTAACCACCCCAACCTAGCGATTTAAAATAATTTTAAATGGTAAAGTGGAGTACTGTAGTGACAAAGCGATTCTAATAACGAGACATTATATGTGGAACTGAAGAGTAGTAAACATTACTAAAGAAATAAACCTCAGCTGACAATTAATACCAACATCTATAGTTGCATTCGCCCATCCATACGTCACAATGAGACAAACGTTACTGAAATATAATAATATCATGAGTGTTGGTGGCAAATCCTATTGCCTAGTATATGCACAATAATTTGTTTCAGAGAGTAGAAATAGATATCAATTACATACTCTTAACAATGTCATGTTGAAACCTATTTTTAGAACAGATGTCACATAGAAAGGCAGAGAAGACAACTCCTACACTGTTTTCTAGCCGAGACAACAGATCATTAACGTTATCAAAACAAAAAGAATGAATATTGTGAATAAGGTCAGTAAGTAACAAAAGGTCGTTGCTGATAGGAACTAGATTTGAATCAGCAAATCACAGTTGCGTATGAGTGGTCAGTCAATATTGTATCGCTAGACTGCTAGAGTGTGGTCAATCAGTACTGAATCGTTAGTGAGTATGTGGTCAGACAGCACTGTACCGTTACTGTATAATACATCAATGTTCAGTCAACACTCTAATGCTACTGTATGTTTTGTCAGTAACACAGTAATGTTAGTGCATAAGCGGTCGGTTAGCACTGTATCGCTTGTTTATGTGTGTTTAGTCAGCACTCAAATACCAGTGAAAAATATTAAAAACTAAACTAAATTAAACTACTAGTGCACAAAGTGAATAAAGTAATAAAAACGCTATAGAATACAGTGGAAATTATCGCACACAAAGACAATATCGTACTAGATGAAAGCTATGTTAAAGTGCTCTTGTACAAAACTGAAGTCACTACTACAACAATAGTGTGCAAAATTTAAATATTTTCCACTACATTAGTGTAGTTTACAAGACTGAAATCAGTACTACAACAATAGTGTAAAGGATTTAAATAATTACCAAAACACTAGTATAAAAGACAAATCAGTACACAAAACTAGCATACAACGCTAAAATCTGTACACACCACTAGCGTATAAGACTGATATCAGTATCTGATGTCAGTCTTGTACACTAGAGTTTGAGTACACTAGAGTCTAGTGTACAAGACTGACATCAGAATCAAACACGCGTTCAGGACTGATATCAGAATCACTTGTGTACAGGACTGATATCAATATCAAATACTATTGTACAGGACTGATATATGCATCAAACACTAGCATACATGAGTTATATCGTTATTAAACACTAGCGTACAGAACTGATATCATTATCAAACACTAGTGTACGGACTGATATCAGTATCAAACACTAGTGTACAAGACTGATAACAGTATAAAACACTAGCATACATGACTCATATCAGTATAAAACACTAGCGCATAGGAATGAAATCTTTACAATACACTTATGTACTAGATTGAAGGAGTAAAACACCAATGAACAAGATTGATATCGGTATGAAAACACTAGTGTACATAAGGACTAAAACACTAGCGAGCAAGATTTATATGACTATCAAAACACTAAGGAACAAGATTTATATGACTACCAAAAACACTAGTGTGCAAGATTAAAAATACAAGAGCTCATGTAGGCAAATACGATTTTGAAAATTTTATCTCTGGCAAGTCTTAATTCAAAAACATTTGCTCGTGCCATGAGGTAGAAAATCAGTAATATTTCATTTTCGATGTAAGCTACAAGTCAGTATCAAAGCAAGAACTGTGTACAACTACGATTTTTTCACAAGTCAGGTCATTATGTTGTAAAACAGCTATACCAACACTAGTCACGAATTATGTGGTGAGACATCTATACCATCAGTAGTCATATATTATGTGGTAAGACAGTTATACCATAAGTAGTCATATATTATGTTGTAAGATATCACTGTTTGTCATGGCACCATGTTGAAGATAGCTATAATACTACTGGTCATTAAAATATCACTACTTCTCATGATTTTATGTTGTAAAACATATACATTACTACCAATGGCATTATGTTATAAAACAACCATAAGTCATCGCATTATGTCGCATGACAGCTATACAACTAACGGTCATTGTATTATATTGTAAATCATTTTTTTCACTACTAGTCATAGCATTGACAGCTACATCAATTTTAGTTTTATATATAAATATTGACTTGTAATCAGATATTTTAGGGTCGCCTATCCCACTATAAGTTAATATTACGTTGTAATGATATAACACTTCTAGTCATTGTATTATGTTGTAAGTCAACTTCCTCTCCATAAGTCAATATTTAATCTGTAAATCAACTATCCCACCACTGATCATTACTTGTATTATAAGACAGACGTATTAGTATTTGTCATTGTAGTGTGTTGTAAATTTACTATTTCACTACTAATCATTATTTATGTTTAATTCAACAATTTCAGTACCAGTCATTATTTGTGTTGTAAAACACCTGTCTTTTTCTAGTAATTATATATGTTGTCAGTCAACAATCTCACAAGTCATTATTTGTGTTGTAAAACACCCGTCTTTTTCTAGTAACTATATATGTTGTCAGACAACAATCTCATAAGTCATTATTTGTGTGGTAAAACACTCGTCTTTTTCTAGTAACTATATATGTTGTCAGTCAACAATCTCACAAGTCATTAGTTATGCTATACATCAGCTCTTTTCACTATTAGTCATGGTATTATGGTGCACATCAACCTCCTCTCTACTAGTCATCGTTTACAAGCCAACTGTCTTTCTAAGAATCATTATTTATGATGTAGATAAACTATTTCACTGTTAATAATTGCGTTTAGATGTATATCAACAATCTCACTCCTAGTCACTGTATTATGTTGTTAATCAACTTTATCACTTCTACTTATTGCATTACGTTGTAAGACTGTTTTATCATTAATTATTGGTAGCACTATCGCTTCATTAAATCATCTATATCACCTCTAGTCACTGTATTATAAGTCAACTATCTCACTAATAGTCATTGTATTGTGGTTAGCTATCTTACTAATAGTCATTGTATTGTGGTCAACTATCTCACTAATAGTCATTGAGTTGTGCAGTAAGTCAACTATCTCACTAATAGTCATTGAGTTGTGCAGTAAGTCAACTATCTCACTAATAGTCATTGAGTTGTGCAGTAAGTCAACTATCTCACTAATAGTCGTTGTATTGTGGTCAACTATATCTCACAGTGTTTGAAGTCAGTGCTGTGCACATGCACTTTCTGAGAAAACACATCTGTTGACAGTTCTGAGGCATGTACTTTTCTGCGTCATTACCGTTTAGAAAGCACAACACACACACACACACACACACACACACACACACACACACACACACACACACACACACACACACACACACACACACACACACACACACACACACAAATTCCATATTATATCGTTTGACGGAAAAGTGCTATCTTATGAATGAATACATGCCTAGTGTTAACGACCCCAGTGTATACTCTTATTTTTCTCCGCACTTTTTTCCAGCATGGTCAGATTTTTATACATGAGAAAGAAACGCTTTAACTAATCCCACTAGTGATTGCAAAACAAAAAACAAAAAAACCCAGAAACAGCACACTATATATATATATATTATTTGCTATATGTGTGGTGGCAGGGGGAGGATATTCGCAGCTGCACAATGAAATAAAACCATTCGTGACCGATTTTTAAATTTTAAAAGACTGTTGTTATTTATTTAACCTTTCATTGGTTTTTGCATTGGCATGATTTGCCCCGCGCTCGGTGTTGAACAACTTCTGTAAAGCCAAGGGCTGATAACATTTGTCTAGCAGGTCTCCCACACACGCACACCACACCCTGTTAAAAGAACACACCGACCCTTTATTACGCAGTCCATGAAGTCGAACGATGTCAGCGCCATGTTTGTACAGCGTCTCATTCGTCAAAACAACAAATTGCATAATGGAGGTCGGAAGGGTTCGGTGGTGGACAAGGAAGACCTCCCTCCTCGCACACTATTGGTTTAGAACTCTTCCGTCACCATAGTTACTATAATTATAACGAAATCGTTGTGACAATGGGTATGCTAATAGTGATTGTTCATAGCACAGATCTTTATATTACCGGAGTACGTATATGGTACGTAATGTCACTATGATCATAGTCCTATATTATAGGATTACAAATATGATGCCATCATGTCAAATTGAGCATAGATCTATATTATAGGATTGCCAGCAACGCAGAATGTGACTTTTACAATAATCGTGTATAATACGAGCATTGACTTTTGCCAAATGTCAAAGTGACCGTTTACCTAAATTATAGGATTTGCCAAACTGGTGCAGATAGTTCACTTTAGTCAAACTATTTTAAATATAATCATATGGCAAACTATTCACTTTACCATGTTACAGGATTGCCAATATGATGCAAGACCTCCTTGGATCATAGACCTAAATGAGGTCACCACAAACAAGGTACATGACCATTGTTCTATTAACTGGGTATCAACACGGTGCAAAACTTCTCTTTGACATACATATTAATACAGCAGTGGTACCAGTTTGGGGCAAAATATCCCTTTGACACATATAATTATTACAGCAATAGTACCAGTATGGTGCACAGTTTTGATCATGGAGAATATACCTTGCATATTACGATATTCTGTCATGGGGTCATGGGCAAATTATGCCTGTTTTGCTAATTAAAGTTTTATCTTCATCCATTTATTAAATTCTTCGATGTTCTCTTATTGCGTTATACATTTCTCTACGCTGGTGACTGGGTGACGTAATTGCACCGTCCTGCCATAAGCGGATTACTGACTTTCTAGAAGGTCGCAGGCGAAAGTGTTGAAAGGGATGTTGGTCACTATAAGCAGATTACGAAATACGCTTGAATGGTTGTAGGGAGGGGGTTGTTGTTCAAGCCTGACGCTCGATAACCCTTAGTTTTATGGAGATTTTCTGCTGCTGATTTATGAATTTACATAAACAGAGAGAGAATTGAATTGTGAATTTGTTCACTACAAAACTTTGTCTAACTCACAGAGGCTGCATTTATTTCTGTGAATCGAAGAGAAACCCTCTGACAAGGTAACATATCGATTTCTCAATATTTATTAGCTGTATTTTATTAAGAATGTTGTAGCATGATTGTCATATGATGGGAAATTTCCCCATATATATAAATGTTCATGATGTGCAATTTTAATTGAAATCCCAATTTGTAATCCGAATGACATGGATATTGCATAATGCTTGTTTAGGAAATGAGATCCTGAATGAATGAGAGTTGGTGACAGATTTACTGACCGATGTTTGGTATTTGCATCAATTAGATGAGCGAATGTTTGCTTATTTAAATTTGCACAACCATGGCCAGTAAACGTGGTAAGTGATTAATATGGTGCATGTGTGTGTATGGGGAGCATTGTTACCGGGCTGGCAGAGGAGGTTGGACGGTGTGAAGAAAGTCATAATAGAATTAACTCTAGGTAATTGGCTGGATTAAAGGTGTGTCTAGCAGAGACAGATGTGGTTCCAAAAGGAGGGGGGGGATGATTGAGAATTTTACCCTGTACTCTTTTTCCAATTGTCTCTTTGGATGAGCGTTTTGAGGTTTTGAGACTGGGTCCCTCCCTATTTGGGGTTGTACATGGAGCAGTAAGCCCTGGCTGGATAAGGTAAAGGAATCTTTGTATTGTGTGAATGGTTCATTCTTATTAGGATGCTATGTTTAGTTTTGAACATGATAATCTTTATTTCTTTGAGGGGCCTACAGCAGCAACAAAGATCTTATATTTTCTTATTGTGATTGATTTGAATTGTTATTATTTTCTCCTAATGTTGTGGCCAGAGAATAGGTTGAAATAAAGTTAACACATGTTTATAATTGTAATAATTGATTGAGGTGTATAATGTTGTTGTGGGAAACTATTTCATCTCCACTGAAGTAAATATTACTTTGATGATTGTAAAATGCCTGTGCATGTTTGAAACATTTTGATTGATGTGTGTGTGTTATTTTTATTCTAATTGTAATGTGCGTATGAGTGGTTTAGCTCATTTCTAATTTCATTGTAAAAATATGAAGTGAGGTCAAATTGTAATAGGACACCTATTGTCTGTTGCCACTATGTATGGATTGGCAAACTGTAGATTCATCGCTCATGGAAATAATTATTATTGTTTCAGAGTGGGTTTGGGTTTCAGTTTGCATTTTAGTCGATGTTTGTGTTCTATAGCTATCGAGCTAAGAACCTAATGGTGAGGTGCACTATTCATGCAATTCAAGTTGAGTGAAGTCCAAAGTTAGCCAAAGTAGTCAATGATGGACTGTTGATGTGTGAGTTGCTGAAGGGCCCTTCCACCAACTGATGACACAGATAAGTGGGTGTGTGACAAGCTCTGAGATCAGAATCCATGTTACGATCCATATACACATTCAAAGACAGAATAGGTGGTCCAGATGACCTTTGTATTTATATGTATTGATTTATCAATTCACAATTTTGTTAAATATTAAAAGTTTATATTTTGTTATCACAATAACGGAAATTGACTAATTATTTGTGAGAGAAAGACCAAAGGAGGATTAAGCTGGGGTGGAGCAGTGCAAATGATTTTGTATGCATAATTAGTCCTTATTAGGATACGTGCCCAATTACACCGATTCATCTGTCACTATAATTAATATCTAAACCGAGAGGATTAATTTCAGGAGACTGAATGGTGAGTCTGGCAACTAGTCTGTCGTCAGCATAGGTGTAACGTTAAAATTAACAACCAATTGCAGACACACTTTTTTTTCATGATAGGAATGTTTGTATGAAGACATCGTTAAGAAAAATGCACTTCTCTTTCCAAGAGGGAGGAATATTATCTGAAGCCATTTTACAGCCACAGACTTTCTTTTATACAAATTTACCCTCGCTTACCTCAAGCAGGATTACTTTCTTAGTTACTTTACAGAGAAGAGCAAATTGGTATTAAAAAGACTATTTTCAAAGTATTCATAGTAAAAAGAAAATATTAATTTAAAAATAATAATATTTTTTTGTGGGGTGGAGGGGCATCCAGACTGCTTCTAGAAAATGGAGGCCACGGGTGAAAACTAATTTGTGTTGTCTAGTTATCTGTTTCTTAAAGGAGAGTCAGTGATAACATAAGTTATATGGATGACTTATTTTTGCTTGCATTCAAGAGAATTTGATTTTGTGTGCGGGTATTTGTGTGGTGTGGTGTGTGGTGTGTGTGTGTGTGTATGTGTGTGTGTGTGTGCATGTGTGTGTGTGTGTATGTGTGTGTGTGTGCGTGCGTGTGAGTGAGTACGTGTGTTTGTAATTGTGTTTGCGTCCATGCATGACATTTCGCGATTTATGTCGCATGTACACCTCTGAGAAATATAACAGTGAAATATTTTTTTAAGTGCAGAAACATTCATTTGTTTCTAGTAGTAATATGCACATTTATATTGTATAACCATGTTTTTAATTCATATACAAGTTTTCTTCACTAATGAATATTTTTAAGAGTTTTATTTTGCACTTTTTACGTACGCGTCAAAACTAAAAGTGTTCAGTTTGAAAATATAATTTACTGTAAACTCTATTCTTGAACATCAAAGAAAACTGATTGCTGAGTCTAATTCTGTAGTAGCTTTAGTTTTTAAGTAATATTTTTTAAAGTAAACATACAAAAGTATTTGTCCGAAAACAGTGGGAAAAGCCAATTAGCCGAAGATAACAATTTTCTACAATAATTTTATTATAAGAAAATAAGTGAAGTAGATAAATGTTTTCGTTATTTGCATATTATAGTTGAACATATAACTGAGTAATAATATTATTTTATTTCGTATCAGTTCACATTTTAGTTTTCTTAGTTAAATGCAGAATGCCATGCATGGTCACACACATATATATACTCACGTACAACTACACACAGCAATTATAAAGGAGTATTTTAAAAAATCTTTTAAACAAATTGTATTATAAACACAGACAAGTTGTAAAAAAAAATGTCTCCCACTTTACGCGCATACAATATATGATACACATTTAGTTACACATACACACCTATTGGTATATCTGTTTAAAGAGCATGATCACACATTAATTTCAAATACTGAGTTATGAACGACCAGTAATGAAGCATTATGATGAAAGTACATCTACTCTTCTATAGGTAAGAATAACATAGTATTTATTGGAATCAAATTACATAGCAGGAATCTTTCTTTGCTCGCATATTGACTTAAATAGCGCTAATTCATTCAAATGACTTTGAGGGCAACACAAACGGAACAAGACAGCACATGGCTCATTTCCACTCAGCACGCACAACGTTAAGTCAGATAAACACCCAAGCCTCGCACTCATTTCCACTCAGCACGCACAACGTTAAGTCAGATAAACACCCAAGCCTCGCAATGCTTCCTCAGCGCTAGGGCTTGTTCCCTGGACAATGTCCAAACATAGACGACAACTTAACAGCCCGGCGTCCTCGCTCGTCCACTTCCTCTCACACATTCGGTCTGATCTGACTTCTTGTCAACTGTCATCCAAGTGACGCCGTTGGACAAAGATAGGGGAGAGAATCCTCGACAGGGACAGCAAGAACAGGGATGAGGTGATTTATAGCAGGCGGCAAGACGTGCGAACTGCAAGAATTGGTGAGGATTGACGAAAGACAGTAGTAGTACACTACAGTAGAAGGTGAGGATTGTTTTTGTGACTATTAAGTAGGCATTATGAAGTATGAGAGTGAGACATGACTAGACCACACGAAGCAGTGAGTACTGCTCAACAATGAAACGAACAAACTAGGTTAGTGCTGCTGGAATAGATAGTGATGAGGGTTACTTGAATAGAAAGCAAGAATAGTCGCGGGTACTTTGGATCTCGGAATGTAGATGAGAACTGCGCTTGACTGAACTACGCAAGATTCATAACGATCGCCGTTAAATAATTATAATCAAGAATAGACAAGTGTTACTTCACTACAGAGACAAAATAAATAATTAATGAATGCTGATTGGACAAGACTACGTGACGATGACGAAAGTACGTGTGTACGTTAAGAAGAGACGATTGTGCTTGCAATTATTACACACAAGAGAAACATTTCTGCTTTAACGAAATGTGAATAATAATAATAATTATTATTATTATTATTCCGCATGTTTTCAAGACTTCTGTCAGTTGTGAACCAAGGTCTGGGAATCTTACCAAGATTCTGGGAGATCCAATGTTTTATGATGTGGGTATTTCCGAGGAGCGGTGCTTTAAAAAACAAATATTACTTTTGAATGTGCTGGTGGTGTCATCATTATTATGTTGAGCCATTTTTATTTATTTGGCTACTGGTGTTGTTTAATATTGTATTTTACGTAAACATTTATAGATCTTTGACAAATAAAAAATAAAATATTCTCAAGAAAACTAACTTTGAAGCCTTACTGTTACTAATATTCTCGTTTGGCTTAGTTGAAGATTTGCTTATTTGCATTATCCTTACCCAAACAACCTCTTACATATCAAAGCTAATCAGTTGGTAAATAATTGGTAAATATTTGTTTAGATACAACAAAAGTAGTAGTATTTTAAATTAAGCATTTTATGTTCACATGAACAAATATATATTTTATTGTTTTATGTATTCATCAGCAAGAAAAAATTGCAAATTCTATCATTTGTGCAGTCTCTCCAGAAATACATATTTTGAAATAGGAAAAGTCATCTAACCAGAATAATTTTCAGATATTTCATAAACAAATGTTTACATTTTGAGGTTGAGAGTTATTGGCACGAAATTCTTGTCACGAACAGAAATCTGATTATCATTGCTTACGAAACAAGTGTTGGGAAACCGAAGGCTTGCAGTTATTCACTACGGCCATCGACATCTCCTGTTGTTCATTGATTAGCAATTTACTTCATCAACAAATTGTTCTGGAAAGCAACTGACGTCAACCCTCGGCATGTGGAGTACGTCGTTTCTTTTGTATTGTAAGTAGAACAGAAATTCTTGTTGTTGTTGTTCTTCTTCTTCTGCTTGTCGTCATCGTTGTTGTCGATGTCGTCGTCGTTGTTGTTACTTATAGACTATTTTCTTTCTTTTGATTTTAGACCTGAATTATATGTACTGGGCATATATATTCTTTAGATTTCGAAGGTAACAATTTTCATTTATAGGCTACGTTTATTTATTTTCTCTACGATAGGCGCACATTCATTGTTCGATTGTTCTTTTTGGGGGGACTGACAAGAACGTTCATTCGTCTTAATATATTTGTCCTAATTTCTTTGACTGACAAGAACGTTCACTCGTCTTTATATATGTTTCCTAATTTCTTTCACTGACAAGAACGTTCACTCGTCTTAATATATTTGTCCTAATTTCTTTCACTGACAGGAATGTTCACGCGTCTTATATATTTGTCCTAATTTCTTTCACTGACAGGAATGTTCACGCGTCTTAATATATTTGTCCTAATTTCATTGACTGACAGGAATGTTCGCGCTTCTTATATATTTGTCCTAAGTTCTTTGACTGACAGGAATGTTCACGCGTCTTATATATTTGCCCTAATTTGTAAGACTGGATCTCTGTAATTAATTTCATTGGATGTCAGCGCCGGATTGTCAAACTAGTCGTTTAACATTTGATTATCATCACCATCTTGATAATTAATTCAAGTCTTTATTAAGTTTCATATTTAATAATGAATATTTATTTCCGCACCCCTCCTCCCCTCGACTGCGTGGTTTCCCGTTCCCCCAGTCACTATGTATACCCGTTAAAGGAGAACAGCAATGTATTTACAAAACGAGATTGCGAGCCTTGCTCACCGTCAGAAATATTTACAACATTACACACGGAATTACGAAGTTAATAGAGAAAACAAGATAATATAAATCAAGATATACAGCTCCAAATAGAAGAGAAAAGAAATAGAAGAGAAAAGAAACAATCAATAAGAATAATAAAATGAAATGGATTTTCTTACGTTCGATTTGCCTGTCGAACGACGTGCGGAAAAACCAAATTTACAATATAATAAAATTTAGAGTTCAACGTTGTTTTTTTTTTCAATTTAAACAAACTACATAGGATAAAATACATCAAACAGGTTCACCTTTTAGAATTAGTCCTGAATGGCTACGCTGTACCAGTCCAACATCAATATAAACAGAGCGTACGTAGATAAGCACACACATGCACACACACATGCGCTCACACACACACACACCCAAAAAAAAAAAAAATGGAAAGAAGAATTCGAAGCATTTAAACTTTGTTTTATTAAATTGTACTCTCGCATCCTTAACCGATCAGTTGAAATTGAATTGTATGTGAATGGGGAAAACGCGAAATACAGCAGAGCAAACAGAATTAAAGAAGATAAATGGATGGAATTATACCTATTGTACCTTGTATCCCGGCAAACATTTCCCCTTTATCTTAATTTGTTTTCAGCTTATCACTGTGGGCGAATGTTTGTGCGTGCATATGCATTCGCGCGCGCGCGTGTGTGCATTTGTGTGCGTGCGTGTGTTTGTGTTATGTGTATTAGTGCATGCATCTCGATCTTTTTCTTTACCCGTCTCTCTCATCTCTCTTCCTTACTCTGAGTTCATCTCTCTAATGATCGATATTGTCAGCATCGTGAATTTTTTTTCTTTTTCCAGCATTGCCTTATTTTAAAAGGCAAGTCCATTTATTCATATAACTAAGTATAAAAACTTTACATAAAAACAATTAAAAGAGGTCCTAAGATGGACAATATAAAAATATCACATTTAATTTAGATCAGACCTCTTTTAGGTCTCTTGGACGTTTAAGCGGATGGACAAAAGCTTTTCATAGGCCATAATATTCTGGGTACAAATGAAAAGTATTTTGAAACTATATAGAGATTACAAGTTTGTTTTATGTGTTTATAAGATTAACTCGGGTGAACAATAAACTTTTATAGATGCAATATTCATGTACATGCGAGCTGTATGATGAAGCAATATCAAGTTTACATTTTAAAATAAATGCGGATGGACAATAAACATTTTATACACGAAATATGCATTTGTACATAAGAAAAGTATAAGTGGTCAGTAGCAAGGTTACAAATAAAAGTAAAAGTGGATGGAAAATAGACTTAAAAAAAAAAGGGAGGTTGTGAAAATACTGTACACCAAACTGAGGGATGCAGAAGTAAGTACAGCAACAGTCACTATTATAGTGTGTGCCTGTAAAGAAGAAAAAGCAACAGTCACTATTATAGGGTGTGCCTGTAAAGAAGAAAAAGCAACAGTCACTATTATAGGGTGTGCCTGTAAAGAAGAAAAAGCAACAGTCAGTATTATAGGGTGTGCCTGTAAAGAAGGAAAAGCAACGATCACTGATCTGCAAAGTGCTGACTAAGAACATCTCTATGGCATCGACTGGTAGCTGATGAAATATAAAATGAATTATTGGCACAGAAATGAAATGTGAAACGAGTTATTGGCACAGAGTGAAATATTGGCACGGAGTGAAATTCCAAATGAGCTATAGACACATGATGCAATATGAAATGAGTTATTGACACATAATGAAATATGAAATGAGTTACTGGCACAGGGTCAAATACGAAATGAGTTATTGACACATAATGAAATAGAAGTGAGTTATTGGCACAGGGTTAAATATGAAATGAGTTATTGGCACAGGGTTAAATAAATGAATTATGCACATGATGAAATATGAAATGAACTGATGATACAGGTAAAATATGAAACGAGTTATTGGAATTGGGTAAAATATAAAATGAGTTATTGGTATGGGGTAAAATATGAAATGGGTTTTGGCACAGTGTGAACTTTGAAATAATGTTTCGACATAAAGAAAATCCGACGGCAAAGATCTCATTCAAGAATTGTAGGCCGTAAAATCAGTGTGAATTTTCACTAGCCTTCTTCCCACTGATAAGATTTGGGCTAAAATGCCTTGAGAATTTAATTGGAAGAATGTTAACGTCATTTTAACTCCTACGCAGTCTTCAGTAACATATTAGTCAAATGAAGTCTCTACGTCACTGAACCTACGTTCACTTTTGTTAATTTTAACTTTCCTATCTCAAAGTATTCGGCAGCAGAGAACCATTGACCACATTTAATAATTCGTGCTGCATTCATTATTTCAGTTTCGTTTCAGGTTGCCGCGTTACAATTAATATTAGCTATAAGTAAAGAAATCATACTTTCAAATTCATACCGACATCATGGATATTCAATCACACATACGGTCACTAATACAGAGCTCAAGTTCGTGCCATTTGCTCTGGAAATCTGTCGTTTCAGATCTAATCTGACTCCCGTTAGTTTCGTATCTCGATGACTGTAATAAATGTGGCTGTTTTATTTATATTCAGCTGCGTACTATTGTCAGGGGCTTATTTAAGGTAGATTTGTCCTTTCGTTATATTTATCAGTATATGCCTACATTAACTTTTGATATCAGCGATAATTTGTAAGTGTTAATCCACATTCGGGACAAATAATTGAGAACGTTGAATGTATTATAGGTTAATGTGAACAGATGGCGAATGTATGGATTAGCAAGAATTGGGTGTTGCAAATATTTGCTATAGGGTATATTCTTAGTAAGCGCATTTATTAGATGTATAAATCTAAGTGGGTGTCTTAGATTACACGATGTTTCTTACAGTTCGATTTCTGCTTTCATCATTCTCTGATATACGTAATTACCCACCCACCCCCAAAACACACACACACACACACACACACACACACACACACACACACACACACACACACACACAAACACAAGCAGTTGCCCGGATGCTAATTTTAAAACGTTGTTTCCATGTGCATCTTGAAAAAGCGTGTAGGAAACTTCTATGCACAAATAAACAATATAGTTAATACAACCACCACTGCTTAGAAATATATGCACAAGGTAAACGAAAATATTGCATTTTAATTTTAACTGTTGGTGGTGACGACAATAAGACGCGTTCCTGTCCCCAAGTACAAATTTCAAGGTCAACAAATAGAACAGGACGGCTTTGCCCATCTTTGTCTTCAGTTTCTTTGTGTTTGCTTCCCTTTCCTCCTGCCGCCTAGAAAAGTCCGCTTTCCACAAGTCATGTGTTGCTCTGGGCACGCTCAGCAATCAAGCGCCAGAACAACAAACCTGCACAAATATTTCGTCTTCAAATCTGGACCCGACAGCCGCCAATCACTTGCCACCGCACAAAGGGACAGTTTTCTTCTCACGGACCCTGACAGCCAAAAAGCAGTCGTGTTCGAACCTCACTTCTATCTCACAGTAAAATGACCTAAGTAACCGACCCGACTCCGCGCCAGAAGTAAAAGAGCCACGAATGGTTTTGTACTCTCAACAGCTATTTGTAACACACACCTGAGTGTGGATGTATGTCTGTGCGTGTATGTGGAGAGAGAGAAAGGGGTGGTTCATATTTCGGTGGTGTACATCTGAGACGTGACTCTAGTGTTCTCCTCCTCCCCCCCCCCAAAAAAAAAAAAAAAAAGGCATTATTATTATAAAGAGAGTATGACCTATAATTTGATATTGTGATACAACCATCATGAGCTTTTGAGTTCAGCCTACAGCTATGCCATGGTATCATAGCTATATGTGAGGCAGATTTGAATCGCAGTGCCTGATAGAGTATTTTTTTTAAAAGTGGGATGGGGTGGTCATTTAAGTTGTTTAATTTTTTTTTTTTTTTACTGATTTACATGCCGTTTTCGTTTGTTTAAATCATTTTTCCCTAACGTCCACTTAAAACAGTCGTGTTTGTACGCAGTAATGCTTGTGTGCTAGTTGGTCAGTACTGAAACGTGTATGCTAGTTGGTCAGTACTGAAACTTGTGTGCCAGTTGTCAGTACTGAAACTTGTGTGCTAGTTGGTCAGTACTTAAACCTGTGTGTCGGGTTGTCAGCACTGAAACTTGTGTCCTTGTTCGTAAATAAAAATACTTGTGCACATGCGCGCTTGTTCGTCAATGATTACATTTGTGCGTACATGTAAATTCGCTCGTGCTTGAACGTGCTCCCGAGTAGTCTGTGCTCTAGTGCGTGTTAGTGTTCGTATGCGTTGCTACGTGTGCGTACGGATGTCTGTATGTGTGTGTTCGTGAATAATTTGGTTTGTGCTAAATTACGAGCATGCTCAAACACATACTCTCTCCTACACACACACACACACACACACACACACACACACACACACACACACACACACACATATATATGTGATAATATATGTGTGTGTTCGTGTAAGAGTGGCTTTGTGTATTTGTGCCTTCGTGAAAGAGACTTTATATATTTATATATCTGCTCTATTTCACTTCACTTTATTCCTAGGAGTACGTCATCGTACAATACTGTATAAGATTTTCAAATTAAATGATTGGTTTTCTATCAAACTAACCTACATCACTGTCGTCGTCACTCATCAAATTTACCTCCGTCATTTGTACATTTGAAGTAACTGTCGCTTGATAAATCTGAGATGGGGACAAAGCATGCCTGCTCTGACGGTAAGCCTACAAGAAAGTGGTGGTTGCTGCAGCTTCCTTCCTCTCCAGAGTTTGTGAGATGTGCCTTTCGTCAAAGGACATTTTCGGGCCTGAATAACTCTGCAGGAGATTTGTGTCCCTTTATTCTATTCTGAAGTACCAATTGCCATGAAACAGCTGAGTAGCGAAACCCGCAGTGAACAAGAATTGTAATAGAAATATTAATTGCATGCATTCATTTCACCAACAGCTGATGGAGGTATGTAATTCTAAAAAAAAATCTAAACAAAATTAAATGATCACAATGTTTATATCCTGAGTATAGATGTGGAATGCAGTTGTTCTCTCCACCGTACCCCTCTTCTCTCTGTTTTTAACAGGGGTTTCATATGTTTAAATTAAAAAGAAATAAACCCAACAAACCTACTATCGCATAGCATCTTCTGTGCTTCTGCGATTGTACGTTTTCCAAACCTTCCATAGTGAATGTATTCCACAGCTAACCGATGGCTACCGCGAAAAATAAATTCTCAGGTCTGTTCAAGTTTTAAGTAGCTCGAATTTCTCCTCTGCTTTTGATTACTTTAAAGGTACAAATTAAGTAAATAACTCTATATTTGTTGCTTTCATTATTGCGGTTAGAATTAGGACAAGGTCTGACAGCGGCAGACCGTGAAATATGTTGCCATCTCGTCTCAATGTGCGAGTCAGGTGATCTTTTCTTTTAAGGGTGAACGTCCTTTGGTCCCCCCCCCCCCTATTTTTGTTATATACTCGAAATTCTGCAGAAAGTTTTTAAAGTGCAATTTTCTTTTCATTCTCTCGTAAACATATGTTGCAGACGTTGTCTTGAGCACGGCACGTGACCAGGTCAGAGGTTGTCCCGAAGACGCACCGCGTCGTGCGCAGCAGTGCTTCGCGGATCTGGCCAGTGGTGTAGGTGGGCCTAGCGGTGACAGCAACACTGCAGTCGATGACGTCAGCGTTCCACCGGACAGCAGCGTTGGCGGCCAAGGACTGGACATGCAGCAGCAGGCGACACACGGCATGGGTAACGCTATGCCTCTCGACTACCGCAAAATTCGCGAATATTGCGCAGAGTAAGGGCCCTTGTCTAATGTTAATTAGTTGGGGCTAAGTACATACGCAGTACGTGGTGGCTGCAGTCACGTAAAGTCCTTAAAGAGGAAATTTGCTACTTAATAAAGTGTAGGCCCCTACGTAAACTGCCTTCTTTGTTTGGAGACATTTCTGTATCGGATGGGCCTTTCTGTGACTGCCTCCACTGATGAAAGAGTCACATGGTTTGTGACGTCAAAAACTAGTTGCCTATTAATTTCACATCCTATCACGTCATGTTTGGTTCTGATACGTAGTCGTACGTTGAGATGAATAAATAGCTGTGTTCAATAAAGTTTATAATCGATAATTGTAAAAATTACACAATTTTTTTTTTAGTGTCTAATTTCAAAATCTTGTATACAATAACTCTCTTTATCTTTAGTCATGAACGTCTATTTCAAACTTTTATGTTTTATGCCACATTCTTCTGCAGTCAACACGAAACATGTCAACCATTATCTGTGGCATGTTTTCCATTAAATGTCATTAATTTCTGTATGTTGGCTGGACTGGCAATTTAGCTGTATTGGATTGAAGCAAAAGCGTCCGTTATGCTGTTACTTTTTAACTTTGAAAACAGACGCTTTCAATGAGAAATTTCAATGACTATGTAAGTAAATTTACTTCACTAATTTCTCTTGATTTCTCAGCTAATGACGTGAGTGATGGTCGACGCAGATATGTAGACCCGTGAAGCGGTGGGTATTTGCCCTGCATACTTAAAATCTGTACTCAGAGATAGATAGTATCGCCTTAGATGAAAGTATATCTGTTTGTCGTCTGACTGTCTGTCTAGACATCCATCCATTTATCCATCTGTCAGATGAAGTTTAATAAACAAAAGTGTTAAAAAATTAATTTTAACAAGCCTTCCTCCCTCCCTCCCTCCCTTTGTTTGTTTGTTTGTATGTTTGTATGTTTGTTTGTTTGTTTGTTTCTTTCTTTCCTTTGTTATCAGCAAGTGGAATCTCCTCGAAGTGGAACAAGATGCAGAAAAACAGTTACCATGGGTTCTTGGCTTAACTGTCACAAAAAAAATATCAGCTTTCACGTTTCATTTCAAGCGATCCTTTCCTCAGGCTGCGGCCAGATGACTGAGCAGTCTGGAAGGGCACAAACAGAACGTGGGGAATGTGTAAAAAATTATTGCGCGCGCTGCTATTGGGTACTGTATGAGAACGCACGTGTTTTCCATCCAGTGCTAAGGATTGTTTACTTGGCGAGTAGCAAAAAAAAAAAGAAATTTTAAGGAATATCACGTTACTTTCTCCATGAAAGAACTTGTGTGTACAGTCTCGTTTTCACTTAACAGAAGACGCTTAGCCTAAACTTAGCCGTAACTAATTGGTAACATCTTTAAAGCTGTACGTGTAATTCATTGAACTGCATTTTGGACGTGAATTTCTTCGTATTGATTTGAGCTCAATGTCGATGTGAAAGAAACAATTGTGTGTGTGTGTGTGTGTGTGTGTGTGTGTGTGTGTGTGTGTGTGTGTGTGTGTGTGTGTGTGTGTGTGTGTGTGTGTGTGTGTGTGAAAGAGAGAATATTTTTGGAGCGGGGTGTAGACTGGTCTCTCTATAAGTAGGGTAGTTGCAATGTTCTGAGAAAGGAGATTATATTCCTGGCAAGGGATATATTTGCTCTCCACAGAATTTGGTAACCGTGTTTATTTGCTGATGAGTGTGTGCATGACGGTTAATAAAATAAATAATGTCATATGGTTTCCATTTCAGTTTTGAACTATATGTTTCTATAAAATCAAATGTGTGCAGTATACATTATCATATATTATTATTCAGTCTCTTTCCACGACTTCTGTTTGACTGTCGGCTGTGATCCAAGGTCTCGGAATCTTACCAAGATTCTGGGAGATCCAAGGTTTTACGGAGGATGTGGGCACTTCCGAGGAGCGCTGCTTTGAGTTTCCAAAGCAAACACTGAACCTCCAACGCCGCTGGTCGCTGGTATAGGCGGTCGCCATGATTATTATTATTATTTTTATTATTATTATTATTATTATTATTATTGCTTTTGTCCGCGGTTTTCGCTCGCGTAAATTTCAGCAGAATATGGACTGTTAACTATACATTTTTGGTTAATTTACAAAGGCTGATCTAAATGCTTCTTTGTATACAATTGTATACAATACAATACTATTATGAATCTTGTTAGTTGGGGTGCAAACGAAGAAATTGTCGCTGCTGCTGACCCTGGAGTTCAAGACGTTGGAATCAAAGGCCCACGCATGCGGTCCGCAATGTCTGTCTTTGCAATTATCTCTCCCTGAATGGCTTTCTGTGAGCTGCATTAAGTCGGGTTATTTTTTTGCATTTGCCGAGACTGAATTAAAGGTGTAATCTAGTTGGATAGGCATTGCAAAATAAGAGCTAATCACAGCGTATAATGCGGCCCAATAACAAACAATAGTTACCACAGCCTAAAATCTAAGTCTCAAAATGAAGCACGCAATCTAAGTGAAACACGAAGTGTTCGCTGTCATCAGAGAGCAGTCTAAGTAAGGGCCTAGGTGCATGAGCTTTACTTCTGAGATAAAGTTTTGTTTTATGATTAGTGCCGAACTCCTTTGTGGACAGCGTGATGTTATAAAGCCTGTCTTTATTTCTAAGGCAATGAGGTGTACAACATAGTCCGACGAAAATTTTACCAGTACATTTTATACTTAAGCCCGCATAGACACACAACCTTATAGGCCTACCAGTACATTTTATACTTAAGCCCACATAGCCTTAGCAGTTTTATTACTTTCTTGATGCCATCGATAAAGTGTCTGTGTGTTGTATGTGCACATGTGTTTCATGTGTGTCTGTATGTGTTTGTGTGTTCAAGTGCATGTGTATGAGTGTGTGCATATTTGTAAGTACATTCTTAGTGTATATATAGTAATAATTTTATGTTTGCTTTTGTAAATGTGTGCGGGCTGGTTTGAGCTTTTATGTACATGTGTGTGCATGTGCGTTTTTGCATGTGTGTCTCCATGTTTCTGTATGTGTTTTTGCATGTATGCATGTGTGTGCCAGTGTGTTTGCGTGTGTGGTTATGTATGAATAGTGCTTAAAGCACACAGGAGAGACAGATAGGTGTTGTGGATTATAGTTGTTTAATGTTTGTCACAGTCTGATAAAAATGTTCGACTTGGTGACCTACTTGTCTTGTTTACTTCAAATTTGAATTTGAAACCCTTGGCTCCTTTGTTCAAAGCTTCCTTCTTCGAGATGCTTCTAGAACAGGTCAAGATGTTATGTAACTTTAGGTCCATTGTCCAGATTCTCGAACCAACTACATACTTCGCGATCAGTCACGTGATACGCATTATGCTTTTCTATAAATATGGGTACGCGCTTCCGTTCCCTTTACTTCGAGAACACATTAGCTATTTCCATCAGCTAACTCGGGTCATGAGGCAGCCGACAGCAGATGAGAACCAAACCTTCGACTTCTCATAAAAGGTACCATTTTATCTGATAGTATTTTGCCTATCTTGATTATAAATATGTATTTGTGCTATGTATTATATTATTTCCATATATGCTTGAGCATGGTCCAGAGAAATGGCTGAAAAACCTATACGTTATGGAATATAAATTTATTGTAACTCCTTTTCCATTTGTAACTTTAATTTATATTGTTTTAATTCACTAAGAGCCAGAATGCTTGTGCTCGATATGAATTCCTCATGTAATTCAATTATTGCGTGTAATTTTAACTGTAAATTGTGAAGCGCTTTGTTGGTTTGAATTACCCCTTTTTGTATGAACATTAATTTAATGTTGTAACTATTTTATTGCTTCATACGTCATGCTGTTAAATGGAACACGCGTGAGATGACTACATTTTTTTCTAAATCTAATTGTAAAACGACGTGAGGTCGAAATCTCTTATTCAGCGCATTTTAAACTGGGACATGCTTGAGTAGGAACGTGTTAAATTGAAATTACATTAGAACACGTTACTTCTCTAGGTCGGTCCTGGCTTTACGTTTGTCTTGCCTTGCTTTGGCTTTGCATTTTGCCTTGCCTTCTTCGTCTGGTACTAACTGGTCTGAGCTCAACGCGTGAGTTCATTTCTGAGGGTCCACGCCACTGAAATTCAAGTTCACTAGCAACATAAAGGAACACCTTCCTAGATGCCACGTGCATCGTGCATCGTCGCTGTAGTGAAACTGTGAAAATAGACTGGCTGACTGAGTAAAAGAGATCAGGCAGATACAGACAATCAGCTGAGTATAACTCAGTGTTTATGCAAATATCGAAAAGACAGTTGATGGCAATTCATTAGTTACCGATAAAGCATGTACGCGCAAAGAATCGAGAAATAGACTATTCGCGCTCGTATTTGGTTATTGTTAACTTGTTAAACTTTATTAAATCTTATTTTCTTTGTTAAAACCTCTTAGTAGTTAATTTTTATGCATAATAGACCTATAGATTTTCCTTAGATTGAATGGGGGCGAATGAGCAGAATGTTGATAACGAATGCATATTAATTTAGAGGAATTTAACGGTTTTCAATCTAGCTAAAGTTCGCAGTTTATTAGTTTGTAAATTTGTTGTCTGACTACAAGACACACTTTTAATTAGTCAAATAGTAAATTGAGCAACCAGTCTGCATAGAATATGAGAGAAGGAATTAATTATATTTAAAATCCTTAATTATTCTAGGGCAGGGTCTATAAATAAATACTGGAAACGTAACAATGTTAAAGATTGCTCCATTGAGAGAGAAAAAATACTTTTCAAAATTGTGACAATGTAAACGAATATCTGTGCTATCTATAAATGAAAAATAAATGAGCTTTTAGATGATTTATATATGATATGGACAGTCTCATATGAGAATGACTGTTATCACTGTTTCTAGCCACAGTATTGAAAAATAACATATTTACATTAGTCTTACCTTCAGAAAATATGGAGGCGTTGGGTGGGGTGGTGGTGGTGGTGGTGGAGTGATTGTGGCTGTGAATACGGATTTTTAAAATAGGGCAATGGGTGGGCCTAAACGATCATTGAAAATCATATTATTGCCTATCATCAAACTTAATCAATCATTGAAATTCATGTTTATACAAATTATCATTATTTTACAGATACAGATATATAATGGAATTTTTGAAAGAAAACATTTTAATATATAATTGGTCTGAAGAAATAATACATGAAAAATATTTGCAACATTCTTCTTTTCATGTTTTCCTTTTCTTCTGCCTATTTATGCAAAAATAATATTGCATTGTTAGAAACATCAGTGAAAAGGGAGAGATCAGCTCTGACCTCATGGCCTACCTAGCATTTGGTACGCAGATTCACTGGGTCTCTTTACGCAGATTCATTGGGTCTCTTAACCAGAATCCATTCTGATTTCCAGTAGTGAGCTCTTGTGTTATATGATATATCGGCACGTGGGGATAATTCTCTTTACTGGAATATATAACGGATTCTTCACTAAAGAAAATTATGTAACAATAATCTGTATAATAACAAAGTATACAAAGCATGACTATTCACAGCATACCACCACCATCAACAAAACTAATGGGGACACGCCGCTATAGCGGAACATAGCAACAACAAAACTAATGGGGACACGACGCTATAGCGAAACGTAGCAACAACAAAACTAATGGGGACACGACGCTATAGCGAAACGTAGCAACAACAAAACTAATGGGGACACGACGCTATAGCGAAACGTAGCAACAACTGCAGTGTTATTATTGCCAATGGAGGACATGTGTAAGACGAAGCAGTGATACCGAAGAAATTCGGGCTCACATTAAAACAGGTACATACATTTTCGGTGTGTAATAAAATGAGTCTTACACGAAGTTTTATGCTGGGAGTATAAGGCCGTAAGAAAACAAGGAATGTTAAATGCTCAAGTTTCTTTTCTTATTCTTAGGGATGGTCAAATGAAGACATTTGTGCGTTGTGTAGACGATCTGATGCTGCAGTGTCCCGATTTACCGCGAGATGGCGCTCTTAGACAACTGATCAACCCTGAGCGAGTGCGCACAAGTGTACCAAATTTGTGCAATCGCGTTGACGGTACGATAAGGCAAAAACATAAATTTTCTAGATTATTATATTGGTTTTATCCTCTTCTGATTCTCTCTCTCTCTCTCTCTCTCTCTCTCTCTCTAGAAGAATCAGAAAAAATCGACCAGCCAATCAGCCAGTCAATTAGTAATTCACTCTCTCTCCCTCTCTCGCTTATCTGTCTAGCTTTTCGTCTCTCTGTCCATCCGAGCGTCTGTTTATCTATCTGTAAGTTATTTTTTATAAGAACATTTTTATGATGACTATGTTGACCTTTAATATTCTTTCTTTCTTTCTTTCTTTCTTTCTTTCTTTCTTTCTTTCTTTCTTTCTTTCTTTCTTTCTTTCTTTCTTTCTTTCTTTCTTTCTTTCTTTCTTTCTTTTATTCTTTCTTTCTTTCTTTCTTTTATTCTTTCTTTCTTTCTTTCAATTAATAATAGACTTAAATTTAAATGTATCCTTTCCCAATAAGTCCTTAATTTGACAGTTTCCTTCAATGTCCGATATATTAGCGATCTTTGGAAAGCATGATTGCCTCTTTAGAAGGAAAGTTATCACCTGCCACTCAATATTTCATGAGTAACATACGTCCATTTTGTTTTTGAACATGCTTACTTTCACTTAGCCTGAGTGTACATATTTTCTAGTTTTATATTTTATATTGTACTTTAATATGCAAATATTTTCACTTTTTAAATACTAGAAAATGCAAGTAAAGCATTTATTAAACCATAAATTATATCAAATGATAAGATAAAATAAATCACAAAACAACTTTCTTTATTGAAGTGGCTTCTGAATAGCTGTTGGCCATTTCTAGGCTGTCCCTTTATGGTACTATATATTTATATATAAATTACGCGCGCGCGCATACACACACACATGAATATATTTATACAGATACATAGACAGATATATATTAGAATAAATAATAATGTGTTAGTGCGAAATACTAAGTTTTTAATTTGTGAAATACGGTATATACATTATTAATTTCATCTGAAGCCATTCATGTTTTTTTTTTTTTCAGCATTCAGAGTCAATAGAATTAGTTTTCTTTTATATCATAAAAAATAGAACTTATTTATATAGATGCTCCTTTAATCTATTATGGATTATTATTATTATTATTATTATCAAGATATTATGAAGAGTATGATTTGAGATCTAGTGTTTACATGTCATCACTTGTTAACTTTCATTCTACTTTATTTCTGCTGCACTTAATACGTGGGAGACAACCCTTAAATCAGGAAATAAATTATCTCTGACCTATAAATGGACAAATAATACAATGTTGAAATTTAACCGAATTGTGCGATTTTGTGTTAACATATTTTACTGACAGTGGTGTAAACCTCTTATTTAGTGTCTGATTTCTGTAATCATTAATTGGTTCCAGTTAAATACATTCATTATAAATTCTGCAGACGTGTAAAATTTTGTAGATTTAGAAAAAAGAAGAAGCACACTTTCGCTTAGCATTTTTAGTTGTTTACCTTTTAACGAACTTGTCAACTATGATATAGCACTTATTATTTTTAGTTGTTTACCTTTTAACGAATTTGTCAACTATGATTTAGCACTTATTATTTTTAGTTGTTTACCTTTTAACGAATTTGTCAACTATGATATAGCACTTCTTATTTTTAGTTGTTTACCTTTTAACGAATTTGTCAACTATGATTATTATTTTTAGTTGTTTACCTTTTAACGAATTTGTCAACTATGATATAGCACTTGTACTCATGAAGAATTATTTGTACGCACAAATGTCCATAAGAATTACTGTTTGAAGATTTGTTGTGAAAAACGTCATTTTACATTCGCAGATGTGGAGAAAGGGTCCTTATGTATCAACAGTGAAATGAATCGACGGAGCGCGTGCAAGGAGCGTGCCTATGACCTCATCAAGACTGGTATGGTTCAAAACGCTTCCAACATGACAGCTATGTTTACTCTACAGTGCAGGTCAGGTGCTTTCAATTCATTTATTCGACATCAAGTGTCGTTTTTGATCGTTTGTAATTTCTTGAAATTCACTCACTCACTCAGTCTCTCTCTCTCTCTCTCTCTCTCTCTCTCTCTCTCTCACACACACACACACACACACACACACACATGCACACACGAAGAAGAAGAAGATAAAGAGGAATAGGTGAGAACATGGAAGAAATGGAAACCTACAAATCGAATTTAGCATTATAATATTTACAAAACATGAACCGATTTCCACATAACAATGGTGCATAACACAGTATAACATAGTAATATAGTATAATTATATAATTATCAAACGTAACATAACAATACATAATGTCTTACAAAACAACAAAATAGGACATATCAATAGCATAATACAAATATCATACCAGCACAGCACAACATAAACTAACAACACAAAAGAACACATCACAATACAAATATCATAACACACTAAATGACAAGTATCATAATATAGGAAATCTAGCGTAATATCACTGAACCTAGCCTAACAGTATTACATCATACAACATAGGATAACATAATGTAACATATAATATAATGTAACATATAACATAAGATAACATAGCATAACAGTATATATGTTAAGATAACATAACCTAGCGAAATAACACATAACATATGACATTGCCTAATTTGACTGCTCATAACACAAAGCTAAACATATAAATGCTGCAACAGAGCAGATGACAACGTAACAGAACATAACACAACACAGCCTATCTAACACAATATATCGTAACATTATAACGAAACATAAATGAACACAATGTATCATAAAAGCACTAAACACACAAAACAACGTGTAACTGTTTGTATCGAAAAGAAAGCATATTAAGTAACATAAGACAACATAACACAATAAAAATTTCCAAAAGAACATCACAGCACAACATATAACTTATATGAACGAAATGCAGATTAACATAGCATAATCCAGCTTAGAATAACATAACATAACATAACATAACATAACATAACATAACATAACATAACATAACATAACATAACATAACAGGATAGGATCCTGAACGTAATATATAGCCCAACTTAACACACTGACAAAGTATAGCACACAGGAACACAAAATGTTACAGTCTA
This sequence comes from Sinotaia quadrata, assembly GCA_028829895.1. NCBI lineage: Eukaryota > Metazoa > Mollusca > Gastropoda > Architaenioglossa > Viviparidae > Sinotaia > Sinotaia quadrata. Next base: position 18,862,037 of record CM054178.1, on the reverse strand, counting down.
ACATATTATATGAAAGTTCAATAATATAAATTAAAGACTGCAACAAACACATCTCATCATTGAGCAATATAACAAAACAAATCACAGCAGAACATAATACAAATCAAAACAACTTTTACGCACAATTGACATTTTTGACTGAAATTGTTCTGTCATGTGGAAGCTGTTTTCTCTGTTAATGTCATATTGCAATCGAGTATTTGTAGTGCGCACGTATTTACTGTAGATATTTTTTTTAAATCGCCAATACAATGCATATACTGTTGTTTACACGACAAACAACACTTATTGCCTACATTCCAACAAAGAACCTACACTCTTTCCTTAGTTATGAAAATGAAATTGTAATAAAAAAAAACAAATACATTGGCTCCATATTCATTCTCTTGGTAATGTTCTCTATGCAGATTTATCAGAGTACTGGCCGAATGCCAGCGGAAAGCAGTCACAGTCGCATGCGGGGGTAACCTTGGAGATCTCCATGCTGACTTTCTTTTGTCTTTTGTTCCAAACACGTGTCACAACACCTCGTCCTTCGACGTAGACTTTCAGCAGGGCCAGAGCATGGCCAGTGAGAGAACTCGTGGTTCTGGTCAGGATCAGCCTCGTCTTCAGAATTCCAGAGGGGTCAGCCCGCAGGACAAACTTCCGGACGGGAGAGTGTCCAAGGACGGCGCCAAATTGCCGGAAATGAGCAAAATGTCAGATACGTCCCCGAAAGGATCTTCAAATGATGCAGTGTCGGAGTTGCAAAACCATGGTAGTTTTCAGGAGGTTGGTTTTTCTGTTAATTCTACCGTACCTTCAGCGTTAGTCATGCGTAAAATAGTCTCCTCTGCTTCCAAGCACACTTTCTTCGCACGCCTACCTCATCTTCCCTCCCTCCCTCATCAGTTTGTGGCGCTTTAAATTAAACCTTAAACATCTAGAGACTCTAAATAATTCTTTTGGCCAAGTACATTTTATTTAAAATGAACTTTTATATTTATAAGTCTCAAATTAAGTGAAAATATGTTTTGAAAATAATACTCACTCACTGTGTGTGTGTGTGTGTGTGTGTGTGTGTGTGTGTGTGTGTGTGTGTGTGTGTGTGTGTGTGTGTGTGTGATAAGTAGCAGAGATCTGTGACTTTTTCCCAATTTTATATTTTTTTCGATAAAGAATAGCTTTTTAAAGATTATATTAAGTGGTAAATAAGTTACAAACTATGCAAAAGAAAAGGATAATTTTGAACGTATTCTTAGAACACAACCCGCGTGTTTTAATAATTCCCTCTTACTACACTACAAATACTTTTAAGCATTCTTACTAAGCCCACTCAGCTCCTCCTTCCACACACACACACACACACACACACACTCTTTATGATTACTAACTACTCTAGCACCATCTCTTAAAACCATAAAGAAATGTAGTAATTTTATTTATTATATAACAGATGATGCCCTTACGTGGTCATATTAACGAGGTTGTGTGTTAGTTACAAGCTCGCAAACACATGATATAGTTTTTCTTTTCACATCTACTTGTGTTTATTTATGAATTTATTTTACTATCTAGACTGGGGAAAAAAGTACTTTAGATTTGTTATAAAAGACGGATACTATAAAAGGACTGTTAATATGTTGGTACTCGGACATACATGAAATGTCATTATTGAATATTGTAGCATTTCTACGTCACTGATACGGACGGACACGTCACAAAGAAATGAGTTGCAACTGTCAATGTAATAAAGTGCTGTTCTTTAAAATGAGGCTTCCATAGAATCCAAAAAGTTCATAGGTAAACTAAAATATAACACTGGTGAAGAGAAGTCGCTTTACATAAAGAAATAGCTTGTTTTATTTTTTATCATCAGGAAATATTTTATTTTTTTAATTTAATTATTTTTTATTTATTTTATTTTTTAATCAGCAGGTAATGCTTTATTTATTTAATTTAATTATTTTTTATTTACTTACTTATCAGCAGGTACTTGTGACACTACCGTCTTCCACAGCCAATGGGGATATGACGTCATCGCCGTCTGAGCTAAGCCCGGAAAAAGGTGGAATCCAGTCTGCTGCATTTTCGTGTTGGGTCGAAAGAACACCTTCAATGGGCGTGTGTTTCCTCTCGGCTCTGATTATCATTAGCTTCTTCTTGAGATAAAACTTCACTTCTGCTTTACTTCTGGCTTGTTTGGCTTGTTCTTTGTGTTATTTTATTTCATTTCATTCCTGTTGCTGTTGCTGCTTTGTTCTGGAAGAGCAAATTATCGTCTATCACTTTACAGTAACGACGTCAGCCAATCAGATGTGTTTGCAAGATCGGTTTTATTTAGTGAAAATTAACTACGCCAGACACTAATAAACACCCTCGTTTTCTGTTCTTCAGATTTCATAGCTAGCACTCACCATGAACGTCATTAAAGGTAATTCACAAAAGCAGGTTAACTAAGCCCTAGGCAGAACTCAGTATGAATGTCGTTACAGGTAATTCACAAAAGCAGGTTAACTAAGCCCTAGGCAGAACTCAGTATGAATGTCGTTACAGGTAATTCACAAAAGCAGGTCAACTAAGCCCTAGGCAGAACTCAGTATGAATGTCGTTACAGGTAATTCACAAAAGCAGATTAACTAAGCCCTAGGCAGAACTCAGTATGAATGTCATTACAGGTAATTCACAAAAGCAGGTTAACTAAGCCCTAGGCAGAACTCAGTATGAATGTCGTTACATGTAATTCACATTAACTGGTCCAATATTCCTACATAGCATTAAAGCTATATGTCATTAAATGTAATCCTCATATACTGGTATAACAAACCTTGGCAGAACTTAACAAAAATACCATTGATAAATCATTATCATAAAGTGGTAACTGTTCAGTTACTTGATACTTAGTTTAAGATGCTTTTAACAATTTGTATTTGGGGAGGAAACTGAAAACATAAATGAAAACAACAGTTAATCGTCGCATATTTCTGAGAAGAGTTAAAATGCATAAACAGCCTTGTAGGGTTGGGTCAATAGAATTAAAAGCAAAATGCATAAACATCCTTCAAGTAATTGGTTCATAATAATAATAAATAATAATAATAATAGGATGATAATGGTAATGATGATAAAATAATAATATAACACAAACAGACATATTCAATATACACTTAATCTTAATGTGTAGTAGTAAATTGGTAATTAACATCCGAATTATCATTCACTAAACTACGTTCATTGCTACTATACATAAATGCACACACAGGGACATAGATAGATAGATCGATCGATAGATAGATAGATAGATAGATAGACAGATAGATATATAGATAGATTAGATTGGATAGAATAGGATTAGATAGATAGATAGATAGATAGATAGATAGATAGATAGATAGTAGATAGATAGATAAATAGATAGATGGATACTTTAATGCAGAAAGCAAAGCAGCCATGAGTGGGCGGTCCATTTCGTTCCAGTGGATTTCTCCAACAGAAACACTCGCTTCTTTTTTAATATTATCCATTCAGACAGGGGTCGAATTTTGAAACTCTTTCCGGTTTTAAGAAATGAAACGCTAACAAAATTCATGTCGGTTTGACAATAATATAATTGTATTTTCCCATTGTGCAATTGTATAAATATATGCAGTTACCATAAAAAGTCGATATTACCTGAAGCGTTCGTGTTCCGTGCTTTATGCTGAAGAACAATTAAATTGATGCCAATTTTTTTGTACGAGCTGATGTGACCTGTTGTGCTTCTTATTTGATAATTTTATTTTCGAACGAGTGGCAGATGTTCATCTGACTAACTATTTGTTTCTTTTTTTTTTTTTAAATCGTACTTGTTTTATGCATCCCTTTGCACCCTCTTTGGCTTAACGGATAAAGGAATATAATGCACTTCAAATGGGAGCGTTTGTAAGAAGACACTTTGGATGACGGTATTATTTTATGCCGCTGTGACTTAAAACGTCCACGTTGACCCTCCCTCTTCCTTTGTCTCTACTCTCATGCATCTTTACATTTTCTGTTTCCTACTTTTAAAAATTGTCTCTCAGTCTTCCGACAATATTTTTCTCTCCGACCCCCACACCCATCTCTCTCTCTCTCTCTCTCTCTCTCTCTCTCTCTCTCTCTCTCTCTCTCTCTCTCTCTCTCTCCTTGTTTTAGAGATTCGTCAAATCTAAATATCATAATTCAATTCTTTATTTATAAATACTATGTCTATCACTGTATCCTGAACTCTGAATTAAGTACTGAATTAATTTTGCCCGGGACTGCTGTATAATTGTTTAAAGTGCATTCCAATTTGCATTTTATTTGTGGTTTACACACATATTACACTGATGTTCATAAATAAACATTGAATAACAATCATTTCCACACTCACGATCTACGCTTGAGCATTCAACTCCTTTAAATTATAATGTAAAATATTATATACTGTAATAAAATAAATAAAGTAACGTTCACCTTTAAAGTCTTTTTTCATTTCGTTTCTAATACTGTTATTTTATTTTTTTAGTAGTATGCAGTACATGCAGTAAGTACAGTAAGTGTAACTATACTTTAAGCCTTAACACACAGTAAATATCATTATGTTGATTTACGAAATATATTATATTATACATATTGTGCTATTGCTATGCACTGCAATATACACAACTCTTCCATTTGCAGTAATATGCAACACACACACACACACACACACACACACACACACACACACACACACACACACACACACACACACACACACACACATTGCTACAATGCAAATCGCAAATCCCATCCAAAACATTGCTTTTAATTAGTGAGCTTATGAATTTAATACATTTTATTTTATTTTTTATTGGCACCATATCTTTAATTATGTACTTGTGATGGACAGTGACTAATTAAACTGCATTAGCTTTAGCTTTGATTAAAATGTAAGAATTTCTGGGTTTGCTAACGAATTCACACCCTACACAACACAAACAACAGAACACAACACAACACAACACACACACACACACACACACACACACACACACACACACGCCCACACACACACATACACACACACATACACACACACGCTCGAACTTGTACAAGGACACACACACACACCACACAAGCGAATATGTCTAACTGAAGATTAAACTGGCAATTAAATAACTTTCTCGGACGGCCAATTTCGTTCAAATTTAAATAAAATACGCACGCAGACGTAAACCGAATTAGACACTGAAAACCAAACTTTAAAGAAATTACTTGGAGAAAATTGACATCGTCAAACAGATTGGCGTTGACATCCTGATACATACATTACGAACGGCCAAGAGACTGTTTTCTGACTTACAAATTCGGACATTATCAGATTAGACACTTTACATACACTTTAAAACAACAAAAAGGACAACATAGCAAAAACTGAGGTACGTGAAACTGGGTGAGGTTTGTATATCCAGTTCCGGCAAAGCCTGCTCCTGACACAAACCACAGACCTTCGAAAACTTCGGCTGGCTTGTGTATTTTATTTGCGTCTAATAGTTTTTCGTATTGCAGTATGATTAGTATAAGATTCGGGCAAATAATTTTTGTTGCTAGCGTAATTAGTCGGCCTTAGAAACAGAAACACCACAAGCACGTGTGAACAGCCCTCAATTACCCATCCCGCATGACAATGCTCATCGTTCATATTAATTTCATCTGCCGTCTTCAGTATGATCAGCACCTTCGACACGTCAGAATTTCGCCAGCCCAAATTTGTCGTGAACGACGCTAATTTGTCTAATCAATACTGTCAAGTACATTTATCGCTAGATCGCAATTGACACTGACAAACTGAAACCCTTATGGTCTGCTAATTTATTGTCGGTTACCTTTGTTGGAGGAGGAAATATCACTTTTCAATAGAGGAAGATTTTCATTGTAAATTTCACATCACAAAAATAAAATTAAAAGATGCGATTATATAGCGTGTTCGATATTGTTGGCACCCTCCCCCCCCTAAATACGAATATCTATGACGGGACAATAATTGAGGACGTCACTTCCGGCAACTCGTATGAGTCTCCAGAGGAAGCGATTCTTCACAGATAAGACAGACAGACAGATAAGACAAAGACAGACGTGACGATGACACTTATAAAATCATATTAGATGAAAATGATAATGAAATTGACACAACACTAATGAAAATTAAACAAGAAATTTTAAATAACAATAAAAGAAAATAAATTAAAAAAAATATAGAAAGGACAATAATTAAAACGTATCTAAACAGAACTAGGCTTACGGCTTAATCACTTAGATGTGAAGAAAGTGGGATTCCGTATTTGCACACAGAAAATTATATGGTCGAAAGTTGGAAAGGTACATCGTTTAAACAGCCTGTGAGATGCGATTTCAAACGCCTACTCCGGTTGAAAAATACCACTTGACCTAAACCTGACCTGGTAGCGTCGTCCATGACATTGAACCTGACCCCATCTCAAGGTTGGGCGAAAAACTAAAAGGAATACGCAGCAAGCTTACTCGCACTAGCAGAACAATGAAAAGTTGGCGGCAAAACTCACTTCCGCTGCCAGGTCGATTTCAGAGTGCACGAAAGTGTAGATACGTTAACAGTGCACGTGGGAGTTGCCTTCCCACTAGAGTACCATTTGTCAACACACACACACACACACACACACACACACACACACACACACACACACACACACACTATTTTTGTTTGTGAGAGAGAGAGAGTTCAGGTAAATAGTTTCCCTTTGAAGAAGTCACTGTCAGTTACAGTTATTTACGTACTTTATTTGTTTTTGTTTTAATTATTTCTGTTCTTTGTTAAGTACATGTAAATTTAATTATCTTAAGCCGATTTGTATCGCGTTGTTAAATTCCGATATACACTTGTTTAATCCTCACAACCGCGTATTTAAATAACTGATGACTTATGAATACTAATCGCCGCTAATCTTTTCTTCAAATTCTATAATAATTTTTTTTAAACTTAACAATCTATTTCCTATTACAAACCGCTGATTAAAATAGTATACACTTTATCACTATCTTCTTATCTTTACTAGTTTTAACAACTATTGGGATTAACGCTTTTTCAAACGTCTTCACGGTTCACTTGTTTTAATTACTATTGAGATTAACATTTCATGGCTGTCTTTACTATTTCACGAGTTTTATACTTAATAACAATCGAGATTAGCTCTTTTATCCAATATGTTCACGGCTTACCAGTTTTAATAACTATGAAGGTTAGCTCTTTATCCAATGTCTTCACGGCTCACTAGCTTTAATAATAATCGAGATTAGCTCTTTATCCAATATCTTCACGGCTTACTAATTTTAATAACTATGGAGGTTAGCACTTTATCGATGCCTTCTGGGTTCGCTAGTTGAACTATTCGGATTAGTTCCATAAAGTACTGATTTCACGCTTAAATAACCATACAATACTTTCATTTCCATTCTTCCAAATTCCACCTTTTTAGTTAGATAACTAACCCCCCAAAATTATATTTGTATTGGAGAAGAGATGGTGGCTTTATTTCTCGTACGTCTTCATTTACAAGGCTCACGACCTTTTGTTTGTTTCATTAGATTTTAGTGATTATCTACATTTCTTTGTAGAAAGTACTGCTATAATAATAATGATAATAAATCATCTTACAAGACTTCATCTGGGAAACAGCAAAGAAATAGCCGTGTGTTGGCATTCCAGTCTTTCTGCGTAAAGTCAGTTTACAAGAAACGAAGCTGATTATAAACAGTGCTTGCAAAACAACATCTTCACTTATTCCAGCATGCTTCTGTTCACACAAGGTCTCACGGCTATTAGCTCTGATCCCCCCCCCTCCCTTTCCCACCCCGTATCATGGTAAGACGTTGTTCTGCTGAAAACACGTGACACATTTACCAACGAATGGGTAGGTTGCCTGTGGAACGCTATCCTGTGAAGGTTAACTGTTGTTTCAGATCCGACTGGAGCCAGCTTTGCCAGTCATTACTCGTACTGCTGTTTCAAGGGGTGACAACTGATTTTGGCATTTGATCTTCTGTTGACTTATTCTTGTGTTAATTTTTGCACCTAGACGATGGGGCTTTGGTGTTGGTGTCTGAGTTTGTTGATCTTGGGCACAGTGTGTGTCCAGACTGTCCAGAGCCAAAAATCCAAGACAGACAAAGCCAAACCCGGCTGTCCTGCAGCGCCAGAGGAATCATGTAAGTCTGAGCGTTGACCTTCCCTTTGTGTGTGTGTCCGTCAGTAAAGTAGTCGCAGTACTGACCCACACCACGCGTTCAAGTATCGTTCTGTATTTCTGTCCGTCTCGTAGATCTAATCCACACAACGCATTCAAGTATCGTTCTGTCTTTCTGTCCGTCTCGCAATACTGACCCACACCACGCATTCCAGACAGTCCATTTATCTCGCTAGAGGTATTATCACTCTATGTTTTTCTCTTGTAATTATCATTCATTCGTCAAAACATCATACTAACACACGCACATTTCGAGAAAAGCACGCCTTTACATACTGTACATTTGAACTTATATTTATTTATGTTTTTATTCTCTCTCAGATATGTACCTTTTCACCTCTACTTCCCTCTTCTTTCTTTCTCTCAATCTTCTTTTGCTAGCAGTATTTTTAAAAACGTCTTATTTGCTATTAGTTGGCTGTCATTTTAGAAACACATTTTGCTGTTAGTGGGTATACGTATTATAACAGTTGCGATTCTGTTGTAATTAGTTGACAAGAGTGTAATGTTAAAATTTACAATTTTAGTGCAATCACCACCTTTGTCAAGGGCCACAATATGAGACACTAAACGGTTCAATTGTCTCCCATTCTTTCTAAACGACTTTCTCCCCCCCCCCACTCCCATCTCTCTTTGTATTTTATCAGTGTCTGTTTAGTCATGAAAAGGAAGTGTAATAATAATAGTAATATACATGTTATGGGTAGAGCCAGGAAGGAGGACAGTGTGTATTTTATCAAAACAGAGATGGGGTTAGGGTTAGATTTTAGTTAAGATAGAGACAGTAAGGCTAAAGGAAAAATAAGGCGCATTTGCAACTTTAACCCGATAGTCCTAGATTTATCATATTTCCGGGCTCTTCCCGTAACATATACATTCATAGAGGCATAAACTTGCTTTTGACCGAAGGGAGTGCAGAGAGATCTTTCTGCGCTTGTCAGAATTCTCAAGGCCACAGTTTCCGTTGCCGCGAAGGAAAAAGAAAGAAAACCGATTAGTGGGTCAAAAGAAAAAAAATAGTGTAGAAGAAAATGAAAAATCTTCGCACAAGTGCTTGGCAACATTAACGCACTTTATTTGTCTGCTTTGAGTGTGTGTAGATGTGTGTGTGTGTGTGTGTGTGTGTGTGTGTGTGTGTGTGTGTGTGTGTGTGTGTGTATGTATGTGCGCTTGCGTATGTATGATTGTACGTGCGAGTGTATTTACATGCTTGCTTCCTCTGTGTGTGTGTGTGTGTGTGTGTGTGTGTGTGTGTGTGTGTGTGTACATCATATTATGTGAACATTTAATAAGCGACTTTTACAAAGGGTATTCACACATGAACAATGACGCCATGTCAACGATTTCCACAACAGCATGTGCGATCCAGATTTATATAGACGCACACACACACACACACACACACACACACAAATAAAACATAACCCTAACAACAATGTTCTTTTTAATCAGACAGCAATCCTAAGTGAAATACTTGTAAATATGCCAGAATTGGTACAGAAAGGGGACAGAGGTTACATTATTGGACGTATATGCTGTTACCCGAGATTACGAGTGTATCCTACTTTATATCAGTGTGAAATAACATTATGGACAATACCACCACCTCTTCCACCGACCACAACAACATCATCATTAAATTCAAAAATTCTTACATTAACCGTAAATCATGCAAGAAAAGTACTGTTACAACAACAAAAATGTTTGTTTTCCTTTTTAACTTGCATATTATTATAAATAGTATAATAAGTGGTTTTTTTAAATAAGCAAGTAACATGTGACAATGTGTGAATATAATAGTAGAGTTTATAATGCATAAAATATTTTAATTTATATCCACCGCTGCCTTAAGAAAGTTTCATATCAAGATAACACTTAAATTTTTTTTGAGGTGGAGGATGCATTGAAATGTAAGTATTTAACCGCTCTCACTTAACAACTGGAACTAATGCTAGGTGTGACACCTACACCACCTTAGTTACTGGTTATGATGATGATTATTATTTAATCACCCATAAGTAATTACAAGTGAGGAGAATCTTAATTTATGTTATTAATAATTCTCCAGTATTATTACAAGTATATATTATAACATCCCTTTACAAATAATGCTGTACAGTTTCGTGTAGTATTATTACAAGTATATATTATAACATCGCTTTACAAATAATGCTGTACAGTTTCGTGTAGTATTATTACAAGTATATATTATAACATCGCTTTACAAATAATGCTGTACAGTTTCGTGTAGTATTATTACAAGTATATATTATAACATCGCTTTACAAATAATGCTGTACAGTTTCGTGTAGTATTATTACAAGTATATATTATAACATCGCTTTACAAATAATGCTGTACAGTTTCGTGTAGTATTATTACTATTTTCTTTTGGGGGAAAAAAGGGTTCCCTAATGATTATAGCTGATGGATAAAATACAACCTCCAAAATGAATTAAATAACATAAAATAAAAAATTTAAAAATCATAAAGCCAAGTAAAAGACGTTACACAAACCTGAAGATATGCATGATATCGAAGCGCGGAATGAATCGGCCAGTTTCTCAAGACAACGAAAAGCACTTTCTTCGGTACACTTTTTCGAGCAAGTGATTAAGTACCTTACTTTTAAACTTAATTTTATTTTGCGCGACGTTCTGTTTGTTCAGGTTATTAGCGCGATCTCTGAACTATTAACACTTGACCTCATTATGTACATTGAATACTTTGATTAAGTAAATGTAGTACAATAGACCGCACTTACTTATTCTCCATTATTTCCAATGATTAGCGCTCTAGAGATTAATTATCCATGTTACACAAACCCACAGTCTTCCCCCACCCCCTACCCCATATGCACATACTTATGTCGCACGACATAATTTGCCTATTTTCTTCGAGTGCAGTGCAGGATGTGCAGAAGAATATCAGCGCCCTCTGGCAGGAAGTGGGGAAATTACAACAGCCTGTACATGTGCACATTCATGGCGACGGTCACATGATGGACGGCCATCATGATCACGCAAACCAGTCGGATGACCATCACGACGATCATCACGGCCAACATGGCGACAATCTCGACGACCACCACGACGATCACCACAGCGACCACCACGGCGATCACCATGCCCACCACGTCCAGCACGACGACCCGAAAGCGGACAAATCGAAAAGCAAGAAGAAAGCCGACAAAAAAAAGGACGATAAAATGATGCCAGGCAAAGGCATGCCTGATGATGATGACGACGATGACGATGATGACGGTCACACAGACCACAAACACCCTGTCAACGCCAGCCGTACTGCCCACCATGGGCACCACAGCGAGGATAGCCATCACGACCCTGACGGTACTCATGTTCACATCCACCTGCACATGGGACCAGACGAGGCGCATCATATGCACGAATCTCACTCTACAGGTAAATCGGGACAGTGATTCTTAATCTTTTATGAGTCACAGACCCCGTTGAAAATCTAATGAAAGCTATGGACCCCCTCCCTAGAAAAATACACGTAAGCAGAATATAAAATTATAGTGAATATTTGATTTTCACGTACACCCTGAAGCTTTTACGGACCCCTTTGAAACCGAGCCATGGACCCCTTGGTCTAGGAATAAGAAAAATATTATTCCATACAAACATCTTTCTTTCTTTACATTCTTATCAGCAAATGGAATCTCCTGGAAGTGGAACAAGATGCAGAAACAGTTACCATGGGTTCTTTCTTTCTTTCTTTCTTTCTTTCTTTCTTTCTTTCTTTCTTTCTTTCTTTCTTTCTTTCTTTCTTTCTTTCTTTCTTTCTTTCTTTCTTTCTTTCTTTCTTTCTTTCTTTCTTTCCTTCCTTTCTTTCTTTGTCTCTCTCTCTCTCACTCAGACCACCCGCTCATCTTTCCATCTGGTGACTAAAAAGTACAAATATGAGCTGCATTTTGAATAGTTATTGTTCTACTGATAGTCGGACAAATTTAAGATGAGATAATACGAGACGACAATTGCACAAATGATATTAAATAACTAAAGATGTTTACATTTAGTGCAATGTGTAGCTGGATGCTGGCTTGCTCGTCACGTGCTCGGCTTTCGACTCTTGAAAGACCTCTTTGAACCTTGTCATTGCTCGTCGCGCTGTACGCTTTCGTGACAACTCGTGTGGATGTGACGTCACGTTCTTTGTTCTGATACTGGCCATGACCTTCAGGAGTGGCATAATTTAGTGGAATGACTAAAATAATAATAACAAAAAGAAACTGTCGTTCAATGCTGATCAATTGCCACATGTGGTTTTCACTTTTGATTTGTTGGATTTAATTTAAATCCCAATCATATGAGCTTTCTCATATGTGTATGGGATAAATAATTCTTTATAAACCATACTTTTAGTGAATGTTAAATTTTTACCATTCACTAATTTTCCCTGTTCAAATCCATCAATAGTTCATAAGGTGACATATAATTGACCATGGATCAGGGACATATATTACAACCTTGAATAGATTGTGCATTAAACATATTCAGAAACATTAAACTGATAGAAAATGTGTGAGGTGGCCCTGACCTCCATTATAAATGTGGTAAATCCAGTTGAACAATGAGTATTCAGAATGGTGTCCCTTGAGTTGCGATTAAAAATGGGACAAATCCTGTTGAACAATAATGTCTGCGCATGTTAGCTTTGATCCAACGAGTGCACATATTGGCTTCTGACTCAGTCAGGAATCTAGCACTTTATATAGAAGGATGTGAGGGACTTCTACTATAAGTTGTAATTATTTTTGTAACACTGATTTGCAGTATCTGCCTAGGTACATGCTAACATCATGAATGTTGTTTCTCTTTCGTACAAAGAATATGAAAGTTAATTAAAATGCATCGTAATTTTAATGCTTCCTTGACTTGCTAAAGTATATTATGTGTATACATTGTGCAGAATACATAAAAACCGACAGCAAGCTTTGGTAGCAAAGTATCCTCTAGCTTGGAGTGAGCAACCAAAAGTCGCACTTGCTTACCTGGCGAGCAGGGCAATTTTTAATGGCACACAGCTAGTTCCATTAACATAGAAAATAAAATTGACAATGATAATAATCATAATATTTTGCAGACAGTATTTATTTTTTGCATCACATACCTATTTTACAAATAACATGCCATACTATATATAATAGGTTTGTTTAACTCATTCCCTGAAAAATTATGTTTGCACCTTTGGTCACCACAACACTCTCAAAATGTTGTCAGCAATTGCAGTAGCTCATGAGGTCAACAAAGGAAAATGTTGGATGATGAGGTAGAACATTAGAACGGTTGTTCACAACCATCCTACAGCTATGGACCACTTTTACCACTACATATAAATTGTGGACCACCAGCTTATATGTAATATCCGAAAAAAATACATACTGTATAACGCAGCTTCAGACCAACTGATAATGCGCCTAACCCTTGGACCACTAGTTAGGAACCACTGCATTAGAGTGTTACACAAGATGCCTGAGATTACGGTGAGGGAAAAACTAAACAATTATAGTTTGTTCCTACGGTCTATTATGGCTTGTTACTATAATCTCCCTAAACATTTATGGTTAAGTCCTAAAATCTCCCTAAACAATTATGGTTAAGTCCTAAAATGTCCCTAAACAGTTATGGTTAATTCCTAAAATCTCCCTAAACAATTATGGTTAATTCCTACAGTCTCCTTAGACAACAATAGCTTGTTCCTAAAATCTCTCTAATCCAGAAATACTTGCTTAAGTGTGTATACCGTTGAATGGAACGACACACGGTGTCCCATGTGATACGACTGCACTCGTTAAAGTACTCTGCCTAAGTGACTTTTACTCTGCCTAAGTGACTTTTACGTTTCAAAGACTAGCAGCGGATGTAAAACTTACTTACACAGACTTACATACAAACAAATACAGACACAAAAGGACTCTCACATACCCTTATATGCACAGACATATGCAAGATTTAACCGAAGTTGAGATGAAGGTCTTATGATTTATAAACAATTTATCTTTTGCATATTGCTCGGTAGAGATTATTTTGTTCAGGAGTTAGATAGCTAAAGTATGTATGATGGAGAATTTGACAGCTGACCTGTCTTTACTAAGGAAAGAAATATTGCATTATAATAAAGATTGCACACAACACAATTTTAAAACCAAATATAAGAAATACTAAACATGGATGGATAGATAGATAGATAGATAGATAGATAGATAGATAGATAGATAGATAGATAGATAGATAGATAGATAGATAGAAAGACAGTGTGTTGTGTGCGAGCGATTGATTGATTGATAGATAGATAGATAGATAGTGTGCTGTGTGCGAGCGAGCGGGAATTTGCGTACTGTTATTTCGTTATTAACTGTTGCTTTGTTTCCACACAGAAACTTTGCATGCAAGATGTAACGTGGAACCAAACAAAAACCTAACGGCAAGCCAACGACAAGACGTCAAAGGAACTATTTACCTGCAACAGAAGGTATGGCACACGTTCGCGCGCGCACACACACACGCACACGCACACGAATACACGCATACGTATGTACACGAATTTGTCTTTTAGTACGCTAAACCCGACCATAGTTGTGACAGATATTCAGTGATAATGTCTTAAAACACGATACTGATAAACAGACAATGATGGCTACTGTCTATATATCTTTATATATGACATAAGGCAATCTACCGGCAAACCATGTTTAGTTACTATACATATCTCCTAATTTGTCATGACCTAAGAGCACTGATGCATTGCCTGTGTAAGGTTAGTTTGTTTTCATGACTTCTGCATTTAACTCCATCCGTTAGTAGGTGTGACGCCATGCACCACTGGCTGAATTATGCAGGCATCTAGGCAAGATTATTTCTGTTGCTGGCAGTTATTGCGTTGCTAAATTAAATACACTATAAGAATGCATGTATTTGAAAAAAGATCATATCGTAGTTAAGCCATTCTGTTTAATGCACGTATAAAATAAAATAAAATAAAAATGTCTTATTTAAGCTATTCCTTTTCAATGCCTGCCTGAAAAAATCATAAGCTATTCCTTTCCTACTTTGATTCACTGATGTCTGTGAAAGATACGACAATCTATTTTTATGCTATATAAATTTGTTACATATAGCGAAGTAGTAGTGTTACGTTCACTGCCAGTACAGTATTTCAAGGCCGGTCACTCTAGCGGCCTCACAAATGAGCCTTAATCCCCGACCGCGACTTCCCATTGTGCGGGTGAACCGGTTCCTGGTGTGATTTGGCGGGTGACCGTCCCTCGGGGCTTAGTCGGCTGGCACGAGATAATGGAATGTCTGTAAAGTACTGCTCTGAATTAGCCTTGACGTCTGGTCATAGGTTCTTTTGCCTTGCATCATATTAAGAGTAGCGATCAGAAGGCAAGCGTACCACAGTCAGTTGTGGCTGAGTAGCTCATTTTCAATATAGCGGTACGGGCTGTTAAATAGAAAATAAAAATAAAAATAGAAACACGTACATCATGTCTGTCTGCTAGCAACTTCCGTTCGTGGCGTTTGTCACACGTGGTCAGCTGCGTAAATCAGAGGCAGTCATCATGCAGATCTTTTTTTAAATCAATCGTTTACTCTTTGTAAGAAGACAGACATTTCCGAGTGTCTTAAGAGTTGATTGTGGTCACCTCTTTACGAACGCATCAGAAAGAAATCATAATGGTTCGCTCCCTTTCAAGCCATATTATTTCATCGGTATCAGGACATAAATCCTGTTCCAACCCTACGGCCTGGCAATACAGGTATTATACATCTTTAATTCCTGTTCCAATCCTACATCCTGGCAACACAGGTACTATACATCTTTAATTCCTGTTCTAATTATAACGGGTGGCAATTACGATGTTATACTTTTTTTTTGTTGTTGAAATCTATAGCTAGATAGTAAAGTCTTTAAATCTTTTTCTAATCCTACAGGACGGCAAAAAAATTTTATACATCCTCTTTAAATCCTTTCAATCGTACAGTATGACATCAGGTGTTATGCATCTTTAATCCTCGTTCTAGCAACAAAAGGGTAGCAATACTGGTTTTATATATCTTCTTGAAATCCTGTTCCTTTCCTACAGCAAGACAATAAACATTTATGCATCTCCATTAAATCCGTTAACAGCAAGGCAATAAAGATTTTTATATATCTTCTTTAAATCATGTTCCTTTCCTACTGCATGGCAATAAAGGTTTTATGCATCTTCTTTAAATCCTGTTCCAATCCTACAGCATGGCAGTAAAGGTTTTATACATCTTTTAAAATCCTGTTCCAATCCTACAGCATGACAATAAAGGTTTTATACATCTCTTTTAAATCCTCTTCAAATACTACAGAATGACAATAAATATTTTATATATCTTTTAAGTCCTGTTCTAATCCTGCAGCACGGCAAAAGCTTGGAGGCAAAGGTCGATCTGAAAGGATTTGATCACAGCCATGGCGGTAAAGACCCAGGTGAACACGCTCATCTTCACGGCTTGCACGTGCACGAATACGGTGACATGAAATACGGGTGCAACAGCTTGGGTGGCCACTTTAACCCTTCCAAAGCCAAACACGGAGGACCTAAGGATAAGCACAGGTGAGAATAATTACGTTTTGATTGTCCGTCACTCGATAATATTTAACGTCATCTTTTGACGGTAGAGGTATAAAACTAATGTTCACGACACACTAGTTCAGTAGTTGTTCACTAGCAATGAGAGTTTTAAAGACAGTTACATATTATTTTCTATAGAATATTGTCTATAGTATTTAG